>VXBX01001170.1:32503-66038 GCA_013400415.1 Scytalopus superciliaris
TACTCTTTTTTTTTTTTTTTTTTTTTTTTTTTTTTTTTTTTGGTGAATGCTGATGTGAAGAATTCTTCATCTATCTCTTCAGCTCTACAGCTCATCTGATTCCTAAAATGTTCCTCACCAATCCAAATCATTATTTGGTCTAGATTCTGTCATACTGTATTTTTGTCTTTCAAAATTATTTTATGTTTTTCATTTTTTTTGATGAATTAATGCACAAAGAATCAATCAGTAATGAAAATTTCTAAAAGCAGTGTTATATTCTGGGCTACAATTATAATACTTGGGGTAACAAAAATCATATTGGTTTTTTGCTTATCTGATTCATGATGTTAGTGATAAACTGTTTCAGATTTGTATCTGTCAAATTAGATGTTGATTTATTTGAGTGGGTTTTTTTAATATACCTAAGTACTTCTTGTGATAATATCTTGTCAGAATTGAAAGTGGCTTGTAGCTTTAAATGAACATTCTGCATTTGTAATATAACCACTATCAAATTGTTCCCAGAGTTATATTTCTACCACCACTAAGGTTATTTTCTCACTTCAATCTCAATATGCCTATGTAGGTAATTCCTTCTTAATAAGAAATATAACAAAAAAAAAGGGGTAATTAATATAAGCAAACTTTTATTTTTGTTTAATATATAAATATAGAAAATAAAACAATTATGTTGAAGTTACAGATATTGAATGTTCTAAAAAATGTTGGAAGTTCTTAAAAAAATTGTGTAACTGAATAATATTTTTCCCAAAAGCAGGAGTATGAAAGGTTGGCTAATAGAACAGTTTGTCAAGTGAAATGTATTAACTGAAGCTAACAGAAAATCTCGGTAAAATTAGAGAATGCTGTGGGTCTCTAAGCAATCTGAATTACAGCATTTGCTGCAGGGATTGTGAAACTCTCAAGACAATCAACTTGAGCTTCTCAGAAAGCTAAAAAGAAATTGGGAGAGACCATGAGTTAGAAAAATTAACTTATGACCAGCTGTCATTGTAGTGACCCCAAACTTGTATTGCCTTGAAAGTAGAAAACCCCATGAAAGTAATGCCAAATGAAAGGCAGTGTAGAGAGACTTCAGTTCTTCACTAGCTTGCTCATTGTCTGTGGAGAAGTTTCTTTTTCTCCTACCCTGAGCTTCCATTCCTCATATGTATGATGATGCTGACACAGATCCTGTTTGTTTTAAAGAGCATTATTTTCAGGAGTCATAGGTTTAGGATAGGAAAAACATTGCAATTCAAGTCTCAGTAATGAGATAAGAATGCTTGTTTTAGAAGAAAATTATAGATATCCTAGAAAATAGTTTATGAAATTTCCTTCTTACCTCCTACCTTCCCCCATCTCCAGTGAGATACCATTTTTTATTATATTTTCTGGTTTTCAAACATGTAAAAGCCATATCAAGCTGTTTAAAAGTCCTCTGATTACTCCAGCTATTTCTTTTAAGTATAATCGTGTTCTTCTGTAGTCATCTTCATTTCTTAAGGAATTTTCCTAAGATGCTTCTCAGTATGTTGTGGAGAAGCTACTACATTAACTTTGATTTTTATTCAGTCAACCACACTTCAAGAAGAATTTTTTAATTTCATTTCTGATGGTATTACCACATGACACCCCACCTCTTTTATTCACCCCTACCACTTAAGATTATTTTATCTAAATGTATCTTTTGCCACAAATTTTTTTTTATTGTAAAAAAGACCCAAAACTTGTTAACTTGTTTATTTGCATTCTTGAGTGACGTTTTTTAAAAAATAGAGGATAAATGCATTCAACATAGTTTTAGAATATATGCAGGCATGATCCAGAGCTAAAATTTCTATTGTATCTTCAAAATATGGAACACAATAACATTTTCTTTTCAGAAAATCAGTAAGCTGAAAGGGAAATTGCCTGCCCAGATGTTAAGAGCAAATTCTGGATTGTTTCTCCTGTTTGATGAAAAATTTTTGTTAAGAATAATCACTTTGTTTCCTTCCTTATTTTCTAATCTGTTTGTTTTTCTTTTTTTTTTTTATGAGGTTCTTTTCTTCCAAGTAAAGAGCTGTTATCCATTGAGATTAATTTATATTTGCCTAGAGAATTACTTGCAAGGCATGATTATGTTCTAAACGTTTTTCGTAATACTTGCTTAAGTAGATCACTACCCTAACTCCAGGAATTATACCAGCAGTCCCACTTCTAGATTCAGAACATTTTCTAATACTCTTCTCTTTTGTTTCTCTGCATTGAAAATTTACCTCTGTAAGACATTTTACCAAAGACTAAATAAACTTTGAAAATATGTCTCTGCTCCATTCTTTAATTACTTTTATAAGTCTAAGTTATCTGTTCCAACAGTACCTTATTCACTCTCAAATATTGATACCTTGAAGTTAATAGACTTGATTGTGATCTAAGTTTCATGCTGTGTGCTTGCTCAGATTCACCTGCACCTTGTGAATATGCACAACCATTTTGTTATGGTTCTGCTGGAGATCAGAAAGTGTAGGTATAGCTGAAAATAAAAAAAAAAAAGCAAAATATATTCATTTGCAGTCATGGCATGACTAAGCAGTTTACAGTGTGATGATAGTTTCCTTTACCTTGTTTATGATGCTTCTCCAGCACAGTGTAAAAATTGATTTAATTTCTTTGTAGTTACTGAATAGTTCTTTGTAGTTACTGAATGTATCCCATATTACTAGGATTTGAATTAGAAATCTCATTAATTATCAGAGCACAGGTTCTTGGTTGCTTATGACTTTGTGTATATATATGCACATGTGCACCATAGAGTTTATCAGCCTCAGGTGCTGACACTGAAATACTTCAAATATACAATGGAGCATTTCTGTAATTTATTTTTAGTTGAAGACCCTCAGACAGTCAGAGACACAACAGGAGCTGAGGATCCCAGGCTTTACTGTGCTTAGACTATGAGGGTATGAAAGCCCAGGGTTTCCTTTGTTCAGAGTCCCTTCTCAGAGGCACCAGCTCGAGCTGTTATTTTGCTGTTGCACTGTGATTAAATTATTTTAATAATTTAATATAATAATTCTGCTATGGGTAACCTGGGGTCGAGCCAGTAAGGAAAACCTTGTCTAGCTATATAGGGTCCTTGATCCCAGCTTAGGTAGTGGGAGTGTAACTGTCAGAGTGGCTCCTGGATGGTCAGACAGGGAAGTTTCCTTAACATTATCACCAGTCATTTCTTATTTATAAGACCTGAATACATGGAATATCATTAAGTTTATACCTGAGGCCTTGATCCTTTATGGGTACTCAGGAGGAACTGATATTACATGAATTGTGTCTGACCAATTTGCCTGAGGTCTGAAGGCAGATGTTGTGTGTGGTTTTCTATTACAGAGTTTCAGAAATAAAATGTTGATTTTGGTTTTTGATTGAAAAAGTATTCAACAGATTAAAAAAAGTCTTGTTTGCAGATGATTGTGATGGGTCGACCTTGACTAGTCACCAGATGCCCAACCAAATCACTGTATCACTCCCTCTCCTCAACTGGACAGGCAGAGAGAAAATATGATCAGAAAAAATAACAAATCTAAAAATACCTTCCCACCACCCTCTCTTCTTGGGCTCAGCTTTGCTCCCAATTTTCTCTGTCTCCTTCCCCCAAGTGGTGCAGGAGGACAGGGAATCGTGGCTTCAGTCAGTTCCTCACACATTGTCTCTGCCACTCCTTTTTCCTCAGGGAGAGGACTTAGCACACTCTTCCCTTTCTTCAGTGTGGAGTCCCTGACATGGAAAACAGTCCTTCACTAACTTCTTCAATGTGAATCCTTCACACAGGCTGCATTTCTTCATGAACTGCTCCAGTGTGAGCCTTTTTCACATGGTGTAGTCTGTCAGGAGCAGATTGCTTCAGTGTGGGTACCCTGCAGGTCACAAGACCTACCAGAAAAACTGCTTTTCCAGTGTGGGCTCCTGTGCATGGGCTCACAGGTCCAGACAGAATCCTGCTCCAGCACGGACTCTCCAGGGGGTCACAAACTCTGGCACCTCTGGCTATTACAGCATAGGGTCTTCCATGTGAATATCTCCTCCCCCATGGACCTCCCGGGGCTGCAGGGGGACAACCTCCTTCACCAAGCCTCACACAGTTGAACAGTATACACTGAGGGACCTGACTGATGCTTGGCTGTGGTGATGGAATTAAATCTCGTATTCAATTACTGTGTTTCAAAAGGTCTGTTCTGTGGGACCATGTTCACAGTTTTAGGACCAGTGCTACTTCTGACATTCTCACAGTCTAGAAACTGACTTGTCAACTATTTTAATGATAATTTTTTCATAGGTGATATATCAAGTTAAGTCACAAGATAATAGAAATGGTGTAAAAAATACTAATTACTTGAAATTTAAAAGTATAATCATATATTGCATTTTTGCTACAATGGCTGGCTCAAGAGATGGGTAGAAACTCACTATAAGGAGGACACTGATTAACCTAGTTGTGCTTTTTTTTTTTTCCTGGATTCATAAGGAATTCAGAAACTACTTGGATGAAAACTGCCAGGATATGATAAGGAGGTGATCTAAGGTCTTAAAGCCTGGT
Source organism: Scytalopus superciliaris (assembly GCA_013400415.1). Classification (NCBI taxonomy): domain Eukaryota; kingdom Metazoa; phylum Chordata; class Aves; order Passeriformes; family Rhinocryptidae; genus Scytalopus; species Scytalopus superciliaris. The sequence continues at coordinate 37,065 of VXBX01001170.1, forward strand.
GACAATTTGTTCTGGGAGAATTGAGAAATGTCATTGAGGGAAATGCTGTTTGCAAAGGTTTACTACCTAAATAAACTGCTAAATATTGCATCTAATTGAAATTGCAGGCAAAGAGAAGCAATTCTAATTGAAAAGAATAAAAATTACAAAATGCCTGTTTACTAACTTATTTAAAGCCTGCTTAATAAATTTCTTATTTTTGTTTTGACTTATTTCAGTGATATATATATATATTCTTGTAATATGTATCTGTATTCTATGACTCGTGGTTCTAATTATTCACAGGGAGTTAATTTATTTCATTAATATCTCATTCACTAAGAAGAATGGTAAAACCTCAAGAGTGTTTATTTGGATAAATATCTAGCAACGCAGATGTTCACATAAATATTTTTGAGCTTCACATTTTAAAAATCTTATGAGATCAACATTTCTTTAATTGTTCAAATGGATCTAATTGGTTTTTATTTCTCATTGAATCAACTGACTCATTTTTGTGCATTTTTTACTTTTTATAGGGAAAATAAAGGCAACTTTTAAGTTCAAAACTGATAATTTTAACTGGTTTATAGGTTTTTGGTTTGGATATTTCTTGGTTTGTGTTTTCTTCCTCCTCCTGAGTACAAAGCCTATTAAACGAACATTTTTAATGGGCATATTTCAGGGAAGATTCTTACAAAACAGAATGAGAGTGCTTTAATTTCATTTTTAAGTCATGGAGAAAAGTTAATACCTTCCAGGCTAAAGACAATGTGACAGCTGAATATTAATATAAACATCTGTAAAAGAAATTTAAGTGTGTAAAAATTTTCAAACGGTTTCATATTAAATGCCATGAACATTTTTGTTCTAAAGAAGTATTAATAATAACATTCTAGGATAATCTTCATGTACTAAAATATATGGAAAAGAGATCTTTCATTTACTTACTTATATGTACATCTTTCTTTTCCAGATGACACGAGAGCAGTATATATTAGCAACACAACAAAACAGCCTTCCAAGGACTGAACACCCTCAGTTTTACCCAGTAGGGATTTATGGATGGCGAAAGAGGTGCTTATACTTCTTTGTCCTACTGCTGTTGGTTACCATGATTGTTAATTTAGCAATGACAGTGTGGATTTTGAAGGTTATGAATTTCACAGTGGTAAGTATTACAGTAACTTTATGTACCCCATTTCTTGAAGTACAAACTTCTAGTTTTATTTCTTTTTCCTTTACCATGTTATACAGAAATCTTGTAAATTTTTGATGAAAAATCGCATATACTTCTTTGGTTTATTTATACCTTTTATGCATATTCTGCAGTGAGTGGACTGGTGCCCTATATTCAGATAGATTTGGTTAATCGTATCTTCTGAAAATGTATCTAGATCTTGGATTTTTTTTGTTTGCCTAACCAAAAGCTTCATGATGACTGCCCCAAACATATTTTGGTTGCTTGTCACCACTGAATAATAATCAGTAGGAGTTTACTATGTCTGTTCTCTGTGTTATCAGGTTATTTAGGCCAACTTATGGTGCCCTTTTTTAGTTTTTGTTGTTCTTAGTATTTTTGTAGAGTTTACTGACAATTTGGACTATGCTTCACCTAGAACTTAGAGTAGCTGTTTTGGTGCTGATATGGGGGTAGATGGGTCTAAAAGTCTAAAAGATGGTTTTCTGAGACAGTCTGTCTGGAGTCTTTAATATCAGCAAAGTGTTATCAAGTCTGTATTTCAGATGTACACTTGAAAGAACATCTGTGTTCAGTGGACACTGCTAGAACTGCATACTAGTTGGCAGCAGAGTAGTTTCTTTTTGTATATCAAAATAAAAGAGAGAACTCTCCACAGTTTAAAAAGAACAGTGCTTCTGCTAGGATCAATGCAGTCTGTCTCTCTGGATTTTGACCTTCAAAAGCCATATTTTGAAGTAATTAGTTTTAAATTTCTAATTCCTGGGGTCACAGCACATTTCTATTCTCCATTAGTTTATTGGGAAAAAAAAACCCAAAAAACCAGCCAACAAAACCACCATAAAACATATGTCTAAAATTGTCCAATATTTGTTAATGGTCTGTAATACATTGGTTTATCTAAGGTTGTTGTCTGGAGACATATTGTGCAAATACCCTGATAATTATGAGTTTGCCACTAATGGATGAATATGATGGATTAATATTTTTGCAACAGTTTGACTTTAATATTCATGTACTGAAGAGTTTGTGAGAACATTTGGGGAATTGCCTGTTTTCTAGAGAGCGGAATTTTGTTGGTTGGCTCTGGGGTTTTGTTTGTTTGTTTGTCTGTGGTTTTTTTATTTATTTGTTTGGGTTTTAATGTAATAGGACATCTTTTTATGTTTTTTGCTTATTAATAATTGTTCATTTGCACTAGAAACATATTAGGCATAACTGTTGACTTCAGTAAAACAGTCTGCGACTATATCAGAGGAGGATTGAGAATGGAAATTTAAATAGAATAAGAAGATGTTTTAAAAACAACAGAATTTTTCCCTGTGCAAGAGATTGCATTCCAACAGAATATTTGAAAGTACCATTTCCATACCTAGGAAATGTTTGACCTTCCGCACTACAAGCTGTTATAGCACTATCTAGCTTAAAGCTCTTAAAATTTGATCATGCGATCTTTTTAAAACAAAACCAAAAAAGAAATTTTAAAATACTTTTCTTTTCTGCACGTCAAAGCTCTGTTAGAAAGTTAAAAGTTTATGGTGAATTGCTAAAGCAGTGCAGGAATCTAGTGCAGAAAACAAACATTTTTTTCAGCATTTATAAACATAATTCCTTGTTCCTGTTTGAATACATTTTGTTAATTATACACTGAAGAATAAGTGTTTTCTTCTGCAGGGTCAAGGAATTGTAGTCTTCTACTTGGACTAGTCAATATTCTCATTGAAGTATGCATTCAAAAATTGACAGCTAGAAGATTTTCATGTTAGCAGTTCAGTATCATCTTCATGCTTATGTCCTCACATGCACATTTCAGCATGAGTGGGAAATTTGTATCAAGTCTGAAGGAGTCAAATTCTTAGTGGCAGATGTTTAAGAGTAAAGTAATTTAACCTAAAGTTCATGTACTTCAAAATGCAGTAGGGTTGAAATATATATTTTTTTTTTCCATGTGCATGTGTGTATGTATAGATAAACTAAGAAACTGTATTTGCGTAACTGGGCAGTGATAGGAAACCAGTAGTGCATCTAGAAGCCTAAAGAGTATTTACCCAAAAGGAGAATCTAGCCATGATAAAAGAATTGCTGAAATTGGACTGCTTTGACATTTTGACATTACTTTAAATTATTTCCTGTTTTAGCATAAGCCAGTATTGAGCTTTCTATAAAAACAATAGTAATTGCACCACTTCAAGGGGTTATGAAGAGCCAGGTCATAGTTTGTCATTGCTGGCTGACAATTGCAACACTGTTAATTTATATTAGCTGTTGACTTTCTATTTTTAACTGTAAAGCTGCAGCCACTGGCAATTTGACATAATAAAAGCCTTTCTGAGATCAAGTTCCCAATTGGAAAAGTTTTCTGAATATACTGACCTTGCACATAAAAGTCACATTCTGAATCTCAGCTAGTTATACCATGCTCTTTTTATATGCAGAGAGGAGAAGGAGGGATGTCTGTAAAGCCATTCATCTCATAGTAAGACAGCAAGTGAAGTGAATTGTTCTTAAGGACAGATGTTGAATAGCTTATCAAAGAAGTAATAAAAAAAGAAAATATGGTTTATTTGCAGTTCTGTAAAAACAGTACAGGCTAACTGAGCAAGCCTCATTTTATCAGACTGTGTAGTATGACCAGGAAACTTAGAGAAACTTTCAGGGATACAATATCTTCTTTCAGTGTACAACATAAAAAAACTTGAAAGGTACAAATAATTGCCCTGAATAATATGTATCACATGAGCAAAACCGAAGGAAATGACACACAGAATCATAGAATATGCAGAGTTGGAAGGGACATACAAGGATTATTGAGTCCAACTTCTGGCCCTGCACAGAACCATCTCCAAGAGTCACACCATGTGTCTGAGCATATCATTCAAACAATTCTTGAACTCTGCCAGGTTTGGTGCTGTGACCACTTCCCTGGGGAGCCTGTTCCAGTGCCCAACCACCCTCTGGGGGAAGAACATTTTTCTAATATCCAACCTAAACCTCCCCTGACACAACTTCAGGCTATTCCCTCTGGTCCTGTCACTGGTCACCACAGAGAAGAGATCAGTGCCTGCCCCTCCTCTTCCCCTCATAAGCAAGTTGTAACTGCAATGAGATCTCCCCTCAGTCTCCTCTTCTCCAGGCTGAACAGACCAAATGCCCTCAGCCGCTCCTCACACGACTTCCCCTCAGGGCCCTTTACCATCTTCGTTGCCCTCCTTTGGACACTCTCTAACAGCTTAATACCTTTCTTATATTGTGGTGCCCAAAACTGCCCACAATATCCAAGGTGAGGCTGCCCCAGTGCAGAGCAGAGCAGGACAATCCCCTCCCTGGCCCGGCTGGCGATGCTGTGCCTGATGCCCCCCTGGACACAGTTGGCCCTCCTGGTTGCAAGGGCACTGCTGACTCAGATTCAACTTGCCATCAATCAGGACCCCCAAGTTCCTTTCCATGGCACTGCTTTCCAGCATCTCATTCCTCAGTCTGTATGAATATCCCAGGTTGCCCCATCCCAGGTGCAGAATCAGCCATTTTCCCTTGTTGAACTTCCTATGGTTAGTGATTGCCCATTTGTTGAGGTCTCTCTGCAGGACCTTCCTGCCTTTCAGGGATTCAACAGCTCCTCCTAGTTTTGTGTCATCTTCAAATTTGCTCAGTATCCCTTCCAGACCTGTGTCCAAGTCATTTATGAAGATGTGGAAGAGCACAGGGCCTAAGATGGAGCTCTGTGGAACCCCACTAGTGACAGGTCCCCAGTCTGTTGTCACCACATTCACTGTTACCCTTTGTGCTCAACCCATGAGCCAATTGCTCACCCACCATGTGATGTGTTTATCCAGCTGTGTGATAGTCATTTTGTCCAGAAGGATCCTGTGAGAGACAGGATTGAAAACTTTACAGATATCCCAAAAGATTACATCAATTCCTTTATAAACTAGGTGGGTTACTTTGTCATAAAAGGAAATCAGGTTGGATATGCAGGATTTCTTCTCATGAAGCCTTGCTGGCTGTGCCCAATGACTGAGTTGTCTTTCAGGTGGTGCTCAGTACTTCCCAGAATAATCTTCTCCGTAACTTTACCAAGCACTGAAGAGAGACTGACAGGCCTGTGGCTTCTGGGGTCCTCCTTCTTGCCCTTCTTGAAAATCAGGACAGCGTTCACCAACTTCCAGTCAGCTGGGACCTCTCTGGATTCTCAAGACTTCTCAAAAATCATTGAGAGGGATTTTGTGGTGAATTCCATCAGGCCCCATAGCTTTGTTGGGATCAGCTGGGATCCTCCAGCTCAGGGCACTGAGACCCCCTTGATCCATCATCCATTTTGAAGACAGAGGAAAAGACAGTGTTAATAGCTCTGCCTTGTCTCTATCCCTGTTTATGAGATGACCATCTTATACTGTAATGGGCCTATGTTATTCTTACATTGCCTGTTGCCATTATTATATTAGAAAAAACACTCTTTTTTGTCCCTCCCCATTTCTGGCCAGTTTCAACTCCATTTGAACTTTAGCAGAAGGAATATTAGATACAGGAATCAGAGACATAATAATAACTTTTTGAAAGATAATTTCCCCCACTGGTACCTTAGTGTTACTGTCCTTTAATGTTCAGTTGAGGTCTGTTTGATCATCTGTTTAGAAAGATACATGTGTGGCCAAGAAGGCCAATGGCATCTTAGCCTGTTTCAAGGACAGTGTGGCCAGCATGACCTGGGACCTGACTGACCCTCTGTACTTGGCACTGGTAAGGTCACACCAGAAGTACTGTGTCCAGGTTTTGTCCTCTCGCTTCTAAAAGAATATTGAGGAGTGGGAGCATGTCTAGAGATGGGCAACAGAAGTGGTGAAGGGTCTAGAAAACATGTCTTATGAGGAACAGCTGAGGTGGCTGGGGTTGTCTGGAGAAGAAGCTCAGAGGCGACCTTATTACTCTACAACTACCTCAGAGGAGGTTGTAGTGAAGTGGGGTTATTTTCTTCTGCCATGTCTTGTATGAAATGATGAGAAGAAATGGTCTTAAGTTGTGCCAGGAGAGGTTCAGATTAGATATTAGAATTTTTTTTTCCCTGTAAAAGTGGTTAAGCACATGAATAAGTTGCCCAGGCAGGATATGAAGTCACCATCTCTGAAAGTGTTCAAGGGACACCTGTATGTGGCACGTGAGATATGGTTTACGGGTGATTGTTGGTGATTCTGTGAAAGCATGTAAGACTTTCAGGACAAAGAAGTCCCTGAACATTTCCACTGATAGACGCATGTAGCTGTGACACACCATACTATCCTGGGTTTACATGGAAAGTAATCATAATAAGACTGTATTAGAGGAAGATCTGACCTTGAACAAAATGGTCTGCCCATAACTTAGCCCAGAAATAATCCTTGGGCTAAACTCATTATTGAAATAAAGCTCTTGTTTGTTTTATGTGCATCAAATGTAAAGATAAAATAATGTGACAGCCTCTATGATATATTGTCCCCTGATGGAGCCATCAGAATCTCTGAATCACAGGGTTGAACTTGAAACTTCATCTATTGTACTAAATACTTTCCTGAAAAGTAAACAACTGGTGTCTTCAAGAATGAACTCAGCTTTCCTCGTGTCTCTTAAGCCTGATTTTCAAAGAAGACATGCAAAACATATTGGAAAAATCAAGCCAGAAACTAAAATCTGTAATTTTTCTCAATATGAAAATAATAGTCTTAGGAGACTTGAGTTTCACAGAACACTTGTAATTTCCTTTCTATGTACTGACCTTGCCATGGTTCACAGGCTCCCCAATGGAAATGTGTGTCTTTCTCTTTCCATCAGGATGTAATTACCTCTCACTTAGTCTATGTTATATGTGTTTAATAAAGCTCAAAGCTGTTAGTTATTTTTTTTTCTTTTGCTGTACAATTAGTGTACTGCAAGTTTCATGAAGGATGGGACACTCAAGGGATAATTCAGTGACACAACCATTGCATAAAATATGGATATATTCTGTGTTTATAACATCCTGGTTATTTCACATATGTAACGTATATGAAATTTAAAGGCTAGCAAGCAAAGAAATGTTTTTTACTGTGCCTCTGTTCTTGTTGTTGTGTATTGGCATGGACAATAGCGTAGTTAATTAGCTCACATTTTTTTATAACTTTATCACTTGAGCATTATTCTCTGATACAATTTTTATTTTTTATCATCTTTAAGTTATTCTAACCTCAATAGAACTATTTTATATAATTTATTCTTCATATAGATGTTAATGAATAAAGTATATTGACACTTTCTCAGTCAAACTAATTGTTCACTAAAAGAGATTTACCAGGTGTTTTTGTTACTAACGAAATACCAGTGTAGAAATACCTGGCTGAAAGTTTTCTGCAGGTATTTCAAGTTAGTTTTAAAAAAGAAATTTTTTTACTGCTTTGAAGTGACGTTATAAAATAACGTGGGCCAATCAGCATAGTCCTCCTCTTCATGGGGGAAACATTTAACAACAGTGCATTTATACACTTTTTAATATGCACACAATTGGCATTGATATTGACATTTACTTAATCTTATATTATTCCATTACTTATTACATTATATTGAAGTTTGGAGTTTGCTAAAGCTGAAAAAATTATAATGGTAGAAAAAAATGCAAATATGAACCCCTTTAGTTCTTAGGATCTCTTTTTTGCTTGGCCTGTAACCACCACATATCCTAGGAAGTATAAGCACCAAATTATTTTACTGGTTTTGCTTGTACATCTGGTTTTGTGTGTCTCCAAATTCTGATTTTCCCTTAGGAATCCATGTGTTAAAAGACTTATTTTCTGACTCCCTCTAAGAATGCAGTCCCCCACTTGAGATATTTTCTCTTGCAGTGTTGCAGAGACTTTTGACTGCTGTCATGGCACCATTTTGTCTGTATTGATATATGTTGAACTCCACTTGCCAGTACTACCATGGGAATTACTTTTAAGATCAGGAATGAGACAATTAATCATCTGGGTTGAAGCAGTTATTTCTCTAGGGAATTTCAACATCACTTTAGCTTCAGACATAAGCAGAGCAAAAAGAGCAGTTTGAATTTCCTGGCTAGAACTCATGTGCTTATGCTCACAACTGAACATACTCTGTTTGCTGGCTGCCTAGCCCTGGATTCACATTGTTTGGACAGCAGGTAGTCTGCAGGTTGACTGTCTGCCAGAAAATACACAAGCCAACTAAACATGATTTCTTTTTTATGTGATAGCATATATAATAAGATGGAGATATGCAACCACTAACTCTGTTACACATTATTATAGATTGTCCCTATATTCTTTTAGGAGTTTAGAAACTTTAAGATCTGCAAAAATCTAAGTCTGAATAATATTATATTAAGATTACACATACACATCACTGAACACAAATGTATTGTTCTGGGTTTTTGTTTCTGTGCAGGAATCTTTCGAATATTTAACTTAATGTGTTGTTGGCACACACACACACTTCTGATCTTAATATTCAATATGGAGAAAACACTTATAATTTCCTTAAAGATGCAATTTTTCCATTAAAGTTATAATTTAATTCTTAGTTTTATGGGTACAGAACTAAAGCAGCTGTGTTTAATGTTTTTATCTAGGTGTATAGCAAACTGTCTTGGCATACTGAAGAAAAAGAAAATAACTTGTGAAACTATCCTTATAGTCCTTGTCCATTTCTCAGCAAGCATAAGAGTGATGTGACCAGTTGGGTTTTTAAGATTCTTTGGTCATCCCTATCTCTTTACTTGATGTTCAAAAGAAGAGTCTGTTATCAGTTGGGTTGGTTCTGCTGATCTGTGTGATGAAGATGCTTGCCCATGACAGCTAATGCACTTTCAAAGAGAACTAACATAAGGGTCTTTTCCATTTCTTAACTAATTTTTGATACATGTTCAATTTGTAGCAGATTGGCCTTTCAAATTTATGAAGATTATAGCTGTACATATCTAATTTTGTTGTTTGGCAAAGAGAAAAATTCTTTCATTTGACAAAAGTAGCAGTTAATTGTTAGGTTTTGAATAAATATTAATAGTAGCAGTTGCTCGATATTTAATAAATATGCTCTGTCACATCTGCAGATTTAACTTATTTCAATGGCAATAATTGATTGTCATTAATTTATTTAAAACTGTAAATTATCTCATTTTCAAAACTTTTTATCTCTTAACTAGGTAGAATAACATTTCTCTAGATCCATCAGTATTTCAGTTTTCAAGACCTGGCTGTCCCGTTTTGGGATGAATGCAAGAAAGCTTTTCTTTCCTTTTTGGTTTTTGCTTGTTTGGTTGTTTTGTTTTTTTTTTTTTTGGGTTTTTTTGTAGTGAGAAAGTTCCTGTCCAGAGCAGGCAATATCATTAATTAATAATGATAAAGGACTTAGTCAAGATATGGGAGACCAAGGTACAAATTCACTCAGCCTCCAATGTAGATCATGTCCCAGGTAAGTGTTCTACCCGTAGGGTATTAGTTCTTATGATTTCTGATGTTTCTTTTTAAGAGATACATGACGTCTAACTTACAATTTCTTAGTCTCAAACATTACATATCATCCTTGTAAAAAAATTATTCAAAAACTCTTATTAAATAGCTGTGTATTCCTCAGGAGTATTTTCTGCTCAGACTTATAATTGATTTGAAAAAAGGTTTAGTAAATTTTCAGCCAGCTAAAATGAGTATTAGAAACCATACAGAAGTGCACACATGCACAGGTATACAGACAGACGCACATGAAGTCTTATTTATATAATTATGTTCTCATCTCCTTCTTATGTCTCACTGGAAAACAGAAATTTTACCTTCTTGAGTGACCCTGTGAGCTCCACGCATAATTCAAACACTCACAGCATGTCAGGAAACAAATCTTACTTCAAGTTAATTTTACTTGAACTTTTTAATCCCATTTTTTAACATTTGTGTTAAAGCACAACTTTACAGAGCTGGAGGGTATTTTGTAAAACTTGTGTCCTCTTTCATTTGGAGTGCAGTAGGTAGGAATGAACTGATTTATTCTTAGTTTATTTTGAGCTTTTTACATAGTTTCTGTACTGAGTACAATGCAGAATTCATTCTAGGTATTTCTAATATAATTTTTATAAATCACTTTTTTATCTAATTTTGTATATGTACCACCTGTATTGTATTCCTCCTTTCCTCTCACTTGGTGGGAGAAAAAATCCCAGTGTCAGCGCAAGTATGGTGTAGGCTTACTTTACTGTATAGTAATATAAAATCTGTTGTGTCACAGGGAAAAGGCAAGTAATCTGAAGTCAAGTTTGTGATCTACTTCTTACACATACATATGGAAACAGTTTGCATGAACAATCAAGCCACTGTTAAACGCATTTCATTAAGTATTTTATAGTACTACACATCTTATGCAAGAACATCTTTTGGTAAAAAGTAGGAAGGTATTGTTTGAAACAATCCTATTTAATAGCAATTGTCAGCAAATATGAATTGCTGTAATTTAGTGATTCTGGGTGGCTGAACGTTTATTTTAAATAATTTATTTTATTCCTGAGATATATATCTGTATATTTTGGTGTTTGTTTATTATCTCTGATGAAGAAAGAATGGAATAAAATTAATTTCTCATTTTTATATTTGTTTGGTCATGCAGATTTAATGGCAGAGTACTAATAAAGTTCCCAAAAGAAAAAGGAAATAAACACTTTTCACCCTATGTAACCTTGGAAAAATATGATTTAATTAATTGTAGAAAAACATAATCTATTTATACAATTGTTTAAGCCATTTCAACCTGACTTTGCAGTGGCTTTGGGAAATTGCACTGTAGTATCCAGGTCTGACTTCATAGGGAAAACTGCCTATAAACAATGTTTATTTTATAGNGTGAAAGAATAATAATGAGTTTAAGCTGAGTGAACAATGTTTACTAGACAGCTTATTCTTAATCATTCACACTGTAAATAGGCTGGAACAAGTATCTCAGAAAATATTTGCTTTCATGAAAATTGAATTAACTTAATTTCCATTACTGGCTTTTAGTTCTGTTCTCTTTCCTGGTGTATTCTAGCATGATGTTAGTTTTTGTAGAAAATGAGATTTTCAAGAGAACATTATATAAATATAGTTTTCCATTCTTGAAGTTTTTAGCTTGAGTAAGCTACTTCTGACACCTAGATTTGTCCAAGTGCATAGCTTGTTTAGCAGATGTTTGAAGAGTGTTGTTGTCTGCAGTCATTTTTTACAAGGGGGGAAAATGAGAAAAAAAATNTGTCACAGGGAAAAGGCAAGTAATCTGAAGTCAAGTTTGTGATCTACTTCTTACACATACATATGGAAACAGTTTGCATGAACAATCAAGCCACTGTTAAACGCATTTCATTAAGTATTTTATAGTACTACACATCTTATGCAAGAACATCTTTTGGTAAAAAGTAGGAAGGTATTGTTTGAAACAATCCTATTTAATAGCAATTGTCAGCAAATATGAATTGCTGTAATTTAGTGATTCTGGGTGGCTGAACGTTTATTTTAAATAATTTATTTTATTCCTGAGATATATATCTGTATATTTTGGTGTTTGTTTATTATCTCTGATGAAGAAAGAATGGAATAAAATTAATTTCTCATTTTTATATTTGTTTGGTCATGCAGATTTAATGGCAGAGTACTAATAAAGTTCCCAAAAGAAAAAGGAAATAAACACTTTTCACCCTATGTAACCTTGGAAAAATATGATTTAATTAATTGTAGAAAAACATAATCTATTTATACAATTGTTTAAGCCATTTCAACCTGACTTTGCAGTGGCTTTGGGAAATTGCACTGTAGTATCCAGGTCTGACTTCATAGGGAAAACTGCCTATAAACAATGTTTATTTTATAGACATGCATTGAGAACACAAAGAAGTGTTTGCCTGAATGAGATCACTTCCTGCTCATTTGTCTCATTCCTTTAGATTTGTTTCATGAAGTGTCAGGACTGATTTAGAGACAGCTTAAGGGACACATATTCATAACTTGTACCTTTATGGCATGTCAGCAGATCAGCATGCCACAGGTAGCTTGTGCCATGTTTCAAATTAAGTGTGGATGGCAACATTTTCTTCTACCACTCACTGGAGTGAAGCTGGTTGTGCATTAAAGCATGACGGTTGCAACCTCTTATAAGGGTCTTAACACACCAAAAGGACACTGAGTGTAGCTATAGAATGTGCAGAAGAGGGAAGCAACAACTTAAATTCATGTAGTAGGTTNTAGTTCTGTTCTCTTTCCTGGTGTATTCTAGCATGATGTTAGTTTTTGTAGAAAATGAGATTTTCAAGAGAACATTATATAAATATAGTTTTCCATTCTTGAAGTTTTTAGCTTGAGTAAGCTACTTCTGACACCTAGATTTGTCCAAGTGCATAGCTTGTTTAGCAGATGTTTGAAGAGTGTTGTTGTCTGCAGTCATTTTTTACAAGGGGGGAAAATGAGAAAAAAAATTAATCTTGTATGTTAGGATTCAAGAAAATAATCAACAGAAATTCATAACTTGGAAAGGAAAAAAGGCTAACGCATCAAATAGGACAACTAAGTCAGACCAGGTTAATTTTATAGTTCAGGCCAAGCAATAATATTTTGTAAGTTTATTTAGCAATGATTAGAGAGAGATCAAACCACTTGGACAAACTTGAATTACTTGAAGGCACCAACAGTCTGTATGAGTAATGAAATGTGTCATGGTTTCTTCTTCCCTTTCTGTTATTGGGATGATATATGTGATTGTAGAACGCAATAAAAATTACAGTCTATGCTTGGAATCCTGCTTTTATTTGTGCAACTATTCCATCTTGAAATAAATACAAGTCTTCGTAGAGGAGCAGAATGTACTTATGTAAATCTAGCCTAAATTGGACTTAGTACATCTACGAATTATAATAAAAAAGAAACGGGAAGATAAGATAGAATGCCTAGTGATAAGTATCTTATGTGGCAGAGTATTCCCTCTCTTTCTTATAAGTCAGGATATGAGATGTGTTGTTGGAATCACAGACAGGATTAAACGATGAATCAAATGCAAGGATTTTTTTTGTTAGTCAAAAATGTGAATAAGATATTTATCTGTCCTGCAGTGAATTAGGAAGAAAATTTTCAAGACGTTTACCCAAAAGATGCAACACTGATGGGGATATCTTATTTATGCCTGACAGTCATATTTATTATACTGCTAGGTACAATCAAGGAATAAAAATCAAGAACTTCAATAAATGCAGGATATAAATGATATTGTGAGAGACAATGAAGAAGTAGGGGAAGCAGCACAAAACAAAAGCCAGTGTTATTACAGTCCTAAAGCTCTTGATTGTCATGTAAATTTAGCTGCCTTTTCTAGAAAAGCCTGGTCCATCAGAGCCTTTCTAATGATTCATTATTGCAGGCAATACCAGTCATACCCTGTCTGTCACATCAGGGTCCATTATGACAATAATGTAACCATGACCATTTTACTGTGACGATCAATTAAATAAAACAAATTGTGCACAACCTTGTGTAGGATCTTGAGAGTTCTGAATTTATTACATCTTACAAAAAAAAGCCCCACAAGACCAAAAAACCCCATATATACATTTTGACATCTCTAATAATGAAATGTGCATCCATATGATGCACAGATTTTTTTTTCATTATAGATCTTTCTTTCCTCTCACCTCATTGACATGTCTGAACAGTAGCACAACATCAAGAAATGCCTTCCCAAACAGAAATTTCTAGTTGCTATGTTTACTTTCCATATTGTTTTTAAAGCTCAGATTTATAAAAGCAAGGATGTGCAAGAGTGCAACAGATTTCTGTCTACTTCAACAAAGCCTAACTGGAATAAGTATAATAAAAATACAATAGGAATTAATATATATGCACTTTGACTAAATTAAATTGTAAACTCATGTTTTTATATACTGTGATGGCACAAGCCAAAAAAGGAAAATAATTTCTTTTTATAGAATGAAAATCAAAATTGCTATCCTATTCGCTACTCAGTAGAAATTATATTTTTCTACTAAAGGTAGACAAAGGTAGATGTAAAGATAGATAGAAATTAAAAAATATACACTTGGTCATCTTCAAAACATGCTTCTATGATATTTTTTAGAGCTGGAGATTTTTCTTGTTTCCTTCATTGTCTTCAGGAATATGCAATTTAAGCCATCTTTCTGAGTCTAGTCATGATGCATTGAAGTAGCAGGAGAGACAAATATCTATGTTAGCTTTATTGCATATGCAATTCAAATGACAATTTTCTTTGAAATAATTTTTTTCACACTGTATGTTAGAACACATACTATGACATTTTTATTTATTTACCACATTCTCACAATAACTATTTAAAAAGTGTTCATTTTTACAATAGTCAATTTAAAATAAAAATCTATGATGCAAACAGTTAATAATAAAACAAATTTTTCTGTGGATCTGTTCGCTGGGCTGACTGATATAAGCTTATGTGTATATACACATCTAAAACTTATTTTTTCTCAAGAGGGATGTAAACTGTCTACATTTGAATTTCCTGATGGTCTTCCTGTTTGGTTCTTCCATAATTAAAATGCTATAAAGGGAGAGGTGATTGAAATCACTTTGACTTAACTAGTTTTATAAATTTTTTATTGATTACTATCGTTATCTTGAGTGTTGTTTTAATATAGATACAATAAAATGCTTAAGGAGAAACCAATTTATTAATAAAAGTAAGAGAAATAAGATTTTAAAATTAAAAGATGGTATAGAATTACTCAAGCTAGAATCTTGTGTGAGTTAGTAATTACATCTTTATAGTACTTGTGAAGTTTTAATGGCAAAAAACTGAAAGAGAGATAACCCTTTCTGTGTTATTTTTCATTTCAGTCACTGTGCGCAGAGATCATATTACTGTTATGTGTTTTGGAATGATTGCTTACATAAAAATATATTTTAGTAAGTACCGTCATTATTTCAGTTATCAAGACTATATTTCTACTCCATAACATTTAAAATTAACTGTTTCCATTTTTACAATTTCATAAAACAGTTCTCTTAAATTAATCAATGGGGGCTGGAGATGGAAATAATTAAAGCCTAAAATTACTTGATGATCCTTGTAGGTCCCTTACAACTTGGCATATTCTGTAACTGTAAAAATAAAAAGTCTGGGGCAGAGATCAAGCTTGCATCCTGAGCTTTTCCTACTGTATTTGGATATAAAGATAATAATACTGTGAAAACATACAGAGAATAAAAACCCCACAGTATATTTTGTCTTTTTCTGGCTACAGTGAAAGATCCTAGTAAGAGGAAATAGAATGATCCCGTAGAGTCTCTTAAAAAGAATGCAATTCGATCTTTCTTCTAGGTGTGATCTGCTTTCCTTCTTGAGCATAAATTATGATAGTCTGTTCATTTTATTTTACTTTTTTATTGGACCCATCAGGGAAGGCCTTGTAGGATATATCTGAATGAAAGAGCTCTCCATGTTCAAGAAATCAAGTAATCTCTAATCTCTGGTCAGGTTTTTTTTGTTTGGTTTCATTCTTGTTTGTTTGCTCGTTTTGTTTCTACATGTTTTGTTTGTTTGTTTTTAAATTAATGATATAGGTAAGCATGTTTGGTATTTAAGTCAAGTAGATAAAATAGGTACATTCCTCTATAATTGACCTCGATTTAAATTATTGCCAGAGCTCTTTAAATTGAAGTCTTATTTTCCTGTAAAGAAACCCTATCTACAGATGCTACTATGGAAACCCATTTGTAATGATTATGAAAGGATCATAGTCTTTTGTGGTACCTAAGCAGGACCTGTTGGACAGAAAATCAGGGCAAAGAATATGGCAACACAAAGTCTGTGGCAGATATAAAACTTTGTGGGAATATGCTTTCTATAAACCATCATATGGGATCTCTTTGTGCAGACAGTGTTTCAGAATGTAGTTAGAGTGTAGATAACAACACCTGGTGTTTATTTAAGATATGCAGCTACTGGCTGGGAAAAAACCAAGAAGGCCAAGGGAACCGTGATAAGCTCAGGATGAGAAAGTAGACATAATGAGATAGGCAATTAGCAGTAACAAGACACAGTGAGTTAACTGTTAACCAATTATGATCTGAATAAGGGCAGATGGACAGTGGCCTGCAACCAATTGCTTTGCATATAGAAACATGTGTACGGTAAAAAAGGTATATATATCAGTAGAAGTTTCAAATAAAGTTGGATTTGAATATGCATCACATTGATGTGTCAAGTTCATTCCCGCTCGTGAGATTAATCCCACGGCACCATCATGCCACTTTTGGTATTTAGCCAAAGTGTTCTGATCTGCAGTTCTTAATATGAACTGTGGAAAAATAAATATCCTGTTATGGATTGTTATCTGACATTTCATCTGACTGTCAAAGGACCATTGTATTTCTGTTTTAAGATTTAATAAAGCTGTGACCTGTAGCTTGCTGAAGGTTAACAAAGCATTTACTTTCAAGAAAATAAAATTCAGTGGCAGATGAAGGAATTTATTACAATTATTATGCACAAATAAAAATATTTTTTATAGTTTGAAGGAAAATATTAAAGGATTTTGGATTCATGGTGTCTGTGAATAAAATTACCTCAGACGCCCTAAGGTACCAATTCTCAGCCTTTCTTCACAGGAGGAGGTACTTTCCTCATAGGAGAGGTGCTCCATCCCTTTGATTAGCTTGACAGCCCTCTTCTGGACCAAGTGTTAACTGCTTTCCTATTTTTCCCCAATTGTCTTAATATCATTCATTGCCATGTGGTTATCACCATGTAAGTGATATTACTTGTATGTTGCTTGAATATAGTCACATAGTAGTGATGAGCACGAGGAGAGAAACTCCAAGAAATAAAACACTTTAACTATTTAAACTTTATGTGAGTGGAATTATTCATAGCTGTACTTCAGAATCTGTTGTATAGATTTAATTCCATCATGCTGCATAACAGAAGATTGAAGGATATGCAGGAAGGGATGTATTGACATGGGAAGAAGAAATAGGAGGGAGAAGAAAGGACTGACCTACTGTAGTAAAAATTATGAGATGAAAAAGTTGAAATAAAGAAAAAAAGCCATTTGTTTTTCATATTAAAAGGTTTCTTAGCTAATAGATGTATTAGCCTCAGGAAGCGATATGTTTCAAAATGAAAAGCAATACATAATTTTTAGATCACTAAAATTAAAATGGTGACAGCACTAGCAGATATGATATACTGCAAAGAAGTATTCCAGTCTTCTGAATAAATCATTGTACAAGGACTATGAAAACCAGAGTTTGATTTTTAGCACTCTTTGCAGTTACTTAGCTGTGAGTATTAATTATTTATTATTCCTAAATGGAAGTTATTGGAAAGCCAACTTGAATGAGAGCAGCCCTGAGGAGAAGGATGTGGGGATCCTGGGGGAGGAGAAGTTTGATGTGACCCATCAGTGTGCGGCTCAGAGAGCATTGACTGCATGAAAAGAAGCAAGGTCAGCAGGCTGAGGGAGGTAATTGTCCCCTCTGCTCCATTCTCCAGAGACCCCACCTGGAGTATTAATCTAATACAAGTATTTGATTTTTTAATTTTATTTCATGGATTTTGTTATTCTTGTTAGTAATACACTGTCTTTAAATAACACTAAAAAATATTCTGATAGTAATAGACTTAATTATGGAAACAAGCTTTTTTAATATATAGTTTTGGAAAACAAAGGAAAAGAAAATGAGAGTCAATTAAAAAAAAAAAAGTGGGATAGAGCAAGCAACAGAAAAAGAAAGAAAAGAGAGAAAGAAGACATGAAAAGCAGGACAGAACCAATAACTATACTCCTTCCTTTTTTTAGGTGTCTAATATAAGACTATACAGAGTTTTACAAGCATAGAAATATATTCTGAAATACACCTAAAACTGGGTTCTTGAAGTGAGTCTGGCATTTTATTCACATGGAACTATACTGAATATACTTTATTAGCTTTCAGTGGAAATAGGCACTTGGTTTAACTTTGTCTGAAAGTGTCTGTTAGAGGAAATAGAAGTCTATTCTTAAAAATTATAATTACCTTTCATATCACTGTAAGATAAATGCTAGCATATTTAGCAATACTGGTAATGTGTTATTAATGTGGCTGTGAGTTTTCACAGTGCTACTATAGATGCGGCCTGTATGTGTTACCAAAGAGACAAAAGACACAAAGTACATGAAACTTTAATTTTAAGTGATTTATAGGTTTAAGTGTATCTTGAAATATTTAAGTCTGCTAAATGTTCTCGAAATATCTATAAGGTACTCATTAGTTGTTCTATTATTACTTTGTCCAATTAATGGAAGGCTATAAATTTTATATTAATTTAGAAATGCATTTGGCCTCTAACCATTATGATCTTTCGTGATGTGATGGTGATATTAAATAAACACAATTGCTGGTTGCCAGAATTCTTTCAGAAATATTTATTATGTATGATAAGACTGTCTCTAAACTCTATAATGATACCATAAAAATTGAGAGGATATGAATAAAAGACAGGAGAGAAAGGTCTTTACTAAAGTCTTTAGTAAGACCTGGTTTCAAGCTGATAGTAAGGCAGAGCAAAAAAGAGAATACAGGCTGAGTCTTGAAAATGAGAGAAGATTTAAAGGAAAGGAAAGGAAGGAAAGAGAGAGAAAAGAAAAAAAAATCTCTTAAATACAAATTAATTTGGCAGTTTTTAGGTGTTGATCTGAGCCTCATTATCGAGGTATAGGTAGCTAAATAAGCACTAAGGAGTATAATTATTGAGACAAACTATAGGTAAAAGTTGATGGATTAGCACAGAATTATTGATGTGGACATCCCTGTTTTCCAGGGAAATATTTGTGTGAAGTTAGGAACAGCTGCTGAACAATATGGCACATCTGATTTCGTGCTGCTTGTGCAAGCTGACCCCTGGCATTCTGTGTGAGGTCAAAAGATTTCTGAAATTTTAGTGAGCAGGGACTGTGGCTATGAAGGTTGACAGCTCAAATCAGGTGTCTGTCTTGCCTTCCTGCATCTGATGATGATAGTTTTACAATAAAATCTAAGGCTCAGTAGAAAACACTTGAAATAGTAGTTGTAAAATTTTTCTGCTTTTGAAGATGTATTGTATAATTTGTAGTGATGTATTCCTCTCTTCATCTGAAGGGTAGAAACTATTATAGCAAGTTATTCTCACCATTGAAAATTAATTTCAACAAAACAACTTGTAATGTACAGTTTAGGAAAGGATATACAGAAATAAATTATTTTGTAGTTAAAATTACATTTACTACCTGAAGCACTATATTTTGTAATTGCATAGGAAAAATAATAATTCATCCAAATAGAGATCCAATTTCCATTTAAAACTTAAGTAATTGTTCTCTCTGTCCCAATAATCTACATGCTTATTTCTAACATTTAAATACTGTTACTTATCCAAACCCACAGTGTTTTAGAGTCTAGCTGTTAACAGAGACATTTGTTTCTAGCTGCTTTCTTGTATGCACTTTTGCTACAGATATGGACAAAGGGAGTTAAGATAGTCGACAGAGAACTATTGAAAACTTCTGTTTCTCCATGCCCTTCCCTAAAAGTAACATTGTTGGGATAAATCACTTGATGACATAATTTTCCCACATCAGATCCAAGTTTGATATCTTATTTTGACAACAGTAAATAATGCCTGTGTAGGAAAGAATGTAGACCAGAGCAAGTGTATAGTACTGCTTCTTCAACGCTCTCCCATCTTACAGATTCAAGGTTCTGAGATTTTGATATCTATGTGATAGCAACGTGGCAGTAGGTAAAGTTGGACAAGGACAACAAAGGTTTAACACCACCACCCATAGTGGAATAGAAAAAAGAAAAAATTGGCTCTAACTCCTTGCATCAAAAAAAATTAGCTTTCTTCAGTCCTGAAATATCAGGAAAAAAATACAGGATATAAATCAAATAATAACATGTTTTGAAAAGTGGTGTATTTTGTGTGAAAAATAATGCCAAGAGGGTAAGATACTGTTTAGTGTTTCTTGATTACCCCTGTTCCTTTCTCCAGATAATGCTACAATTCATTTATAAATAGGATATTAATACCAAACTTCATAATTTAGTGAAGGATTCAGCTGGCTCATAAATATGACTGTGGCTTCCTTCTGTAAAGTACCACACCACTTTTAGTCATGAGGGACAATGTTATAATCAATATGAAAATTTGGGGTTTCAAAGTGTCAAATTGAATAATTCATCAAAGTCCCAATTCTACCTGTTTTTATAAAATTACAGGTTAAAATTAAATTCAGGCTTTATGCAGGTCTGTAAGAATCAGAACCAAACTCAGAATCTGGATCACAAAAATTACCTTTGGTATCGAAAATTTAAAGGAAAGAGAAAACAATTGCCTAAGATGCTGTGTTTCATTTAGGTTTTTCTAAAACTGTAACTGAGATCTTCAAGGCAGTGTTGGTCATCCCAGACTACAATACTCATAAAATGAGATAAAATATTCATGGGAAAGATCTGTTGTTCTGAATCACCTTTTTTCTTAACATGAACAATACGATTATCAAAGAGTCACAGAATTATAGAATACCTGAAGCTGGAAGAGATCCACAAGAGTCATCAAGTCCAACTCATTATATTTGATGACAGTATTCTAGAATAGCAGTTTTGATTTCAATTAGCAGTGGAATGGAACAGGATTTAATACTCGAGAATGTTTTATGACACCTTGTTGTAGTTTTATTTGTAGTTTGCCATAAGATCTAAAATTCTTCAATTGATTAAAAGAGTTGCTTCTATTTTCTGAAGTGATAAGCTTTTACATATAGATGCCATTAAAATGCCACAGAAATATTCAATGCTAGATAGAAAATTTTATTCATTTTCTAACAAGGCCAGAAAAAACATAGAAACAGTTAAATTCTAGAACAACATATTACATAGTACAGAATATAATCAAAACCATAAGCAAAATAAGCAAATATAACTTTCTCAAACAGTTACTGGCAAATAGAAACCAATGTAATGAACATTTTGTGCGGGACAATTTTACAGGAAATCACATTATTAATTAAAAAATATATTTCAGTATTCTTACTACCGTCATAAGTAAAGCCTATGTGTGATGGTAGATGATAAAACTGGGGAAGGCCTCTGCAGTATTGTAGAATGACTGCTATGATCCTAGGCTTTCCTTGCAAAGGTGATTTATTTATACATTGTTCTTTGGCACTCAAGGACATATGGTATTTATTATGCAATAAAGCAACCCAGAGAGTAAACAGCAGGACTTGTCTGCAAAACCTGTATTTGTTTTCAATATTGTGGTATTCCATGAGCTAGGTGAGAAGACCTGGGATGGATGACAGGAACCAGAAAACAGGCCAGCTGCAGAATGGAAACTCTTGAGAAACAAAGGATGTAGTAGAGAAAGAGGCACACCACTGGTGTTAGCTTTCAATTTTTTTACTTTTACAATTTTATTTTGTTTGTAAATAGACAGAAACATTATTTCTGTGGGCAATGTTTTGTTTAGACTTTTTGTTCTAATCGTATGTTAAGCATGTAAGGAAAGCCTGTCAATTAGTAAAAACCTTTAACTATAAAATGAATTAAATATCTGATATTTCCTACTTACAATATATGTTTGTCCATATTTGCAGTACTGATTCCACTGAGGCAAAGATACTGATCACATATTACAGGGAATATGTTTCTGTGTTTATGCTGTGGAACTAGTTGACCAATTCTAAGGAGTATTCACAAAACACAGTAAATTCCTAAAGAATGTGTGAAAATAAGGAGCTCTACTGACAGAAGAGACTCTATAAGTATCTCAAGTCAAGGGAAGGCTTTACTTGACAGATCTTACTTTAAGAGATGAGAAAGAATTTGCTTTGGGGAAAGTCCTACATGTTCAAACAACATCAAAGAGCTACAGTCCCAGTTCATGCCTCCATTAATATCAAAATTAGTCCTCAGTGAGACACAGGCTGCAGGATACCTGGAATTAGTATTCTAATACTTAAAGAATTATTTGGTGCAGTATCTTCATTGTTAACATTGTTTTACCATCACTGCCTGTATCATATTTCTTGATTTCCCCTTTCTTGCAGAACCCCTTGTCATTTCTCAGAGTCAGTAATACAACTGTGACTAAGGAGTTAAATCTTTCAAGAACCTAAAAGGTTTGTGTTCATGGAAGTCATGTAAATGAGGAGACTTTTTGAGGTGAAACAGGTGTATAGGCTTAGTGCCACAGATCACCAAGAGATAATACATTTAATTAAGCATCTCTCCCTACCCTACACCCTCTACTGGGATACAAGTTAACAAGTTAAACTCTTGGCAAGGAGGAAAATGAAACTTAGGATTTCACACTTGTTTGGGGAGGGAGTTTGTTTGTTTGCTTTTTTAAAAAAACTCAATTTCTAACTTAAGACATTATTATGATGCAGTCTTTATTAAGTAGGGAGAAATTAAGAGTTGCAGTATCCTAAAGATACCAAGATACTGCAGATTGGCCAAACTAAATTTGCATTGATCTTTAAACATATGTTGACTAAAGGATACATCTGAGAGAAAAAATGACATGCTTACACATAGGTACTCCAGGCATTTTCCCTAGGAGAATACTGGAAGTGAGAGTAATCATAGTTATTTACTCAAGAATCAGAAGGTTAAGTGCGAAAGGTTAGCTGGAATCAGGGTCCTGTGCCTCGGTCAGGGGGGTATCTGTGGCAGTGGTGCTGGACTTGAGAGATTTTGTTGTTGCTTGTTTTGCTTTTTTCTGAGAAGCAAATTGACAGAATTTCAGTATGTTTGAGGACAACATTTCATAGGATGATTTCTTAAACAAGATTGGGGTTTGTTTGTTTATTTAGAGCAGTATATTTCCTCCCTCCCATCACTTCTTTGGCTTTTGTACTGTCTTTCTAATTATTTTTCTCAAGACAATAGGCTCAAATATTTATGCATCTTAAACTGAAATAAAGATTAGGAAATAAAACTCTATTTTTTTCCCTGAAGTTGTTTTACATCCCGGTCCCAAAGCTGGGTGTACATTTTAATTTTAGGCTCCAAGAGATTTCACTCAAACAAACTCTTGTAAACCAATTGGTTCTTTGGTTCCCTGAGTTCATATCCGGACAAAAACTACATATTTGTCTCTAAGGTATTTCTTTTAATTTGGTGAGAAAATAAGTGTTTTGGCAAAAAGGATTTTACAGAGATAACATGCAACTTCACAAAAGCATTAAAACAGATTACCAGGACTAGCAAGGAAGTTCCTTACTATAGTAAGGAACCTTTGTTACACCCAGCAAACACAATCTCCATTCCACTTAAGTGAGGTACAGAAAATAAATAGGTGTTTAGGTTACCCACAAGAGGAAGAAAAGAATAAAGGAAGAGAGATTAAGAGAAGAAAGAATACAGAAAAAGAGAAGGGAAAAACATAATTGCCATTAGAAGGTCACATGTTGATGGCTTCCAAGAGAGCAGGCCAGAACTGGATGGAGACCTTGTGCTGCCTCTTTATCTGCTCTGGTCCCTGTGACCAAACCCCCCCAGGCAGGGCCTCTGACCCTCCAGCCACTCTGGGGTCCCAGACCAGGGTAAGGGGCCGTATTCCCACTGTCCCTGCCAATCCAAGCTGGGTCAGGGACTCGAGGAGCTGTGGGTGTTACAGTTTTCCTGGGCTGTTTGTGACTGGCAGCTGCTCTGGTGCTTCCCTATGTGGGCTCCGGGGGCTGCCATGAGGGATACGATACCACCCCACCTCCTTGAGGTTCCATCATCCCTGCCCCCAGCACACACACACTCGCACCAATGAAGTAGTTCTGACTCTGTAATAGCTGATCTGGTGCGTAACAAGTTGAAACTTAGTTTTCACTGGGGTAGTCTGAAGAAATTGTCAGTCAATGCTCAGTGAAGTGTTACTACTCTGTGTGTTCCGTGTTAACCATATGAAGAGTAATTAGTCAACAGATGATGGGTTCAGTTTCGTGTTGGTTAAGAACTATGGGGGATTATGAGAACTGCAGGTGAATTAACCCTGGAGAATCACAACTTTAGATACAATTTCGCATGGATAAGTGTGTAAGCAAGCAGGTACTAACAGAGCTGCTCATACTCAGCAATAGGGTTTTTCTTGATTCTTTGATAAATAATCTGTTGAAAATATGTTCCAGCTGAGTCAATAAACATGTCTTCTAAATGTATTTTCAACATAAGTAAAATTTAATAAACAATAAAGATAAATAGATTAATGCAATCTATATAGATCTGACAGAGATTTTATGTTTGCTTTTTTTGAAACAAGCTAGAGGAATGACTGACATGGGTGGAACAAAATTTGTTCTGGACAGGGAAAATTTGCATTTAGGAAACAACTGTTGCATTTTGCAAAGGATTCAGTTGGCCTCTGTCTCAGGAAGATTAAAAGCCTGGGTATGGTGACATTAATTGTTAAACACATTTACACAAAGAGGTATAAAAATGAAGAAGTTAATTGGATAATAAAAAAGATACACATAGGACAACAAAAATTTTAGGGTTTTTTTGGGGTTTTTTTTTGGTTTGGTTTGGTTTTTGGTGGTTTTTTGTTTGTTTGTTTGTTTTTTGGTTTTTTTCTTTTTTTTAAATAAAATCCAGGGTAGTAAATATAATGGCACAAAAGACTAACTCCTGGTTACTATTAATTTTTTATCATAGATGGCTGATTTCATACCTTATTATTTAGTTTATGAGAAATATTTTTATAATTATGGTGCAGTATTACTTTTTTGGATATACATTGTGTATTTGCTGGAAAAGGTAAAACTACTTTTTTTCCTTAGTGTTTTTTTTTTTTTTTCTTTATTTTTTCGAGTAATGATTACCATAGCATTGCATATCTAATTGCGTGAAAATTTCTTGTGGAAACTTGAGGGAAGAGAGTCATGAGTAAGGCCTATATATTCGTAATAGCAATATACTCTGGAATAATTTAGATGATTGGTAACATTTTGCCATTTTGGATTAACATTGGTGGTCTTTTGTAAATTGGATGTTGTCTACCATTCTAGGTTACTTTTGGTGGTCTTTTATTTTTTGATGGTGATGCATATCTTGGAGGTCCTGTACCATGTGTCAGTGATGATGTTTTCTATATTCCTGGGCATTTTTTGTGGTGGTAAATGCCTACCTTCAACACCTGGGTTTTTTCACTAGTTTTCTGTTTTGTAAGTGTTTAATGTAAGTGGTTTCAACATCTTTTCTGTAGCATTTTTATATTCTACTGAAAACTGAAGGAATCAAGAAATTCCAGGTGTCAAGGCACTTGAAAATGGGAGAAAAAGTCTTCATATTAGCAGGATTTTATAGTCACAGAATCTGGCAGACCTTGATTGCTGACAAAAGATGTATCTGATATATAAACATGTTATATTGCTGCTATCAACAGGATAAAGGCAAGTTCATTTGCATATTTTATAAAATTTAACAAAATATTTGCACACTAAGAGGTCATAGTTTCATACAGTCTCACAGCTTTGGAATAATTTAGGTTGGAAATGACCTTGGTTTGTTATTTCATCTGACCCCAGTCAAAGGTGGGCCAAGTTTTGCAGACTTCTGCAGTCTGGCTGGTGTGTGTTGCATTGCTGCAGCCTATGGGGGGAGGAGATCTCTTATCTTTGAATCTAATTAATCCTTTTAGCCTGTGATATGAGAAAATGAGAAATGAGCTGATTGATCCCTTCTTCCCTTTATAGACTCTTTCTGCATGGGAGGAGAAGAAGATCATTTCTGCCTTAAAAAAAAAAAAAACAAAAAAAACCCCAAACAAACACAAAAACCCACCATTGAAATTAATACTAAATAGTTTCAGTCTGGTCTCTTCCTAACCCTATTCTATTGTATGTACCCCTGGGAAGCAGATGGACAAAACTGAGTATAAATATGTAGATTGATTCCTACCTGCAAGAACAAAGTCTGCAATATTTATTTCAACAGACTTCCCAATGATCCTAATAAGAACAACATGCATCCCCAAGAAAGGACTATAGTCTTTCTCCTTATGAAATTTCTATTTGTTTAGGACGATATCTTGTTAATGGAACTAGTTTGGCACTTTTGACTGTGTACTTCATTAACACATTATGGAGATGCATGAGCATGGTGATGAAAAATCCTTTCTAGTAATGGGAAAATTGATGCATATTAAGCACATTACATAGGAGCTCCCCTCCCCCACCCCTCAAATAATTATGTCTGGGATTTGAGAACACTGAAAATCAGGCAATTTGAGGCATTCTGTTCTCATACTGCCCTTTAGCACTGTGATCAAATAAAGTCCCACTCACTAGAGGAGAACAAGTAACCTACTTTGGAAAAAAAATTAGTTCTACTCAGGTGTTTTTAAAATCTACTAGCACATCCTCCAGTTGTTCTTAGCAATACAAACATGTTAAGACAAAAACAATGTTAAGACAAAAACAATGTATTTATTAATCAAGCAAAATTCTTAATTCATACCACTCAACATTTGCATTTTATATGCTCCACTTTCTCAACGTTAAAGTGAGATAATAAGAGGTACCCTCATTGACTCAATCTTAAATTAACTTTTTAGACTATGCAACACTATGAACAGCGGGAAAACTTTTGCTCCAAAACAGTTGTTCCATTTCTGACTTTATTTCTGATCCATAATTCTAAAAGGAAACTTGCAAAATATCTTCAGCAAATAAGGAACTAAAGCTAGCAGCACTAAAAAATACAGAAAGAACAAACTCAGTGGAAATCCTGGTTTTATGACACATTATAATTTTCATCACACCACTGTCCCAGGTGACCCTTAATTTTCCATATGTTTGTTTCTCCAAAGCTAATGCCTTATTCCATTTCTAATAATTCTTCCTCTGTATGGGTGCCTGCCACACTTGTCTCTCACATTACCTATCCAATTAATCTAAGTTAGAGTCAAAGCAGTTGTACTCTAATTGTTTTTGCTTTTATTTTAGTGTGAGTTTCCTCCTGATTTCCAGGTAGTTACTTTTGATATTTTTCATATCTCATGAAGAAAAGGTGGTGAGAAGATGATCAACACTTGCACAAGATCTCTGTAAATCTTCCTTGATGCTGCCAAATTATCAGAATGTAAACACAGGGGAGAGCCACAAGAGATTTAGTAGCAATACTGGCCTGTGAATTCCTGCCCAACCTTTGTAGTCATCACCCTTATAGCATTACAGTTGTATTTTTGTATCACTAAGTGACTGAAATAGCCCATTAAAAGAAGAAAAAAAAAAAAAAGAGGAAAAAAAAGCACTCTACTGGGGGAGTTACAGCTGATGGGGTGTACAGTGATTGTGGAGTGCAGATGGAAAGACAGGAAAGTTACCATTGCAGGCTGCCTGTTTTGCTGTGGACCTGGTTCTTGTTGAATTACAACCAATCAGTTGTCCTCCAGGGGTTCCTTACAGTAACATCTAAGAAAAACAGAATTGTAAAAAGCAGCATCACTTTTATAAGAACAGGCTTATTCCTTTTATTTGGATTTCACATCATGTTTTTATTTGGATTTCACATCCTGCTGGTCAGAGAAGCTCCCCTGTGCCATTACATTGTTATCTGACTAGGTGAAAAAACTTAGCCTTATGTTCTAGCACATAAACAAAAGTTGTTTAATTCAGAGCTTTTTTATATTAAAAGTAATTTAATTAAATGAATGTTTGATTTTACATTTTTCCATTTTTATGTATTATTTTTCACACTGTACTGTAACTTGACATGCTCTTTTCTGATTCCCTGTGACCAAGACTATCCAACTTCATTTACCAGTTTGAAGTGAGAAAACCCAAAGATTAATGAAATTACAGTAAAAGAATGGAAAGTTGAAGCTGTCAGAAGACTAGAAGAGCGTTTAGAAGCTGTCAGCAAGGAATGCAGGAATAAAGATCTATTACATAATCTTATTAAATAGAAACCTCACCAAGTCATGGGCTGATCATGCTGCTACGGAAACTGGGTTTTGGGCAATCATAGAATCAGTGCACTGAAGTGATTACAAGCAGGGAACTACACATAAAGCACAATGTGAAACTTCTTTTTGAAATACTGAAAAATGTCTAGAGAGAAAAATGGATTTCAATAAGTGGGGAACACAGAGGAAAATATTTTGCAATTTTATAAACTTTTCTTGTTTCCCACTGAAACAAATATAAACTTTTCACTATTCTTTAAAACTATCCAGTAGTCTGGCACTGCCAGTGCAATTAAGGGATGTAGGAGACAGGTTCAAAGAAGGTAATACAGCAGCTTGAAAGTGTTTGATCCTGCATTCCAGTATGTCTGAAGAAATCTTTCTATATTACAAGTCAGCACTTCTAATACTCTTTGTAGTAATCTTGTAAATTAGTACTTTTATTGGAAAGTTTTTATCACTTGAGAATTTTACAGTTACTTGAATAAGGACAAATAATGTATCTGAGTTAATGGGATGCAGTTCTTGGGATTACATCAATGGAACATGTAATTCCATTTCAAAATTTTCTTTCTGAGAATTTGTCCTTCTTTTATTTAGTTTCAACCACAGAAAAGCTTACTATAATGAATCTTCAAATATGAAATTATCTCTGATTTACTTTTTTTTTTTTATGAGATATTTATCATGTAATATTGTTTAAAAATTTTAGTTGCTGCTCTGTGAGTGGTCTGTATGTAATCTATTCTGGTTGTGGCAACAGTTCTCAGTTCATAACCTGCTAATAGCTGTATGCACTCAACAAAAAGACAGTCTACAAATAAGTCTTAAAACCCAACCCACCTTTTCTTTCACAATAG
>VXBX01001170.1:76629-100193 GCA_013400415.1 Scytalopus superciliaris
CATGTTCAAATATGAGAATAAGGAAAACATGATGAATTTCTCAACAAAGAAAACAACCATTGTTTTTTAAAATGGCAAAAGAGTAGTAACAAGAATAATGGATTATCATTCAAGAAGTTATACTTCACAATTTACTCCAGTATTATATAAAATAACACAAAAAATATCTGAAGTGAATAAATAGTAGTAATACTAATATATAAAACTAAGATTTATATACATATTTTCTGGTGCCTTATATTCAGAACATTATTTCCATCAGTGAAAATAAAAGTTTTGAGTGTATTGGTGAAATGAATCCAGTGCAAATTATACTGAATGCTAGTAGATTGGAACTCAAAATTATGTGGCAGTATCAAAGAGAGAAGAAACTTTGGAAATCTGGCAAGCAGCACTAATATGTACGCTCTTTTTGCTCTGCTCTGATAGATAAAATCAGTACATTGTGACATGCCACATAAAAACAGTGTAAAGGTTCTGGAATGTGGTCTTTGCTATACAAACTATCAAAAATACATATGATCATACAAGTCTGATACAGGCTTGTATATATAAAACTCAGGCAATGAGTTTTGACCCTCTTAGTAGCACATTTCCCAATTACCATCACCACCAGCTTAATTTTCAGAACTTGTACTGAAGAATGAATCATCTCTGAAAATTTAAACACTTAATTTAAAAGTTAAACAGAAATTTCTATCTTAGGGGGAAATAGTGTTGTGATGAATTAAAAGTTCTATAGTCTAGAAAATGAAAAGCAATTTGAAATCCAAATTACTTTTGGTGATAGAGATGTAGTTAATCTACATTGCTGTTTCCCTATGTATTCTGACCTGCTATGTTTGTTTAGTTTTTTGTAAACATATTTAACCACATTCACACATAAAAATCCACTACAGAAAATAAGAATTTAAATACATTAGCCATATCACAGCAGTGCAATCTACAAAGGGATTGTTCCTAATACATCCTATAACCTGCGAATTGCAGTTCAAGATTATACTGGAGAAATAGTGTTGATTCTTACAAGAATTCAGCAGTAAATTCCTGTCTAAATTAAAGTCCGTCTGCCCTTGGAAGGAGTAAACACACACTGTCCCCTATGACAAGGATGTAGTAATTTACAATTTAGAAAAATAATAACCCTTTTCTGCTGCCAAGAACGCTATTTATTTTTTTATTTACTTACTTGCTAACTTCACTCTAGCGTAGATGTGATTTTCCACATTGTCTTTCCATCAATAGTCCCACAGCATGTGTGTGAATATTCATGATGCTACACTTCTCTGGCTGTTTTTGGATAAATTCAGCGCCTGGCATTGAAAGGATGATAAAATCAGACACCTTACTGAGGGAATGTTACTGCTTAGTGAAGGTCAAGGGACTGGACTTTATGAGTAGCAGTATCTTCTCTAGTCATATAACCCTGCTTTAAGTCAGCAACTAAAAAAGTATACAGTGTAAGAAATTAAAATAGAATTGAAATAGAATGTTACTGTCTGCACGTTCCTCCTCAGATAATGTCTTAAGGCTTACAAAACAGCCTTTTACAGTCCTCTGATTGTGATATCTGGACTACTTTCATAAAGATTATGCTTGAGAAATCCAAAATTTTTATGAATATAATCTTGATCTTAGTAAAATTACAACTAAGGGAATAATCTGGTGCCTGCATGAATTATTTATTATATCAGTTGCTTTTGATGATTGAATCAATACATACAGATTAGTGTTCATGTAAACTAGAATTGAAACAGTGAAGGAGAAGGGAATACAGACACTATGGTATAATTTACTTTTGTTGTTTTATTTGCATCCCTTTATGATTTAAAATATCAGCATCTGGTATGTGACCACATATCAAAGCTGTGTACTGATAATGTAAATAGGCCATACTTGAAAATAAAACAAATATTCCAAAAGAAAAATACACAAAACGTATACAAAAACATATACAAAAATATTCCATTGTTCACCCAAGTATTATTATTTTTTAAAAGCTTTGCCCAAACTTTAAAGATGCAGTTTTGCATATGGAAAGCTCTTTTCTAACTGACTTCTCCAGACTGGATTCACACGTAATTTCAGTTAATCTTTCCTGCTGGTACCAGAGAATTGTCTTTGTGTAACCCTGTGCCATCTTAGGTGATGTGCCTCAGCAATGGATTCAGTACCATGTACTACTCACAAGATGTGCTTGGCAGAAATAACCTCCAGATGCTGAACTAAAAAAAATCTGCTTTTCTGCAGTGGCAGTAGCATCTGGGTATGTGGCTGCCTTTCTTGTTGATTTCTGTTCAACCTACTGGGCACATTACCCTGTTATATATCATCATAGATATCAAACTGCTTGTAAGAAAGGCTGCTTTTAGGATGTATTTCCTTCTTAATATAAAATGATTAATCCTTCTGGTCTGCTTCAGAAAGTGAAAAGTTTTGGGGTGGAAGTGGTAAAATATAAAGCATGCTTTTATTATCCAGAACTGTATTTCCTGTCTAGTTTCCCTAGAAAATACTCTGTATTTCAGGTGTTTTGAGAATTAAGCAGCATAAGTGGGAATGATACGGAGATAATTTTCATCATATTCACATCTGGACTAAAAACCATAGATTTAAATTCACCCTCAGAGTTATTCCCAAGGCTTGTCCAGACCTACAAGAATTTCAGAAAATGAAGATCAAGCTAGATAAGGAATGTAAAGCACAACTGTTTTACAATTAAATTTGAGATGAGGGGATTTAGTATGAAGAACGTTTATCAGGTTTGCCGTGCTGTATCAAGAGCTTGATCTAGGTGAGAAGAAAGGACAGTTTTCTGTGTTAATAAGAGAAAACCTCTTATTAACAGGTAGTCATATTTTCACATCAGAATAAAAACTAGATCTGTCATTATTTTTCTTTTGATAGGGGAAAAAAACATAGAGTCTATTTGTTGGTGTGGTGTTTGACAGTGTTAAAAATTATGGAAAACCAGTATTGGTCAGTCCTTGAACTTCAGTTATTTGTTATCAGATTTTTTTGAATATGCTGAGGACATCCACTATAGCAATCAAAGCAAAGGCTGCCTACAGTTGTCTGTATGCACCAAATCAGACCTCTTCTAAGACAAATCATGTAATTGCTGCTATTTAGATACAAGTGTAGAGTGAGAACAGATGAAATCCATCCTGATAGGAGCACCATACAACACATTATATGTATGTAAACCCATGCAAAGAGGCAATGAAGATCTGTATCTTCTTCTTCTGAAGACTTCCATTGATAGCTTGTATTGGTCCATGCATTGTCATGGGCAAAAGAGATCTCATGTATGCAGGAGATTTTAAACTTTTTTATTTATTAAAGTGAGTGTGATATCTTTTTATCAAGTAAAGCAATAATCTACTCTTGAAGTTTGCAGATAAGATTAAAGACTTGCTACTAACCTTAATGGAATCACAGTTTTGCTTATGATCATTTTTCCGATTATTAAAAATCCCAGAAGGAGTTTGACAAATCAAGGTACTCAGATCCCAGTTTTAGAAGTCCCACATTAAAGACCAAACTCACGTTCAAAGTAGGATTTCTTGTGCCTCCATTTCACAGAAAAAAACATTTGATTGCAATAGACATTTGAAATTCTACCCTATAATAAGTCATAGAAAATGTTTAAGATTAAATGTCGGTATTTTTAATATTTACAAAGTGATATCAACTTTTACAGCTTAATTTGTCTGGCAAAATCTCACACATTTTATGTGTGATTGCTTTGAAAAATGCTGTCTTTTGTAATGCTTCTCTGAGAAACTGTAAACCTTTTCTGTTAATAAACATGCTAGATTGCCTTAGTCTTATCCAAATGTCTGTAAGATCATGTAATTGCACACCCCAGAAGCAGTACAAAAATAATTCATAGAAATATTTGTCTTGACAGTATATCTATCTGTCTCTCATTTATGCTGTGTGTTGCACTGGCTCCAATATTTCTTTTCTTAAAAAAGTTTGGGTTTTCTTATTTTTCTGTGAGGTTATACCTTGCACTGTAATGTAGAGCATTAGAAGTTTTCTAACTGTATTGAAAATTAACACATACAGCTTACATACTAAATGCTTCATAGGCTCTGAAACTCAAAAAATAATTACTATTATTTAAAACTAAGCTAGACTGTGATTTATGGCCACTAGTATTTTAAAATATTCACTTACATTAAATAACTGTTTTTATAGTAATAAATTCCTGGGTTTGAACAATGAAGGCAAGAGTATTTAAGATATTGTTCTTCTCCAAATGACCACATTTATACTAACATATTCTCACTATTTAACATGAATGGCCATCACTTTGTGCTGTCTTGATGTTCTTATTAATTTTTTCAATTGTTTTCTTATTTCTTAATAGTTTCTTTATTTAATTGGTTTTTAATTTAATTCTTAAATTCTTAAATTTTTTTCTTGATGTTTTTTAGTACTTGATGGGCTCATATAAGAAAGGTGAAGAAAGACTTTTCTAGTGCCTGAGTGATAGGACAATGGGAAAGGATTTAAAACTAAAAGACAGTAGATTTAGATTGGACATAAGGAAGAATTCCTTTTCTATGAGGGTGATAGGACAGTGGAACAGGTTCCCCAGAGAAGTTGTGGATGCCCGATCCCTGGCAGTGTTCAAGCTCAGGTTGAATGAACAATGTGGTCTAATGAAAGATGTCCTTGTCCATGGCAGGACATCGGACTAGATGATTTTAAAAGATTCCTTACAATCCGAACCATTCTGTTTTCTTCTTCAGCATTTATTCAATATAAAAGGAGTAATGCACAATTCTGTGCTTGTTCTGATGGATAGTGCTGCTAGAAACAACAAAAAAGGGGGAAAATAGAAAATGCTAATGTTATATTTATATGCTATTTAATGTTATATTTAATGCTAATTATTATATTTATAATGAAACATGCCCTTCATGCAAAGAACGGAAATAAAATACTTATTTTAACCCTGAAACAGAGGCCTTTCGTGCCACTTATAAGACAAAGGAGATAGACCTCCACAGATAGCTCTGGTCCCATTCATATCCCATTCCTTTAATGCAGCAGGTGCTTGTCATTTCACTGGTCTTAGAGAGATTGAAGTTAAACTGAGGAGACCAGAACTACATCTAGATATGCTAATTTATTCAGAGGATTTGACAACCAATAGGGAGCAAATACTATAAGCTGTAGAGGAATGCAAGAAGTAGCAGTCTGTGTCTCTGCACTACTTGACCTTCTGCTCCTGCTTTAGGAGGGCTCTTCCTCAGGAATGTTGTTTTCTCTCATTTCACCCACATTGATTTGCTTTGTGTAATGCTTCCTTGTACAACTTTTGTAAGATGATAATTCAATTTGCATTCCAATTGTCCTGTTTAATTGTGGTAAGGGGAGATTTGGTAAAAAGCCTTGTGCAGTGCAGCAACTCAATTAGTCATGAGGTTGGTCTTCATTTTTCTGGTTAATGAGGTGATTATCCTAAGTACCATGTTACCATTGATTATGGTTTTCAATTGATGTTTGTAGTCTTTTTTGTTTGGTTGTTTGGGGTTTTTTTTAATAGTTGAATAATGCATATCTAAACAAAACTCCATTGTTTAAAGTTCTTGTATGTTCACTGAAGTATTTTCAAAAGAGTGGCCACAGCCACTGGCACTTAAAAATCCCTTTCAAAGGACTTCCTNAACTCAATTAGTCATGAGGTTGGTCTTCATTTTTCTGGTTAATGAGGTGATTATCCTAAGTACCATGTTACCATTGATTATGGTTTTCAATTGATGTTTGTAGTCTTTTTTGTTTGGTTGTTTGGGGTTTTTTTTAATAGTTGAATAATGCATATCTAAACAAAACTCCATTGTTTAAAGTTCTTGTATGTTCACTGAAGTATTTTCAAAAGAGTGGCCACAGCCACTGGCACTTAAAAATCCCTTTCAAAGGACTTCCTTTTGTTAGCTATGGTAGGACTTATCAAGTACTAATTAAATTAAATTCAGCTTCATAAAAATTCAAGTAGAATAAGCTGTCATACTGGTTTCTGCTAGGACTACTAACTATGCTTTTTTTAATCTATGTTAACAATTATAGAATCAGAGTATTTTGACATCAGTGATTTGCAAAAGTGTCATTTGTGAAATAACAAAAAATATTAGTGTATGTATATTGGATGGATATTGTAAACTTGTATTTTACAAGTTTAGATGCTGCTTGTTAAATTACCTGTTAAATTACCCTGCCAGAGTAGGTGGATACCTGAAGAAGGCTGTGACCCCATGGGAAACTGTTGTGGTTTAACCCCAGATTGCAACCAAGCCCCATGCAGCCCCTCACTCACTCCCCCACCAGCTGGACTGGGGAGAAATTTAGAAGGGTAAAAGCAAGAAATCTTGTGAGTTGAGATAAAGGCAGTTTAATAGGGTGAGCAGAAGCTATGCACACAAGCAAAGCAAAACAAGATATTTGTGCTCACTGAGTGAATGGTTCCTACAGTTAACATAGGTAAAGCTTTAAGGAGAAGAGGGTATGATTCATAACAACAAAAATGGAAAGGAAGAGCATGTTCACATATGACCTGTAGAAGTGTACAAGGACTTCTATAAAAAGACTTCAGTAAATGCCTTTCAGTGA
The DNA here is from genome assembly GCA_013400415.1 of Scytalopus superciliaris. Classification (NCBI taxonomy): domain Eukaryota; kingdom Metazoa; phylum Chordata; class Aves; order Passeriformes; family Rhinocryptidae; genus Scytalopus; species Scytalopus superciliaris. The sequence continues at coordinate 83,254 of VXBX01001170.1, forward strand.
TTTTTTTTTCCTTTTTGTAACAATGAAGAGTAATATTCTACAGGTTTATAGGTTGATTTTTTATTTTTTTAAGAGTTGTATAAAGGGAAAAAGAGCTCTTAGATTTTCCAGCTCCTCAGTAGAATGCTTACAAGTCCAATGGTATTTCATCAGACCTGAATTCACCATGATTATGCTTTTCTTTAGGTAATTTGTTCTTGAGGTAACTATTGTTAACATATCTACATAAAAAGACACACATGTATATATCTACATACATATTATAGACAGAAAAAGTAAGAACTTGTCTAGCTTTAAGACTGTATTAGATTAATGTTAACTCAATAAAATGTCTTGATAGCCCATCTTTATTGACTCCTCCACATCACTGAGAAAGATACTAAAACAAGTAGTGCAGCACTTGTCACCAGTCTCCAGATAGGGGATGAACATTAATTGCTACCCTGTGCGTTTAATTATCCAGCCCACCTTTACTCACATAGTTATCCACAACCTTTTTGGCCTCTTTTGAAGATGAGTGCAACATCTGTCTTTCTTCAGTTATTGGGGACCTTCTCTGATCTCCGTGACTTTTCAAAGATGATAGTGAGAGGGCTCGCAGGTACATCAGTCAGCTGTCTCAGCATCCTCATTCAGCCCATTGGGTCCCATTGACTTGCATGAGTTGAGTGAGAGCAGTGAGTCCTTGCTTGAGTCCTCATCCACTGCTGGTACCTCTCTGAACTGATTCTCTAAGGAAGAGACCTGAGAGACTTAGGTGATGAGGATGGGGTCCCCACTTTGTGCAACAGTTGCTTGAAGGACTATGCAATATCACATTATATGTAGAAATTATTATCTTATATGCAATATTTAATATATCTTTAGTCTTTAATATCTTTAATCTAATATTTGAATTTAATAATCTTTAATCTTAATATGTTTTCAGGAAAAATTAATGATCTCCTGTGATTTTTCCTCCTCTGTCTCTGTATTATCAGTATTTGTAAAAAAACATAAATCTGCTGTTCAAAATTTAACATTTACTATTAAAATTCAACACTTTGCAGCTATGAGAAATCCTGGTTTGATGGCTTTGTTCTTTGAATTTTTCATGTAACTGACTGATAAAATAGCTTGCCTAATAGAATGTAAGCTAAATTGGAATTCATTACCACTGTTTGTAGGATTAGGCTTAGAGAAATAAAAGAAGAAAACAGGTTTCTTTTTTGGGCTTGGTGTGTTTGTTGCTTTTTTTTTCTTTTTTTTTGTACTTTAACAAAGTAAATCCTCATCAGAACCCTGCTGTTAGTGATTGCCAATTACCTGCAACTGCAGGAGCACTGGTAAAGCATTGCCTTAATTAGGGAGGCCTAAAAATGCCTTTGGGATCTAAGCAAGCATAAATGTAGCTGAAAGGGTTTGTTTTACCTTCCCAAGCACAACCTTTTGTGCAGAAGCTACTGGTAGGCATTCTTGGAAACACCTTCACTGAGCTGCTCTGAATATTCTGTTATTTGAATTAGGTAAATTCACCATCTTGATACTAAGATTTTTTTTTTTAATTGTGCTATCTTAAAATACAGGTTTTGCAATGATAGGCATGTATACAGTGCCTCTTTGTTCACAATAATTTGCTATAAATTATTTGCTAGCTGTCATGAGTGAGAAAAGGTTGTTTCTTCTGATACATTGTAAAAAAGAAAAGAAGATTCGACTTGAAGTTAAAAATAGTGACGCTGCTTTGGGTATTATAAAAACCTGAAACCATGAACACTGTAGACCTATCTGTTTTTGTTGTTCGTGTTTTACAGTGTTATGTATCTTGTGATGACCCTGATTTTTTTTTTTTTTGCTTTTTACTTCTGCATCTTTATGTAATGGCTTTGTGAATTTACCATTACATGTGACTACTAATCCTTTCAATGTTCAGTTTGCAACATTACAATTATGATGCAAAATTAGCATTAAGGAAGATTTTAGCATAGTTGTATTTATAGGTAGGAAACTTTTGTTCTAGTTTATCCAGTGATTAAAATATGAAACTTGCTTTTTTTCTGAATTGAAAACACCTTTCAAATTCATCTTTTACTATACTATAAGATAGACAGTGAAAACCCATTGAATAGTGTTGACAAAAGATACGGTAATTAATTTAGCTGCTCCACAGTTATTCTCTAAACTTAGTTATTTTTCTGGCTGATGGAACACGCATACTGAATTTTTTCTTTCAGTCAAGATGTGAACTGTATTCTTCTCTTATACTGCCCATTATAATATACAGCCCTGCTTGCACTATCTTAGTAGAATAATGGTTAAAGCATAGATGACTTAAGAGCAACACAAATTTTAGTGTGTTTTGCTTGCTTTGGTTTTGATATTTTTGTTTGTTTGTAGGTTATTTTGCCTTTTCTTTTTTTTCTTTTGACTTTCAAGACTATTGTTCAAAGCTGGATCAAGGGTTCCCAAAATATAAATTAAAATATTATCAGTATACTGATAGTAGACACCATGCAATATTCAGGCATTAATTTTTCTTTTATGACAATAAAATTATGAAGTGGAGTTTGCTTCTATGTGCGTAAGGATCCTGTGGCTCTAGAAAAAGTGATGTGAACTGAATTCAAAAGAATGGTTGTGAAGGTGGAGGGTGCCAGCTTGGTTGTAGAGACAGCAATGCCTTACTTGCTAGCTCCTGAAATAAATGTCTCTGACTCTAAAGTCAGAACATGAAAAAAAAATCAGCAGGAGAGAAATATGTCCACAAAGTAATTCAATTTCATTAAAACTGTACCTATTACTATAATCCTATTTGTTTAGAACTGCAACAAAAACGCTGCCTGAGTCCTTTTCTGAATACTTCTATGTCTTTTTTTGTACAAGTTGTGATAAGTAACTAGGGACCAGATTACTCCTGCTGCTTTTCAAGGAGGAAGGAAGAATTGCAAGTGTTTGTGGTTTTTTTTTCCTGACACACAAGTTAATTTTATACTGGTAGGTCATCTGAACAACCAGTGTTTAACTCTTGTGCTAGCCATATCTGAATGAAGAAATACAGATGATAATAACAACAGTGTCTGAATACCTTTTCTTTGTTTCTGGGGGAGGAGTATTTTCTTTCTGAGGGTTTCTTAATTCTTTTTTTTTTTATATTTTATTTTGGCACTAATTTGTAAGTAGGTATACTTTATTGAAATAATGATTTGAAAATATGTGGGGGTTTGTTTTTTTTCCCCCATACAGAAAAGGAATTTTATTTAGAAGTGAGACCAGGGAATATTTCCAGAATAAAAAAATCAAATTGGCTACTTTGATGAAGTTTAAACTAACCTTGTAATATCTATAATAGTGGTGTATTTTTATATGATTTTTTTAACCCTTATTTTCATCTTCCTTACCTTATATGATTTTAAAAATAGTGCAAGCAAAAGTCTTCTAGCCTTTAGTTTGCTTCTTGGTTTTAGGTCTTTGTCTTTACAGTACTCTTTCATTTTTCAAAGCATTATATCTGCATATTTCACATTGACATGGTTGAGTAAAGTTCACATATCTCCAGATTTCAAATGTTCTTCCTGAAGAAGGGATCTGATTATACTAGGCTTTTTTGAAGATGAAATTGTGTTCTGGATTTAGTGGTACTTTTATGACTTCATGGCCACAATGGACATAAATGCAGTGCAGGAATATAAAAAAAAATAAAAATCAGTGTCTGTATGCACTGTTTTGTTTTTTTTTTCCTTTATATGAATTCAATTATGTGGAGTATTGATTTATGCAGTAGTCTCTGCTTTACAAGTAATTGTGTGACAGACTAATGTCCTTGTGAATAAGAGGGAAATCTGCAAATGATCCTCCTAAGGATCACTGAGTTTGGAGGAGGGGGTGTTGCCATGTTCAGCTGTTGTTCTCTCTTATTTTTAATTTTATCCTACAGAAGTATTGCCTTTCAATATTTTAAGTATTATGAAAAGTAGTAGCATTTTTACAATAAAAAATTTTGAAAAGTGAAGCTGGGATGAAACAAAGCTATAAAAGAGGGTTGCTGCCACAGATTGCTCAAGTGAAGAATAGGTGTTTCTGGCTTGGCGTAAATTTTTCATAATGCAATTGAATGTAATGAGAAAATATTCACACTGAGTAGTTAATTAGACTCTAGATGATCAATCTTGGTTCAAACTTTGCTAATTATCAAGTGGCTGAGTCAGTGAAGAAAGGCAAAGCAATGGTTCAGATGACTGCACTTATCTGAGGGGTTTGGATGTGTGAGCACAAGTTTTTAAGGTGATAAATATTAAAGAAGGTTAATAAATGGTTTAAAATTGATAATGAGATTGCAGGAATAATGGATAGAGTTATACAGGTGGATGAGACACTGGAACTGTAGCCTCCAGTAATCTGTACAAATTATAATTGATCCTCTAAGAAGACAATGCACTTCTGTGAGGGCAAATACATAGAGGTTAAAATCCTGAGCAGAAATAGTCAAGAGAAAAGCTGTACCTATCCTGAAAAGGTCATGTTATCTCTAAATTACAATGGTAGGAATGATTCTGTTCTTGCTGCATATCTCTCTGATGTATTAAGTGGGAATTTCATAGACCCACATAAGCTTTTGCAGAGCAGGTAAAGTGTATTTTGACTTCCTCCCTAAAAGAGGTAACAGTTCCACTGTCTCCAGCAAGGCGTAGAAAAAAGACTGCAAAATCAGCATCTCTATTTATGATCTGTGTCCCTCTTTGTCTAAAGATTTGTGGTATTCCCTTTAGTTGTACTCTGTTTTTGTATGGCTTTTCTTAATGCCTTGCATTTCCCCACCATTCCAGCATTTTCTGAAGTTTGTTATTACTGTGGTTTAGGAATCATATTCTCCAATCTAGTACTCCTACTAGATGTGCCACTCCATGTGCCACTTTCTCTCCCCACCTCCAGTTGGAGGCACAAAAGGCAAAGATCATGGATTGAGATAAGAACAATTTACAGGAAACAGCAGTGAGATGGAGCAATCAGTAGAAGCAAAAATATTAACAATAAAAGGTATAAGAACAGAAAGGATTCGCAAGGAACACCCGACACAATGCCTGATGGCCCCTCCCTTGGAAGTGAGTCCCTTTCCCTGGCCCTCAGCATTGACATGAGGTGGTATAGAATAACTTCTATGTCCTAGTAGTCATGCTTCCTCCCAGCTACTATAAAGTATAACCCTGTCCTGACCTGAACCAGGTCAGTTATTTATAGGACCTAGGACACACCTCATTTCTCAGACTTGAAGCTACATGTTCTGTGCCTTTACCAAAAAGCTTCATACCCATTGGAATCTGTTGCTGAACAACTACTGTGACCTTGACACCTCACCTAATTTTTTTGGTTTTGGTTCCTTTCTTTGTCCGTAAAATACACAGTTCTAGTCCTTGTGCAGTCCTGCATAAGTCGCCCTTCTTGTAATAGGTGGTATCAGATTATCAACTTGCTTCAAGTTACTATGCCTGGCTCTGATCTGGGAATAGTGGTAGCTTGATTTCAATAGCACTAGCATTAGTTTTCAACTAATTAATTAGAAGTTTATTTGCAACATTATCACATTTTAAATGAAGTTTTATATGAATAGCTGCTGGTTTTTTCAGCACTGCTAACAATTCATGTGCATTCCCCTCCTTTCCTGGGACTCTCTTCCTGCAGGACCCTCTGGTAGGCCTGCTTTCTGCATAGAGGGCACCCAGCTGGTGCCAAATAGCATAGGAATATCAGGGACTGTTGTCAAAGTATGCTTAGTAATTAGATTTGTTTATTTGAATATATAAATTTGTGTAGTTAAATCTATGTATTAATAATTCTTCTGTATATGTAAATTCAAGTTCCAATTGATGCTTACATAATTTTCCATTACTTGTTTCTTGCAGTCACATTCATTATTCAATGCCTATGATTTATTACATTATAAGGTTTATGTTATAGGTAGTTTTATCTTCTCTTTATATAATACTAAGCATGGTTGGGTTTTTACCAGGTAAACTGTAACAGAAGTAATAAATCAAATGCACTATGTTAGTGCAGTCATGGAAGAAGTAAAATTAGTTTTGAAGCATTTATGCAAATAATCTGTTTTCAACAGTCTGTGCTTAGACATACATTCTTCTACACTTAGAATACTGGTATTATTACTCCAAGTATTGAGAGCACACGCAGGATCAGTCTGGAAGAAAACAGCACAGAAAGAACCGTGCCTCGCCAGTACAGCCTGTGCAGACAGTGGTGCCTTTTGCAACCGGACTTGCCTATCGCGCATTGGCCTTTTTAGCCACCAGCGCGCTTGTAGCAAACGTGGGGAGAGCCCTTCTCAAATCTTCGTTCGCGAAGCCCAGCCATGATGATGATGATTTTAATGTGTATTTAAAGGCACATATATACATATATATAGAGAAATACATATCTATATATATAAATCTATTTTTAAAGGCACAAATACTAAACATTTTCTTGGTAAATAGGAAGAACAATTTCAGTAGGGACAGCTAAAACCAATACAGTGATAGTTTATGTGGAATGTGCAGTTTAACTTCATTGATTCCTTTCAGAAGATGAGGGTCTACACTTTTAGTTTTGTACAGTAGATACAGTTGAGCACTCTGCAGAGTCAAAATAAATCCATAGGCATGTTGAAGCTATACTGTCTACTTTGTGTTTGAAAGAAAAATATTTTCATTAAGTCACAAGTGGGATGCTAATTTTTTTAAAGTTTTCTTCCTATGAATGATTTCTGTATTATTCAATCTTTTTTTGGTGTTCTTTTGTTATTGTTTTACAAGTATTATTCTAATACTTAGTTGCTTTAGTGCGATAGAGAACATATCCTCAGGAATGTTTTATTGAGAGTTATAAAGTTCTTGTGTGGATGGACTTCACAGTTCTGAAGTGAAGAACTCTGTGAGTGGAGCATTTTACCTGATAATGTAGACAAATATATTGTGTGGTTTTGGTTTGATGGTTTGCTTTGCTTTTTTGTGTTGTTGGGGTTTTTTTTGTTTTGTGGGTTTTTTTTGGTTTTTTTTTGGGGGGGTGTTTTTTTGGTTTTTTTTGTTTGTTTGTTTGTTTGTTTTTTGGTTTTTTTTACTTTATCATAACTCAGGTATGTCAGATACAGTTTTGAAAAAAAACTACAAGAATTTCATAGAAGGAAATTTTGCCAGGGATCATTTAACAGAGCAATATATCCTGTAGCTGAGAAAGTACCATTGTCTGTCTCCTGTTTCACTCTCTGCCATCCTAACTACTCTAGTTATCAGCCAAATAATTCTTTGTGTGGTTTTTTTTGTGTGTGTGTTTTCTATGAAGATAATGTGAAAATGGTTGCTAAGTGTCATTGGATCAAAGCTCCACTTTCATTTTGTGGTGTTGTATTGGATCGTGAGAAAGAAACCAAAGTGAGACAAAGGTAACAGTCACTATGTCTGACTGTCTGGTGTCTACCTGTGGCATTCAGGAGTTCAAGAATATTGGTTGGTAATCTGTCTTTTTTTTTTTTCTTTTTTTTTTTTTCCCAGATAATTTTCCCTATCTACACAAACTTTAAAAAAAATATATCAGCTAAACAACATAATTTAATTTTACATAAGGAGAAAGCAGAGGTAAACATATTTTAAGTGTTACTATCACTCAGGAGTATATAACCACCTGTTAAAGTCACACGTTATTTCTTTCTTTTTAAATAAACATACAATTCTCCTGAAAAAAAAGGAATTTGTGGATTTCCTCTGATCAGAGCCCTACACCAACCATGTAAATAACCTCATGTCCTGTCTTGGACGTGGGCCTTAGGGTTTTTTACAGAGTGTAAGTGCTCCCTTTCTGTGAGATAATGTCAGAATGTGGTTCTATCCACTAGGATATCTTGTATTACATGTCACTGATAAGTCCTTCACATACAGAAATATAAGGTATTTGAGAGTCATGTGATCCCTGGTGTAAGAAAGTAAGACTAACACTTTTAATAATAGTAATAATGAGTGCCAGAAGTGTTGGAAGGACCTTTAAGATCTTAGAATTTTTTATCTTCTTTTTTTTGTAAAATGGCGTGTCACAAAATGCTACATTGCTGTTAGGTAGAGGTGCCTGGTTTCCATCCATCTTATGTATATATAGATATAAAAAATTATGTGGTTTTATATGTATATACACAATATTGTTTGGAGTTTGTTTCTTCATTTTGTAATGAATTAACATGGACATAAAAAAGAAAATGTTAGAAACTAGTGTAAGCGATCAGTGTTCTTGTCATCTGTGCTTCAGGCAAGGTAGTGATAGAGTACAAACAGAACATAATGTAATTGCTTTCCAGCTCAAAAATAATTAATCTGGTGTTTTACAGGATATGATTTTGTCCCTGGAAAAGCATTTTAATTAAAAATCCTTTCTATATCTCAAATTTTTCCTGTTGAACAAATATTGTTGAGCAAATATTGTTGAACTTTTTTTTTCCTTTTGAGAAGACAGAGTAAAAGTGTAAATACTGCATTAGTCTCTTAAAGGTACTTCAGTACATAAATAGATACTTCAGTACATAAATAGATACTGCTTTTTTTTTTTATGTAAAACTCATGCTATGCATGTACTCAGATCTGTGTTAGAAAGTTGATGCTTTCTATCTTGTTTTGGTCACTGTAATTATCCTTGCACTCAGTCAAGCAAAGGAGCTTCTCCTTTTTCATGGTGGGTCTGGTGCTGTAAGGAAAACCCAAAAGAGACTTGACGAAAGCATTACTCCCGTTGTTCTCTGGCCCAGCACTCAGCATTCATAACAGAGACTGTGTAAAATGCAGTATTACATACTGGTTGATAAAATAATAGTTGTGATCAATACAATTTAAGGCTTTTGACATAATTTTATATTAATGTTTCTTATTCTATAATAAAAAAGAAATAGTGAAAGATGTATTTACAAGTTTAAAAACTGTCTGGTTAGTCTTGGAGTGTAAATGGATGTCATCTCACCAGTGATTTTACTGTCAGTATTTTTGTTGCAGATCTGTAGTCGATACCAGAGATTATTATTAAAAGGTGACAGCTGCAATAAAACATAACATCAACAGGTGATGTGTGAAAATTTTTGAGGAAGAAAAATTACTAACAGTACACTGTAACATCATATGGATAAAACATTCATATAAAATGCTGTGTTAAACAGACAAAGCCCAAAAACCAAACTGACCTTGAATGGAAGTTCTTTAGCTAGGGACAAAAACTATTGACTGTGCAACAGGTTGGGGGAGGATATCTTGAAGGAAAGTCTTTAGAAAAGAGTTGAAAGTCATAAAGGATAACCTGATGTAGCAGGGCAAGAGGCTAGTGCTATTTTGGAACATATTTAAAGACAAAGAAAAAAAACCCCAAACCAAACAAAGAAAACCTCTAAACACTCCAACTCTCCAAGACCCAACATCAACAAAAAAACACCCTCAGAATTAACAAATTAAGGCATTTACCCACCACTCACCCCCCTCTCCCTGAGTTAACTTTGAATTTAACTGGGAGTTGATGCCCTAAAGGAAATACTGGGCTCTTTCTTGTATTTTCACTTCTAAAAAGATAACAATAAGCTGAAAAGAACTTTAAGGCTCAACTGTATACACATGCAGTGGTTTGAAAATGTGTTTTAAAATCAAATACTTAAGGAGCTCAATTTATTCCTCATAATAAGGGGAGCTGTTATTTGTTTTTTAGATGTAGTGTCTCACTTATTGAAGGCTATGAGAACTCACCGTCTCATCAAGAAAGTGAATGCCATTGGAGGTCTTTATGCAAGGCCGGTGTGTGTGTGTTCTTTGGTCAGGGAAAAACCTATACCTCTCTAAATATACTGACTATTCAATCCCTGAAAAGTCTTACTTTTTACCTGAGTTTAGCAATTTGAATTTCCTGATCCCTCAGTACTGTGTTGAAATACTTTCTTGTGAAAACCTTTATTGTTTTAAATTGTTTTTTATTACCTCAATTTTCTTATAACTGTGGTCCTTATTTAAAAAAAAAAAAAAATCAACAAAAATCCAAATCCTGTAGTGTCAGTCTGGGAAAATTTTATCCCTTGCCTTCAGGTAGAAAGGACTAAATTTCTTCTATTCCCAGCTGCTGGTGCCACTGTTCAGCTGAAATCATACATACATTGTTGTTGTCATCTGTTAAATGACATAATTTAAGGATCTGCTTTGTATAACTTGCTACTTAAAATGCCTAATAGTGAAGAATCAGACAGGCTACATAGGGGAATGTACAGCCATCATGTTGTAATGACTGTATGATTGAAGTTCTGCACTACTATTTTTGCCTCTAACTAAACTTCTGAAACAGCATTCTTTATAGGAAAAGATAGTTCATGGTCAACTTATTTCCTGATTTATTTGTTCCCATGAAACCTGCTGAGTTAGATTATGTAGTGCTACCACTAGATTTTGTTAGGATTTCTGGGTGCTTTTATTCACCCGATTCAGACTTCATTCACGTATTTTTGACTGTGTAAGTAACACCTAAGCTATATAAATATAAGATAATAATGTCATAACCTTTGAATAAATGTGGAGTTCTTCTCTGCCTGCCCTCCCCCTCAAGATTTCTAGTTTTAAAAATGTTATTCTGGATTATAATTACAGCTAAAGCTAAATATTATTGTCTAGAGGGAATTTTTTTTATTATTATACTTCTTCTTTAAAGAGGGGGACATCCTCTAGAATTATTTAAACTTTAACATGACACCTAGCTTAATGTACAAGCCAGACTGATTCACATTTGTTTGCGGTCTCTATTATGGTTTAGAATGTCAAACGCTTTGAAACCAGTGATTTTTAATTAAAACAATGCTGTTCCTATATACATGAAGAAAATGTTGATGCTATGTCATCTTGATGGAAAATGGGGTTTTTTGTGTCTTTACTAGCAAAAAGTGCTCTCACTGCAAAAGCTTCTACCACAGCTGGCAATTATTCCTGTCTGCTGCAAAGTGAACTTCAAAACTAGGATTTTGGAGTTTGCTCATAGAAGATGCTTTCTGTGAGTTGCAAATATCTAATCTTGTTGCAAAGCACGTTGAATTACCTAGTGAATAGGTGGCTTACTTAAACTGAACAGCACAAAGCACTTCTGATAAATTCATATAATTTGATGGGTTTAAACTGGAAAGATACCCAGCTGGAAGATTTATGACACTTCTATATTTCAAAGGATATCTATCAAAGGATACTTTGCATCCCTGTTTTACATTTTAATAGCTGAGTTGGCTTTGCCCTATAAATAATTAATACCACTAAGAATTTAACATCTGAAATGATAAATAGCATTTGGCAGTAGTAATATATTGTTTTCGTGCTAAGAGCACATAATTTTAACAGCTGGAATTCAAAAGGCATGGTAGAATAAATTGTATCGCCACTTGATTTATTATTATGGAAAAATGGAAAGATCAAACTCCAAGGTCTTGTCACATGAGTACTTTAATGCTGTCAGCCTTTTAAAAGGTAGAAGCTGCTTCAAACCTGTCTTTTGTGTATGTAAGCCTTTCCACTCTTCAAAGCTTCTCCAGGTACACCTGTGAACTGTCTTGCCCTACCTACTGGCAGTGGCTGGTACAGGTCACAGGAAATATTTCAGAAAATCTGTGAGTGAATACTCAGTTACTGAAATCCTAACTGGATTACTTTTTTTCCACCTTCAATTTCTATCACTTAATCCTGGATTTATATTTTGAGTCACTGGCATTTAGTGTTGAATTGTGGCATAAAGTTTTAAAATTTAGTTGCATAGCTAGACTTTTTTTTTCCCAAGTTTTAATTTTCTTTTGATCCTCTCTTTCATTTTGATATAAGACAGCTATCTGTGGCATTCATTTTTTCTCTGCTCTAACTTGAGCTATGTTTTGTCTTTCTGCTGTGTACCACCTTCATACCATCTCTAGATTAAATAATTTCCTTTTTTTAACCTTGTTTTATTATAAGGAAAGCTTTAATTTCTTTAGTCATATTTTTGTTCCAGTTGTACATTGTATTATCTTACAGGGAACAACATTTTTCAAAAGCATATACCTCTTTTGAGGCAGAAAATATCTACAGATTCTTCTAATGTGTTTGTGGGTGGTTTTTTTGTTTGTTTGTTTGTTGGGTTTTTTTTTGGGGGGGGTTGTTTTGGTTTGGTTTGGGGGGTTTGGGGGGGTTTTTCGGGTTTTTTTTTTTTTGTTTTTTTTGGGGGGGTTGTTTGTTTGTTTTTGGGTTTTTTGTTTGCTTGTTTTTGTGGTTTGGTTTGGTTGTTTTTTTGTTTCTTTTGGACCTAACAAAGACTTACAGGAACGTTGATAGAAGCAACCTTTGTAAGTCCTCTGTCCCAAACCTCCTGTGTCAAATGTCACAAACACCAGTCCAGGTTCAGCTAGTGTCCTGAAAACTTCCAAATATGGGGCTTCTACAGTGTTTCTCAACATCATACTCACATGCTGTCCTTGTCTCCTAGGAAAATAGATTTTCTTTATGCTCAGACTGAGACTTGCAGTGTGCAGTTTGTGGTGATGAATCTTTGTTATATTACCATAATTGAGGCTCCACATCTTTGAAACTGCTCCCCATGTAGTTAAAATTAGTATTATATCTCCCCTCAGTAACATCATCACACGAAACAGCTCCCCCAGCATCATCTTGTAAGTCCTGTGCTCTGGGATCCTGATGGTCTTAGCAGCCCTGCACAGGACTTTCTTTGGTTTTAAACATCGCTTTTGAGCTGGGGTGGGGTAGATGCAGAACTGGACGTGTATTCCACATGTGACCTCATCAGGACCAAGTAGAGGGAGATGAAATTTCCTTCAGTCTTGTATTTAACCTGGCATCTGTTGTAAGCCTCACATACATTTCACTATGGTTGGTAATAACTAGTTGTTTACCACCCTGTATATGTGGATGTCATTATTCTTCCTGAATAGATAACTATGAACGTTTTGATATAATTTTTTAGATTTTGTTGTTCCTCCGGTCTGAAGCTCTGCTGTTCAGCATTATAATTTCCTCACTTATCTTTCTCATTTAGCATCCTCTGTAGATTTGTTGTGGAGGTGCTCTGTCTCTTCATCCAGGTCTTGAACAAAGTTTTAAATAGTGCAGAACTTATTACAGAATCTTAGAATAGTTTGGGTTGGAAGGGACCTTTAAAAGTTAACTACTTCAACCCCACTGCAATGAGCAAGGACAGCTTCAACTAGACAAGGTTGCTCAAAGACTCTAAATTTCCAGGGATGAGGCATCCACCACCTCTTTGGGCAACCTGTTCCAGTGTTTTACTACCCTAACTGTAAAAAAAATTGCTTCCTAATAACTAATCTAAAACTACCTTCTTTCAGTTTAAAACCCTTACCCTTTGTCCTATCACTCAGGCACTACTAAGTCTGTTCCCATCTTTTGTACAAGCTCCCTTTACATACTGGAAGGCCATGTTAAGGTCTTCCTGAAGTCTTCTCTTCTCCATGCTAAACAAACCTAATTCTCTCAGCATTTTCTCATAGGAGAGGTGCTCCCTCCCTCTGGTCATTTTTGTGCCACTCCATTCTCTCAGGTAACAAGCAACAGGATAAGAGGAGGTAGCCTCAAATTGCACCAGAGAAGGTTTAGTTTTAGGAGAAAGTTCTTCACTCTTCAGAGTGGCCAAACATTGCAACGGGGTGCCCAAAGAAGTGGTCTAATTGCCATCTCTGGAAATATTGAAAAAAGGTATAGTTATTGTCCTTGGAGAGCGCTGGGTTAACACTTGGACTCAGTGATCTTGAAGGTCTTTTCCACCCTTAAAGATTCTATGATCCAGACAATTTATTATCCACCAAGTAGTCCACCCATTAAATCCATATCTCTCCAATTTAGAGAGAAGAATGTTGAAGGTTGACTGTGTCAAAGGCTTTACAGAAGTCCAGATAGATGACATTGATACCTCTTCCCGTGTTCACTGATGTAGTCACTCTATCATAGAAGGCCACTAGTTTGGTCAGGCAGGACTTGCACTTGGTAAAGCTATCCATCTTGAATCACTTTCCTGTTCTCTGTGTGCCATAGCATTGCTTCTAGGAGGATCTGTTCCATGATCTTCCCAGGCACAGAGGTGAGGCTGACAGGTTGGTTGTTCCCTGTATCCTCCTTTCCAGCCCTTTCAAAAACGGGTACAAAGTTTCCCTTTTTCCAGCCTCTAGGACTTCACCTGACTGCCATGACTTTTCAAATATCGTGGAGAGTGGCTTGGCAACTACATCAGCGAATTTCCTCAAAACTCTGGGATGAATGTCATAAGGTCCCATAGACTTCAGTATGTTCACTTACTTCCTGATGACAAATTGGATTTTCTCTTACAGTGGGAAGCATTTTGCTCCCCAGTCCCCATCCTGCTGTCCACCCAATTGAGAGGTGTGAGAAGAGAGGTTACCAGTGAAGACTGGGGGAACAAAGATGTGAAGTATCTCAGCCTTCTCCTCATCCATTGTTACCAGTTTGTCAGCCTTGCTCATCAGGGGGTGTGCTTTATTTGACCTTCCTTTTCTGGCTGACATACCTGCAGAAGCCCTTATTATTATTTTTCTTTTCAATCCTTGTGAAACTGAATTCCAGCTGTGCCTTGTCCCTCCTCACCACATCCCTGCACAAGTAGGCAGCATTCCTATACTCTTCCCAGGATATCTGTTCCTGCTTCTACTGTCCATGCTTATTGCCCATTCGTTTGACCAGCAGGTCTTGGCTTGGACGTATTGGTCTCTTGCCCTCTTTGCCTGATTTCTTTCATTTGGGGATGAGAATTCTTGTGCTCTATGGCAGTTTCTCAGGGGATCCTATTCACTGCCTTCTTGATGCCTTAGACACTCTGCTTGGAACTGGCTGCCATAGCAGATCTTTGACTGCTGCCCTATGTATACAGTGGCACAGACCTTTTTACCCAACTGGCCATTTGTTCTTGCTGTTCACAGTTCCTCAGGTTCAATGGAACAGCATGGCTGGAGGAGCTGTCAAAAGCCTTTTCTAAAGCAATGTTTGTCTTTGTTGCATACTTATGGATGTCCATCAGAAGTCTCTTGCTGACTAAGCAGAGTGTGGGGACATTTTGCATGCAGGCTGTTGAATTTACTGAGCCATTTCTTCAAACATATATGACTCAGAAGTGTTATTAGTCACACTAAAAATTACTGTCTGAATAAAGTGACTGAAGTGTTTTGAAAATTGAATATAGCTCAGTGTTCATGCTAATTATTACAGAATACTCTATAAGTTATATCTAGTTGTTATTGAATAGTCTATATTTTAAGCTGCTATCAAACATCCATCAAAAATAATCTGCCTTTAACAAAATTTTAAAAACATGCAATAATATTGAAGGAAATGTTTTGGTGGAGTTAATAGAGAACTACTGTGTAGAGGGGTTTAGTAACTGTATTTGAAAGGGACATAATCTAGTACAGGTAGAAAGAAAGGCTATTTCACACACACACACACAAAACAAACAAACAAACAAAAAAAACAAAAAAAACCCAAACAAGAACACCAAACCAAAATAAAAACCAAAACACCAAACTACCCATTGCTTATTTCGAAAAATAGCAAGAAGAGTAATGAGTGCAAAGCCTTATGGAGACTCTTGCAGGTAAGAGGTCCCAAATATAGCTGAAGTCAATCCACAGAGAGTTTTTTAAACCCAGCAAGTTTGATCTATACCAAGGTCATTGCTAAGTAAGAATAAAGAATGTAAAGCAGGTCAACTGTGCAGTAGCAAGTACCAAGCAATGGGTTTCCTAAGTTATAGCTCAGTGGAAAGAGACTTACAGGAATGAAACAAAACAGTTGAGGGAGCATGTACTAGCAGCAGAAAATCATAGAGAGGTAAATAAGGGTGAGAAATTGACAATTAACACATCAAAATCCACTTTTTATACTAGTTTTTAGGATCTAGGACTTTATGGGATGGGGTGGAGGGGCGCGGTGTATCAGCCATTTCATGATCACAAGCTATGGAGAAATACTGTATTTCAATTGATGGAACTAAATTGCATAACATTTAATATTTGTATGTAAGTAAAATATGTATAACTCATTTTAGACATTGGCAGAGGTTTGGGAAAAACTTCTTTGAATCCCATTGTTCTAAGTATCCTTAAAAATACTGGATTTTTTCCCCCTTAAATGGTTTTATCTCAATAAATTTTCTCTCAAATTCATTTTTTTAACTCCTGAAGCAGATGGCTTAAGGACTTCCCTTTTTAATGCACTACTTTAAAAATACAATATAAGAAAATATTTTTAGTATTTTTTTAAAGTTATCTTTAACTCCTATTCTTTGGCTGGGGGGTTTTTTGTTATTTTTTTTGTTTGTTTGTGTTTTTTTTTTTTAATTGGAGGGTGTGCAGGGGGAATGACAATTGTGTATTTTTTATTTTTCTAGATATAATATACTGATGGTGTCTTCACTCTTTTTTCACTGCCTTTATCTCATTTTCAGGGACAAATATTTTGCTAACAGTGGGGTTATAGAGAATATTTACAGAGTTGACAAAATATATAAGCATATCCTTTTATTCCCAGAATGAAAGGAAGACGAATCTAGTTTCAGGGGATTTTTTTGTTTGTTTGTTTAAATGTGTGTGTCAGATTCTTGTATAGTAATTTTTAAAACCTTGTTGTATGCATAATTTCTAAATCCAGGCCTTCACCCCTCCTCACTATTTCTAGTTAATCATTAGCATGTACTGTCATTAAAAAGCCATTTATTTTGACATGTACTAATGTCAATACACAATTAAATTAATCTAATAAAGCAACATGTAATCTATTCCAGACCTCTGTTGATATATTTAGCCTATGCCAAAGGGAAGAATGAAACAGATGGACCTGCCAGCAATTTTCAGTTATTTAAATCTGGAAGCTATATGTGATATACCAACATAGAAGAAAAAAAAAAAAGGCATATAGCACATA
>VXBX01001170.1:100583-121755 GCA_013400415.1 Scytalopus superciliaris
CATTATTTAATTGTTAAATGCATTCTTGAAATATACTGTTAATTCTTAGATACCAAGAAAACTTGTTTGCAAGGTAGGATACTTCAGCTAATGCAATCTATCTTCCTAGACTGGGTGGAGTGTAGTAGTGCAGACACGCAACATTCTGTGACTGTATCTGTCAGTGTGAAACATGAAATAGCAATGGAAAATGCAATTAAAATCTGAAAATACATTCTGGAAATTGTGAATAGGATTTGCCTTTCTAAAAATGTCTAAGTTCTTGATATATCTGAGTTCTTGAAGCTCCCTTTTTCATTGAAAGTCTGGCACTTGGGGATAGAATACTTTGTGGTATTTGGGGATAGCAATGTATTTTTCCTTCACCTTTTCTTATTATTATGTAAATTGCTTATGCTGAAGATAGGCAGTAACATGGCTCTGAACGTCTGGAAGCTTTGCATTTGTAAAGATAGGGTTAGGAACATAAGGTTAAGATGCTTTTCAGTCTGCATATAGTATTTATCAGACCAGCTAAGTGTATCTTCTTGAACATTTATAGAAAAGTGTATGTGATGCAGTGGAAGATATTATCAACTTAAACTATGACTTATCTATCTCTTTGTATCATAACATCAACAGTTAGTACCTATCTGAGAGGAAAACTTCAAAGTTCTGGGGAAGCTCAATTTAAGGATAACTAAGTAAAATTGAATTGCTGAAGGAACAAACTCTGGTCCTTTTAGGTCTCCATTTATGTGTGAATATTATAACTTTTGGGCCTCTATTATAAGAATATCAAATTTGAAATAAGTTTGAAATTTGAAAAAATTTTCATATTTGACCAGACTGTTGTCATAGGGTTGATATTCACTTGTGAGAGGGGGAAAAAAACCAAACCAAAACCAAACCAATAGACCTCATTGTCACATTTTTTCATTTTTATGTAAAAAACCAAACTTTGTTAGGATACTAAAATTCAGATATTGAACATGATATTACATATATTTGCTGAAATACTGACTAAAAATTTGGTAGCAGAAATCTCTGCCCTCAACTCAAAATTTCCCTTGCTGCAGCAACTAGGAGCCTCTCCATTTCATTTTATGCACTTCATGTTCTGTATATTCCAGGTTTGAGTCTGAGTCCTTGACAATATGTTTTGTTCTCTTACTATTTTTATAGTGTAAAAAAATTGAGACAAACACTTTAGCTTTTTAAACTTAAGTAAAAGGCACCTAAAGGACCTGTTTTTCTGTAAGGTTTATTGGGTACTGAAAGAAATTGCCCAAGGAAGCTGTGGAGTCCTGCTCCTTGAAGGCAGTCAAAGTTCAAGTAGACAGTATCCTGAGCAAGCTGCTCTACCTGCTCTGAGTACCCAGATAGCTGGATGAGTCAAACACCAGAGGTGCAGTCCAACTGCGATGACTCTGTTTCTATTGCTGTCTTAAATAACTGAAGAAATGCGTGCATATCTATGGATTCTAAATGAAAATATATTCTGTAATCCAAGATACACTTCTAAGTTTCTGTGGTTTTTAGACCTCATTTTCAAGTGTGTATGAGATAAATTGATATGTTTGCATAACAGGCAGATCAAATATTATACGTTGTCTTTGAAAGTGTGGTGCCCTTTCCTGTGTTTAAGTAATTCTTGCTGTTATTTGACAGCTGTATTATGTCTGCCTGTGGCATAATCTTAATGCATTTTTATCACCCCAGTGTGTGTCCACATCTGACAGGCTTTCATCAATGGATATCTTCATTTTGCAGTGTATACAATGGTACAATATTCACAACTGTATTTATGCTCTCTGGTGTTTCATTTCAGTTTTCTTTTTAAAGAACATAATCAAACAGATTGTTCTCAGTCTGTTGTCAGCCCAATTTTCAGGGCCTTACTTCTTTATTCTTCTGTTTTGTATCTAAACATGGACCCTGCTCACCATTCCACTGTGAGTGATGAGGAATATATGAGCATATGAAAATGTTGATGTGAATAATATACTGCATGTTTCATCGCATTGCAGAACACCTCATGTAGGTATTTTTGAAACTTACTGTCTGCATAATAAGAAATTGATTGTTCCATTATTCTACTACTACTTCCACAAAAATACACCCCATACATATAGGTTATGTTAGTTATTTAGACTAGGAACAGGTACTTGTTGTCTTGCAAGTCAATATAACTTTGTTAGTGTTTATTGGTGATCAGCACTGTAATTTTATTTTAATCTGGATACAGTCAAAGCAAAACACTCTTAGAGTTTTTAAACCAAGTGTATTTATGTTTTGCTGATTAATGAAATCAGCTAAGAGTGTTGAAATTGAGATCATATGTTAAATATAATGATTCTATTTGGATTCAAGAGCAATGTTAGAACAAATTATTATGCTTATAATATCCAAAAGGGCAATCACTGAAAATTCAGATACACTTCATTCTTCATCCCTCAGAATCTTCCTTTTTTTTTTTTCTTTTTTTTTGTTTTTTTTTGTTTTTTTTTGTTTTGTTTTTGTTTTGGGTTTTTTTTCTTTTTGTTTTAATATTAAAAACTGTCTGTAAAAGTATGCAAATATGCTCCACTTGGACAACTCTAAGATATTGTATGAAAACAACATTCTCATTTTCATTTGTCTGAGATAGACTCAGTAAAATAGTGTAAATACAGTAAACATTGCAAAATTGTATTGTGCAAAAAAAATAATGCAAAAGTATAAATTTCAATATATTCTACCATCTTTTGATACTTTGATGCTTAGATATTTGAAATGTTATGCAGTGGTCTTAAAAGAGCTTTAAATGCATTTTGCACAAGGATTTCATCAACAAAGAGGAGGCACCTTTTGAAGATACATACTGTATGTAATAGTCTCTGCATGGAAATATAATTATAGACAGAATGACAGTAAGAGGTTTCCAGAAATCACCTATTTTCACCCTTTCCTGCAACATAGGTTAAACTGTGTATAAATCTTGATATGTTTGGCCAAAAAGTTATTTAAAATCTTTTCCAGGGGTTATTCCACAACCATGCAATATCCTTCTGGTCCAGTTTCTAGAATCTAAATATCCCAGTGACACCTTCTTGATTCTCAGTTTCTTCATTTTAAGTTGACTCTTCATTATTTAATTATCAGTAAGCATGAAGAAAGTGGTTTCATTCTTTAAGACTGTTATCATGTGCTTCCTTAATTTCTCTTCTCCAGTCTGAACAATGTCATCAAGTTTAGCCCTGCCTTGTATATCTTCCTGACCCCTCCCCTTATTACTTTATGGTTATTTGCATTGCCCCTTGTGTTATTCTTATCTTGTTATTGTTTTTTTTCATTGTTTTGCATCTTGTAGGCTTCTTTTATGTTCCTACAAATAGCTTGTTTGATTACCTATTCTTGTAGAATTTATATTTTTTGAAGGATTTGAGGTAAGTTGATTTTTAATGCCACTGTTTTGCCTTTGAAAAGATAAATGCCAATTATGTCTTTCTAGTTTTCACCTTTAGTGTTTGCTCTCATCCATCCTTTATGGGCTCTCACAGACTTTGTACTTCTAGGCTGTGTAATTATGAGCCACACAGCAAAAGCTACTGTGATGCAATATGGATGAATCAGTAGAAAAAACAGTTTGTACCAAGGACCCAAAAGCCAGATTATATGTATTCATATTTATTTACTTTCTTATTACTCTGGGCTCCTGTTGCACATATTGCACAAAGATAGACAAAGGAAAGCTAACCTACAAACTCTTGCTTTCAGGTTTCCAGACTTCTCAATGTTGCTTCAGCATGAAACTCCTCAGATGAAAGAGCATCCTTTCCTCCATTTAGTGGAGGTGACAGGAACACAAGGGTCTTCTCATGCCCTTCTTCATCAAAGCAAGTCTTATTTTATTTGTTGTTCAGTTAGATGTAACACATAGTGCCTGATGCTTCCTTAGTCTAAATTCGGGTATTAGACAGCTTAACATGGAAGAGACGGTGTCTTAAGCTTTGTTGCAGGACAAATGATCAAGTGGACACAATGAAATTAATGACTTCCAATCTCTCAGTTGTTCTTTTGTATGAGGAAGGGGCAAGCTAAATGAGAGGATATGCAGAGTTTGGAGAGATGGAAGTACAAAGTCCTAGGAACAACTGACAGTAGGTGCAGAACTTACTGAAGCAAGGGGACATTGAGACACTTGACCATGAGTTGGTACTATGACTGCAATATATTGAATCTTTTATGAGACTGAAAAAATTGATAGGGAACTAAAGATGGAAATTAATGAAAAGAAAAAAGAGGCAGGCAGGTGAGACAAGCAAATCAGAATACTGCTGAAGATGGATACAACAGCTGAAAGAAGAAGAAAGTGTATTCAACCATAGGAGGTTTTAGTATAATATAAAAGAATCCCTTTAGCTAAGAGCATCTTTATGAACTTGTTACTGACCTTGAAACCTTTAGCCTTTTAAGAGGCATAAGAAGCAGAACACAGGAGGTCTCTGTGGTTTGAGAGCATTCTGTCAGTACACCTGCACTTGGTGCTTGCCATGGGACTTGCTTGTGCTGCAGATCAGACGTTTATCCAGACCTTTCTGTTCACTTTAGAGACTGTTGCTGCACTTTGAATAAATCTGATTGAATTTCCTCCAAAAGGAATCCCATTTACATGCAGAAAAACTGTCTCACAGTTTGAGCCAACATGGAGTAAGTAGAGAAATGAGGGATTGTTGCAATGTACTGCTCTGTGCTATGTCACTGTTGTAGACACAGCTAATATTTTATCATTTGCTGATTTTGCATACCTCAGGATGAAGTTCTTTTTAATCAGTTGGCTTGAAAATACCTAGGTTATAGAATTATTCATTCTTTTCTTGCAGGATCTCGTAGTCCTTTTTTGCTGATGCACCAATTAAAATAGAAAATCAATTTATGTTCACTTTTTGACTAAAGAACAAATTTTAAAAGCAGAGGGGAAAAAAGCATAAAAAATGTCAATATTCTTCAGTATCTATCACAAGCCTTTCTTCTCCTTGGGGTAAATTAGTTTAAGGAGCTACTATTTCACTCTAATTCCTTTTTCACCTTAGGCATGTCTCCCAGGAAATTTTTACTAAGAGTCCTTTTACTGAGTTTGCCTTCTTGAAGTACATTGGTTTTCATTTGGATTATCTTCTTTCTAGTATAACTTTCAAGCATTCTGTCCTTTAGTGACCAATCTCAACTAAATTATCACTTAATATTCAAGTTCTTAGCTCTTTTTTCTCTGCTAATTGGAGGCAAATGGGAAGCAGTCCTACCCTTACTACTCTTGTCATGACAGCATTTCAGGAACTTCATCCTGTCTCCTACTGTATTCACAAAGGACTTTAGTCAGCAACCTATGTTATCACTGAGGTCTGTGCTCTGGTTTACTCTTCACAAATGCATCATCTACTTGATCCTTCTGGTCTTCAAGGGAAATCCCAAAGTGCAATGTTTAGGTTTTCTGGTTTGCTGTTGTTTAGTTGGTTTGGTTTTGTTTAGATTTGGGTTTTTACTTAACTTTATAACTGTCCTTTGTAGTCACTTAACAGTTCTTTTCCCCTTTTTTGTCTGAACCTCAGAACAAGTGGTTTTATTCATGCTTTCTTATTGTTTTTCCTCAACAAGATGTACTACATGAATCTGAATTCTTCAATCTCCCTCTCTCCCCAGATAGTTATATTATTACTGTAATTACAAATGAGCTGCTTGCAGTAATAATCAGATGACTGGTGAGTCTCAAATCCAGTCTAACTCATTATTCTTTGTGTTAGTAATGTATAGCTTCTATTTCACTAGCACTGAGATGGGTTCTATATTTGCCATTGGGGATTGGACCATTTGCTTCCTTAATCAGCTGCTTCTCTGGAGACACCCTCCATATCTGGTACTCCTACATTCCTATCCAGCTGATCAGCTACCTCTGGAACTCCTTGTGCCTAACATAGTGTTGATATCCTTTTGTATCATATGGGCTTTTCTGTTTCACCACTTTGCTTATGGCTCTTCTACCAGTTTCTTAAAGGATATTTGCAGGGACTCTTTCATTTCTCATTTCTGCTTTTTAAAGGTCTAGATCTGTGTTCCCTGGTTTGAGCCCAGAAACTCGACTAAAGAATTTCCCTTCACAGTTCCTTTGTGGGCACAACAGTTGCTCTCTGTCCAATCAGCATCCCCATGGTCGTGGACTGAGAATGATCTGATGACAAATGTAATTTTGATGCTGTATTTTTAAAGGCTGCATTTCTTATACTAAACTGCTCTCTAAACTCCCCTCTCCTATTGGTCTCTTAACTTTCCTTGATACAAAACTCAGTGCGATACTGAAATGTTGATTCACTAATTCATATCTTTCATTGTCCTTCAGTGATCAGGAGTTTAGTCATACCACAGGAAATTTATGATCTGTTTATCATGTGAGAACACATATCATCCCTCAAAGTGATGCAGTATTTTTTTTCCAAGTTTTCTTTTGAAATTATCTCCTTTACAAGATTTCTCCCTTTTACCAATGTAACTGGTAACTTCTCAATGACTTTCCAATGCTGAGCTATATGCAAGGTTAGGTAGGTCCCGTGATCACGGTGACTTTAACACTCCTCAAAAAAGTGAAGGTTGGTATTTTTAATCCCTTTGGACTGTAGAGAAGGAACTTGGAGCTATCATTTAGATAGTGTTCTATTGAGCAGGCTATTAGATAAAAGAGGAGTTATTTTCAAGCAACTGTTGCATTTCTTACACTTTCATTTCCTTTGCCCTGATAGCAAAAGATCAATCTGCGGCAAACTATTTTGCTCTTGGTCCCATTTATTTTATTGAGTGTATCAATGGAGCAAGATGTTCCTACTCAAAGATGTGTGGAAGCTGTTTTGAAAAGCATGCAGTGTTTGTACAGGAATACTAAGTAACAGTCTAAACGTAGATCCTCTAAAAGCCACAAGGTTGCATAGCCACACTTGAATAGTAAAATTCCTCAACCAGCAGTTTGATGCATCACTTTTTCCTCACATGGAAAGAATCACTTTGGGTTTTGGCAGTAATAGGTTCCTTAGACTGGACTGCCTTGAAAGTTGATTTCTTTAATGCTTTTTGCTACAGTGTGATCAAGGAAGCAGTGTAATAGATCCTACTTATTTTTTTTTTTTTTTTTATAAGAAAATCACACTTTGATGAGTATAAATGCCAGTCCAGGGAGTTACTGAAGGATGTATTTGACTTGAGGTACTTCAGTACCTCCATGGTATGGCTTATGAGGTTATTGTAAGTTAAGCCTTTGTAATGAAAACAGAGTCACAATATAGAAAAATATGTAGGAAGGTACAGGTATCTTAATACATAGATGTAAAATATTAGGAATCCAATTTCTTTGGATACTGAAATCTAAATCAGGAAATATGTTGAATCTAGGACTCAGATCTGCAAATTAGAGTTCTGCTTTGTGAAGTTTGTCTTAAAATGGTCCTCAGTCTTTTCTGATGGAACAGCATGGATTTTGTGGTAATATTAAAAAAATCTTTTGAGGTAAAGAATGTTGATGTTAAGGATTCTGAGAGCTAATTACTTGATCTCCCCACCCTCACCAATTCCAGTTAGTTTGGATAGCAGTCTGGCTTTTCTTTCTTTTTACCAGTTTATCATGTTCTTTTTTTCCTTTAGTCTTTATTCCTTTAAACATTGCTTCACTCTACTACAGTAATTTCTTCCCCAGCTTTTCCCTCATATCTACAATGTGTTAGCTATATTCAACTAGTGGGATGAAGGCAGACGTTTTCATTAATCTAGATTTTGTCATTCCAATGAGTTTTCCTGGCTAGCTTGCTATTGTTTTACCTGTATTTTTGGCTATTAAAATTCAGTTATCTTTACTGGTAATCCAGAAAAAAGCACTCTGGTTTTGTTGCTTATACCCATTTTGTTTAAGCAGGACTGCTGCTGCCTTCATATTCTTTCAGTTGTGCATCCATAACCATATCCAAGAACCATTTTTCTCCAGCTGGAACTACGCTTCAACTATGTTTATTAAATCCAGCTTTTTGCACGTGTGAATACAAATAATTTCTTTTCTTATCTTCCTCCCAACTTTTTGTGTATATCTTCCATTTTATCAACAACATAGTTGCTAACATCTTTCATCTCTCTAATTGTCCCCATTACTGTCCTCTACATTACCTGCTTTTTGTGCCATCATATAAAATTAATTATTATTTTTCCACCTTCAGTGTAATTCACCACTGCTTCATTGGTTCAACCACACCCCCTCACACACCCCCTCCCCTTTTGGCATAGCATGTTTGTGCACTTAGATGCATTTGGATGTAAGTTCAAGTACATGAGCCTAAGGAAAAAGCTTGCATTTTAGTTAGCAAGGTCCTTTGCTGCATTTAACTGTCCACTTTGTGAGATGTATGACAAATTATTGGAGGACTTAGCAGAACTCTTCTCAACTCACTGAATGAGAGTTTTCATTCCTGAACTGGAGCATCATGTCTTCCAACTTCTTTTCTCCAAACCAAGGCATTTTGAATTCTATGGTTTTAAGTAAGAATTGCAGGTGTTTTGTCCAGTTTCATGTCTTTCACAGAGCAGTGCTACTCATACATTTGCAGAATTTTGTTACATTAAGGGTATGGGTTAGATACCATGCAAGGAGGTGTTATTTCATCTAGGCTGAGTTGTGAGATTTAGTCATTGTCCTCCAAAATATTATTTCTAATTGACATAGTCCACAGCTTCACTTCAAACCTGTACTATAGATCTTCCATGTGAGAATGGTGAATCCTCTTCTAGGTCCCCAGTTCTTGTCATGTATGGCACAGAGAACTGGCTCTATCATGCTGATTGCTAAGCTTCTTGCACACTTTTGGCTTATTAGCAATTTGTAGAGAATTCCTTATCCTCTTTTTCTTTCCTATAATGCTCTAGTGTTTAAATAATTAAATAGATAAATAAAAAGAGAGAGAGCAATAATAGAAAGCATAGAAAGCACACCACCCCTTATTTCATTAGTTTATAATATGTGTGGCCTGGGATTGGTAGTAGTAGTATTGTCACTAGATTGCAATAGATCATAGATTTAGCTAACTTCCTGACTTGTTGAAAAGTATTCACAGTTCTGTCATATACTTTTTATTTTTAGTTGTCATAAAACATGCTACTGTAATAGTTTATTGCTAAGCATACTGTAAACATTAGTAAATTACTAATAAAGTGTACTGTATAAATAATACACCTTTGTGGAATTCTCAACACATTGTGAAGAGATACTTAATCTTTTAAAATATCATCCTGTCTGTTTAAAGATAGTGTGAATTAACTTCAGATTTTCTTATATATCATTTACAGGATCACCTGAGAACATTAATCTCTGCCCATTTATAAGCAGGTCAAAGACTGAAAAACCTCCAAATGTCAGTATTTGTTGTTTGACTCCCAGAATTATTTATTTCGGGGGAAGGGGATTGTTTATTTGTTCTGATTCAAAGTTATACTCTCTTCATCAAAGATTTATAGTATTAGGACTTCATTGACTTTTAATGTAGTGTTCAAAGTCAGTAAAACCATTCCTAGGTTTCTGCGGTTGTAAGACAAACAGCAGCATAAAATAAACATTTCCTATTTTAATAGCTGCTTGTTTGAACTTCAGGTGGTAATAGCTGAAATACAATGTACTCTAAGAATAGCATCAAATATTGACAGTGATGATTTTTATTTTTTATTTTTATAATATCTGTAAGACATATTTATGGATTTAAAGTTCAGAGGTTGTTTTTCTTTGTGTTCTAGGTAGGGAAAATAACAGGGTAAGTGAGGCCAGGTCACTGTCAGTTTGTTTTATGTTCTTGTATGAGAGAAAGGGAAAGTTGTACATGATATAACAAACTGAGAATGATCATAAAGTTTGAATAATCATAAAAAGGAAATACAGTGATGCAAAGACAATTATTCACAATCTACCACAAACAGACTGATGCCCAGTCACTCTCCAAGCAGTGGCCACCTTGAAAGACAATCCACATTTTCTCTGCCCCTCAGTCTTTCCCCCTGGCATCCCTTTCTTCTTTAACCACCACTATTTGCTGTTGAGCATAATGTGACAGGTATGGAATATCCTTTTGGCCAGTTTGGGTCATTTGGCTTAGTTGTATTCCCTCCCAACTCCTTGATCATCCACGCTCTGCTTATTGGGTGGCAGAGAAGGGGGAAAAAAAAGACAAAGGTTTGACACTGTGGAAGTACAGTTCAGCAATAGCCAAAGCATTGGTGTGTTATGTGCACTGTTTTAGCCAGAAATCCAAAGCACAGCACCATACAAGCTGCTATGAGGAAAGCAAACTCCATTCCAGTCAGTCCCAGTACCTGAACCTAGCATTTACTTACTTTAGGTTAGTACTGGAATAGTACATTCTAGTCTATTTTTGCATTTGAAGCAAATCAAATCACACAAAAATTATAGTTTTAGTTCCCTGGAAATCCTAAACTTTGTGGAGTTTATTTTGAAGATTAGCAGAAGGACCTTCCTCTGATTAATCTTTTTAATACTAGTAACTTTTTAACTAAATTATGTTACTTCTGAAAACCCTTTGATTTTTTCCTGTATCATAGTTCTAACTCAATGAAACAAGAAACTCTTATTCCAACCTCTGTTTAAACTTGATGGGGAGTTATTGATTTTTTTGAACGGGGCAAGTCTCATTAAGCCTGTAGTAGCAGTATGTCTGACTACTTTCTTTATTTTACTATTCAGCCTTATTTCATATCAGTCATAATACACTTTAGGAAGTTATTGACTGGAAGATTATTTCATTTATCAAGCAATTGAAGCTACAGTCACCCTACTCCAGTTTTATAATTCCCTTTGTGACTTATGCTCCAGAACGTAGTGTCTGACTTCTTGTATCAAATAATGTAATTTTACTGAAACTAGAGTGCTTCTGTCTATGCAGAATACCAAAACATAGTAAATTAATTTTTCCACTTTAGGACCCTATCAGTAGCATAAGAACAATATCACTTACTATAAAGCTATTGGCAGTATTTTGAAAATTAAGAGTTGTGAAGAACTGAGTGACTTCAGTAATAAACACTTATGAGAACAGAAGCCAGGAAGAAAACTGGAAGTATTGTCCTCAAAGCAGGATTTTAACAGACTACGATAAATGTGAAACAAAGAAAATAACATGGTGAAAGCAAAATAGTGAGTAGCTGCTGATTGAGAGCAGTGCCAACCTTGTATGGAATGCACTAAAATTCTGGAGGGTAAATATTACATAAAATTATAAACTTTTGTCACACATATACTTGCAAGATGGAACAGATGGAAATTTCCTAGGCAAATTTAATTTAAGCATTTCTAATTTTCTGGAAGCTTGACTTTATATTTTTGTGTATTTTGGAGTCTGGAGTTTTTCCACTTCCTCCTCCTCTCTCCCCCCACTTTTTATTGTAAATATTAGTTTGTGCCTGTCATTTACAAATGTTCCTTAGAATCAGATAGCACAACATACTGAATTTTCATTTTCAATTAGAAAATATGTTTATATCCAAATCAATAATTCAGTACCTAATTCTGGCTGAGTATTCATTGCCAAGAAAGTATTGCATGGTTTTTGTATTGTCTCAGGCTACCCTTTCCTATTACAATGTTATATCTATTACTGTAGGGTTCGTAAAATTAAGAATTAATTGTTTTTAATGCAGACTGCATATTCAATAACAAACTCAAACTTATCTTACTTCCTTTTCAGAACGAGAAATCACTGTGTCTTATTGCACTCTTTGTTAAAAAACCTGAGGGTTTTTATGTGAAATTATTTGTACAAACATCTCATAACTTAAGGAAAATACGGTAACAAAGAATATCCCTTTAAGAAACATTATTTGACAATTCAGCTATAGCAGTGAGGGACACTGTTACCCAGCTGTGGATGACTGCCCAGCAAGTGAAGGCTACTTGTTTCACAGATCAGCCAACAGAGCAGAAGTGCAAGTTCTCACTGTTCCACTACACTAGAGTCAACGAAGGCTTCAAAATATGTAATAAACAATTAGGTTAAATTTGCTAGTTTTGCCCTTAAGTGGATCAAGTTGAATTCCTCTGGCAGTACAGTGAAGAAGTGTGTTTCTGGCAGGAATATAGTAGCAAGATTCTAGGGATAAAAAATCTTGAATTTCTATCAGTATGCAAAATGTGTCTCTTGAGTGCTGAGCTGGTTTCATTGTTTTTTCTCTAAGAATGCAACTGAAGCCTTATGTCACTTTTCTGGGCTTATATTTTATTGAACATTTAATCATGTGGTTTCATTGTTCCATCCAGACTTCAACTGTGCCTTTCCTATTCAGTCAAATAAAAATAAACAATAAAAATATCCTTCAGCATTTTTTAAGTTCTTTTCACCTGAAACATGCTCTTAGTAATAATGAGCAACTGCTAAAATCCATGTTATTTCTTCCTATATGATATTTTCTTATGTATTTTAATTTCTGGGAAAGGCAANACCATAATTAAATACATCCATCCTAGGTGACACTTTGGCTATAAAGACACCCGTCTACCTCCTGTCCAAGATCATAAGGAGAGATGGGGATTGTGGGACATCATTCATTGTTTTTAGGTGTTAGGTCAACTACTGTGTTCTTTTTAGCTTATTCTGGATAAGGTTATTTCTTAAAGTGAATATATATATATATTATTGATTGTAGGATGGAATGGGAAATTTGAGAGTCACTAAAAAAGGAATACGACTTGAAGGAATATCTGAATTTCTACTCCCACTATATGTGAAAGAAATCCATTCCCGAAAGGTAGGTGTTTTCATCTTTGTTTCCTAATTTACAGCTAATATAAATTAATTTCTTCAGTCTCAAACTACAAAGTTTAATTCTTACACCTCCTAGATTAGCAATCAGTAGAGGTTTGCTCTGAGAGTGCCTTAACAGTGAAAGCGTCCTTCATGTTTTTTTTTTTTCTGAAACCTTGCTTGCTTCTTAAAAGAAATACCCTAAGGAAAGGAGATTCAAAGCATGTGGATTTTATACTTCAAATTACTTCAGCACTGGGAATGGAACAGTAGACTCTTCATTTGATGTGAACTCCAGAAAAACAAGACTGATGATAAGTGCAAAATAAGGAATGGTTTTGTTCTCTCTGGTATTAGCTATCATGAATTCTCTTTCATTCTTTTTTTAATTTTTGCTTTGTATTGCTCATTAGGTAAGGGCAATATTTCTATACTGAATAATGTTTCTGGAATTTAATTTTTTAGAACAAACCCTTTTTAATGTAATTTAATGTAATTGTTTTATCATACAGCAGCAGGTTATTGCAGAGGAAAAAAAGAAAACAAAGATACTATGTATTAAGAAATGCAGCGTAGCTCATTTTACTCTTCTTTTGATTCAGTTATGCTGTTTGGATTAACATTGTCAATTAATTAAAAAAATAATATTCAAATACTGGAAATCTCTAAAGTTCGTTTTACCATGCAAGTGATTACCTGTGATCAGAGAGGAATGTTACAATGGTTTTCAGTCAACTGTCTGCAAAGAATTTTAATATGCATACTGCAAAAGTTGACAAGAATCAAAAGTAGGTTGACCCTAAGTGTTTTTGTGGAAAATTTTGTCAGTTGAAATCTACTTTTATGTATGTAAGAAAAGTCTCAAGTACATTCATAAATGAGATCGTGGCAGTTTCCCATTTCCCTTAATTAGTTCAGTCTTGTGTTAATAAATCCGTAAGGTAGTCTTTGTCCTCTTTTCCTGTAAAACTAAAATCTTTCAATGTTTAACAGAGTAGCAGTATTTTTCTAGGTAATGAAAACTTTAATAATATTTAAGTAACCTTTCAGGGAGCATACTTTTCTTTCAAGGCTGCAGGACATTTGTATGTATTTTTCCCATTTCTTTTCTGTGAGTGGACAGTGTGTATATTGTTCCATGTACTGTACGTGAGTTATGATCTGGAATATTTTCTTGCACAGTGCTTCATATTGCAGAACATTGGTTCTGTTAGAGTGAAGATGGAAGGTTTTGTTTCAAGTGAGAGTTCTAATTCCATCTAGGGGCTAACAAATCTCAGGGGAAAAAAATGCACACAATTGTACCTATTGCAAAGGAAGAGGATGCAGAGTCTACCTGAAGCCTAATATAAGATCCCTCTAGTCCTGTGAGACTCCTGAAAAGCATATAGGCTTGTCACTAAATGTTCTCAAGCCAACAGAAGATAGCATTGATCATCAACTGTACAAAGTAGTTCAAGTAATAAATTTTTTTTGTTCCAGGTCTATTTATAGGTATTAACATTAAAGCACTTGTTACCTAGATGAAAAAGTGGTATTTATACACGCTTCATTCTCATCTTGCAGCACTTGTGAACTAGGTTCATTTTCCAGTCTTTTGCAAATTTGCTCAGTGGTTGTGCTAAAATTTCAATAACTTGTGTACATAAATGTGAATGTTATGAGGGAATGACAAAAGAAAACTCTAGAACTACATTCATCTTAGCGGTAGGAATTTGTAATGTCTCTACAGCGTGCTTCCACAGACGTGTGACATTTGCATGTAACCTTAGCTGTTTTGTCGCTTACAGAATTGATCTCGGAACTGTAGAAATCTAAAAGTAACCTAGGTTTCCTGAACTCTCATTAGAGTCACCTTTACCTTGGGTAATAAAATGGGAATGTTTTTGCCTGCCTTTTCAGTGGAAGCAATAATGATTTAAGTTTGATGTATACTGGAGTTAAAATATACTGTGAAATCAACAACTTGTCATTTATCTAGGAGAGTTCACTCTCTAAGCAAACTTACTCATTCCCCTACAAAAAAACACATCCATTAAAGTGACATTGTTTCATTAATGCTTGAGATTATTTGTAATATATTCAATAGTAACATTGCAGAACAGCACTCTGCGCCAGTGACATGGTTTGTGGAATGGCCCCTGAGGGACCTCCCTGTAGGGCTCTCAGCCCAGGAGATCAGGGCTTCACTGTCCTTCAGTATAAAGCAGAGTGAAGTGGGAAGACCAACAGTATTAGCAGTGAGGTACAGCAGCAGGTGTGAGGCATTAGTGGAGTTCTTGCATGTTTGTGGGTGTGATTTTTTAGTAAGCTAGATCTGAAGCTGATGTGTTCTTTGATAGAACAGGGTTCAGATCCCATTCTGATAGCGAACTACTGCTGGTAAGAGTCCCGGGCAGTCTGTTGAGCACCTAGGCTGAACTAAGCTCTCTGCTGCAGCAATTGGAGTGTGAGGGTGGCTAGGTTTGCTAGTTTAAAGTTAGTATATGGTTACAGGTGCTGAAACCACCCTTTTTGCCTGCTGCAAAGTGATGCCCAAATAAGATCATTTTTGCGAGGTTAAATGCAGACCTTAAACTGCCTTTATCAGGAAAATGGTATTGACATTTGTATGTAGGTTGAAAAATGGCCTTCTATCTTGCGATTGCTTTGTTAAAGCCCTGAATACTAAAAGTAAATGCTAAAAGAGTGAAGTCAGGTGGAAAACAGATATGCATAAATTGTTAAAAAACAAAAGAAAATTTCTAGTGGTATTTTCTCCTGACAGTACACAATAACAAAAAGTAGCAATGGAAAATCCAGGTCATGAATAAAATGAATACTTCCTCTTTTGTCTGTAGAAGTTCTGCAAATGAGAAGGCTACTCAGTGCGTGCTGTTTCCCTAGCCCTGCTCCTTTTGCTTTGCCTTTTTTACCCTGTTTTGTTAGTGATGTCTGCAGATCTGAGAGTTCCCACCCCCAACCCAATGTCTACACAGTAAAGAAACTTGTGTATTTTCATCAAATGACTTTGCTGTGTGTCAGAACTTGAACTGATGCATCAGAACCTGAGCAGATATGGAGTCATTTGATCCTGAATTGACATCATTATATCCCCAAAACAAGGGCACATGTACTCTGAGTTGAATTTTACTAAGAATTATGTCTTGACTATGAACGGTCCACCTGTAATTTTTTAATCAAATTGCTGGTTTGAAACCAGTCCATTTCATCTGAACTATGTTGTAGTTCCCATGTTTATATCATTTGCATTGATATCATGTAAACAAATAATGCAAACTACATTCTTTATAGTGTATCATTAATGAGATGCATGAAATAAATTAACAAGTAATGCAAAATCCTGAATTATTTAAATTTTTCAGCTCTTCTGAATTAATTATTTTATCATTACTGCATCTGTACTGCTGCACTTCTGAATGGAAACAAGTTACAGTTTTATTAGGTTTTCATATAACAGTAAAAGCAGTTCATGGTGTGTTCTTGAGAATGTGTTCCTGGGTTTATTAATCTTTTTCATTTGCACATAATGTACTTAAGGGCCAAAGAAAATCGTTTCCTCTTTGTTAAATTGTTTCCATTACATAAAAAGAAGTAACTCATTGTCCCTTAAAATAGAGGGGATTGCTTTGGGTTTTTTGCACAATTAATAAAGGTAAAAATATATCTGAAATGATTATGTGTTTTCCAGATATATCATTAGGGAATACAGATTTTAATAATTCAATTAAAATTCATTGGAAAAATGTCTAGAAAACAAGATGCATATAAACTTCTAACTGAACACAGGAAATTGAAAATTCTCTGTATATCTTGTATTTTAAAATATGCCATTGTATGTGAACTAAGAAATTGTAGATAGGTTTCAAAACAGGACTTCTTTCAGGTATTTTTCTCTCCAGATTTTCTCTGTGGAGACTAAATATTCTTGTAAATATTTAGAGAGCTTTATTTTGTGCCTTAGGTGCCTTTGTGAGAACCTAAATTTTTTTTTCTGAGACAATGTCTTTGCTGAGCTTCTCTCTCTGATAGTACTATAAAGATGGAGCATAGGAGATCACATCAAAAAACCTCTATGCAGCTGGGGAAGAACATACATTCATCTTGTCCATTGAGCTTGTCTTCTTTTTTGCAAGACTACCAAATCAGGTGCTCCTTGCCATTATTAACTCCATGCTCGTTTTGTCCCAATGGCCTTCTTTCCCTGCCTTTTTAAGTAGATTCTCCTTCATAATCTTGCTAGGAACCGATGTGAGACTGACTGGGCTGTAGTTTCCTAAGTCTTCCTTTTTTGCAAGATGTTCCTATAGTCTTTTAGGGCCTAAAAGGGTGCTGTATTTGTTGACTAGACATATTCCCCCCTGCCTTGATTCAAAAATGTTCTTTGAAAGTTTCAAGGCCAGGTTTGCTATGTTCTTTCTCTTTTCTGCTCTGTAAGATACAGAACTGCCATGCAGTCAAACTAGTTTGAGAATTATGCAGTCCCACCACTGCTCATCCTTTTTGTAACATCAAAAAAAGTCACAATAGTACCTGAGAATCTGCCATCTTTATTGCTCACTGTGAAGTGCAATACTTGTTACTGTAGCTACATGTCACAATCTGCTCAGATAAAACTTGAAATGCTCCCCAGTTCATTTTTAAGATATCTGCTCCTCAAGCCTTGGCCTTAGGATCACTCACCTGTCACTAAGGATAAAGCCATTATTGTCCTGGTTTCAAAAATCTGGACAGGCATAGAGGACTCTTTAAGTCATTTTGACTCTCAACATGATGTAGTTCCAATACTGTCACTTTTATTGGCTATGAACAAATATAAGGTTTTCTTCATCACAAGCTTTGCCAAGGGACAAGTCACTCCTAAATTTGTTGGTGATCTCTGGAGGAACTACCACTGAAATTGAGTTGGCTTTGCTTGCTCTTCACTGACAGCTAATAAGAACTTCCATGATTCATGATTCTGTCCTTGATTTGCTATACTTCAATGAAATCTGTCTGGGGGTCATCCAATTGAACAACTCTATCTTTTGAACATGTGATTTTTTCATACCAGCCTATAGTCCTGTTACTATTGCTGTGACTTGTTGCTCAGTCAAGGAGATCTCTGCTGAAAAATCCAAGTTAATATTACTCAAGCCATTTCCTTTTGTTGATTTTACCTCATGAATGAAGTCCTGAGCAGCCTATATCAAACCTATTTTATACCTGTGTGAGGAACTGAATTTGATTTGGGAACACTTCAGAAGGATTTGGGAAAGTTAATGAAGTAGCAACTGTTTTCTGTGACTGGGCTGTTGCTGTTTTGAATATCAATTACCTTTTCAAGTTTCCAAATACTTCCTTCATGTAATACATCCATGTTTCACTGGGGAAAACTTCAATGAAGCCATGTGACATTTTCAGTTTAGTGTTCGTTATGTTTCCTATCTGATCTTCATGCATGGTGTATTTGGTTTGAGCTGTTTTAACTCTATGGGCTTCTTAAGCTGATGAATGACTTGGTATTTTTTCCCAAACAACTTTGATATACTGTAGTTGCAGTTTACACAGACTAAGAAATTACTAAAAGAAGTCCTGTATGTTTAAAATAAAGGGGCAAAAAAGAAGTTAGTAGTGTTTCCAAAGAAAATCTGATGTAACACAATAATGTAAAAGCAGATGACTTACAAATGACTTGTAAAGGAGAAAAATCTGTCTCTATCTCTGTGTGCAGGAACTTGCTCATGTGTCTTCACGGTAAATGTTTATCCTTTTCACCCTATCTTATAAATTTAAGGTGCACCATAGTTTTTGCTTCTCTATATAAACCTTAGAACTACGAATGCACAGGTGAAACTGAGGGGGAAAAATTGGAGTCATTACCAGGGAATAGTACCCGGGTAAGCCCATACAAAAGTGCACTAATTGTAATTCTGTCTCCCCCAAATACTGATAGTTTGTTATCCCAGGTTTGAGGACTGCTGAGATAATCTGAAATGTATTTCTTACAAGTTGGGCTGTGCAGTGCCCTGACTTGTAAGCCTTTCATAGGTAAAGATATATTTTCACAAAAAACATTGTAAACAGTGTATGTTAAGTTAGGAGATCTACTTCAAATCCAAAGACTCAGTGTATTAACATATTCATTTAATAAAATTGTCCATCTAATGCTGTTGCGACTTGTCAGTATGGATTTCTGAAGGAGAGGTTATGCCTGCCCAAACTGACAGCGTTCTACAGCAAAGTGTCTAGCTTGGTGGATGAGGACAGTTAATTTTGTTAATCTTACCTTTAGCAAGGCTTTTTACCATGTCTCCCATTATGTGTTCTTACACAAACTACTTATGTACACTCAGAAAGGACAGTGGGGTGGCCTGAAAGCTGTTTACAGTGCTGGGCTCAAAGAATTGTGACCAGCGGAGGCCAGTCTGCTAGTGGTGTACTCACGAGGTCAGCACTGAGGATTGTGTTGATTAATTTCTTCATTAATGACCTGAACATTACCAGTATACTCTCAGAAAATTTGCATGTGATGCAAAACTAGGAGTAACAGTGTGCAAACAAGTAATTTCTAGAAGCAAAAGAGGACAAGAAAAATAATGAAACCATTGCAGTTTTAACTGTCCAAATTTTTAATTGTTTCCAACTCATTAATAATAACACACTTTTTTCTTTTCCTATTTCATATCAGATGAATCTCAAAAGTATCGAGGGTAATAATCAAATCACAACTTCAAAGATACATTTTGAAAAGGATTATGAGGAGGATTCTCAAGGTGTTAATTCTGAAACAGAAGCTGGTGTCCTAAAGTTTGAATGTGCAATTTCCAGAAATGCAAGTTAACTTACAAAATGCACTTTATCCATTAGATTTAAAAAAAATTTCTTATCTTGAAATAAAAAAAAAAATAAAATTATTACAATCCTCTTTTACTTGGCCAGTTTTGCTTTCAGTGTACTTTGTGTCTTGTATGGTGTTTCTCACTTTAAAAAACATTTGTAATGAAACAATATAAATTAGGCAAGCCATAATCTACAAAAATAATTGTCAAAAAAATTCCCCAAAATCCCCAAACCTTAAGCCTGTTTGTTACAGATCAGAGGTGTGATATGCTGAAACAATTTCATTTTGATGATATCTGTGGTAGTTATAGAAGCTCACTCCCAGAGTTTCATGAGACCATTGAGAAAAAATAATTCTTCTACCTATTTATGTAATTAGTCAGACCTGTATTGTGTTAGAACAAGGATTATTGTTTTGAAGGTTTTTTCCCCTATATTGTTCTCAACATTTCTTTCCTCTGTCAGGAAGGAAAAAACATCCCTAAGCAAGGAAAGAAAATTGCATTCTAACTGTTGAAAAATACTGTAATTTTTGAGACACTGCACACAATTAGGAGTCTTACATGGTAATAGAGAAAATTAATGAATATTTCAAAGTTTAAGATGGAAAAAAAATGAATCTCACCGTGACTAGCTGGAGTGAAATTCACAGCATATGATATAGCACAATCATCATGACAATTCCTGATTAGGACACGATTGCTCTCTTAAAGGGAAAAATTGCTTATTCATTCATAGCTGCCGACCACAACCAAATATAATAAGAGTTGCATTTAAAATAGTCCCTCTCCCATTTGAAATAAGCTTTGTATTTTCTTGCTTTCAGTAAGAATTAAGTTGAATTTTACTGCTTCATAATCAGCAACTTTTTTTTTTTTTTTTTTTTTGCTTATGGACACATATATGTGAACTACTTGGTCAATTTTGAGAACTGGAGTCTTTTATTCCAGATAGGAAGCATATTTTTTGATTTATTTTTTTACTTTACACCCTTTTTTGTCATAAGAAATACATCATACCATAACCCCTGGTTTCAGAAACACCTTGTCACCAACAATGAAATTTTCTGCTTTAAAAATGCCTTTACAGAGTACTTTTTGTTTGTTTTTTACCATTCCCTAAAGATGTTTTCCATCCATCTGGTGCTGCATCTTAAACTTCAATCTGCTTTGTTCTGAAATCCCTCTCTCAATGACTTTAACATTTCATGGGGTTTCTGCTGTCAGATCAATTTCTCAGAAAACCTGCTTCACTTCCATCAGTTTTAGGAAGTAATATGGCCACAGCATCATCTGTAATGAGGAAGTATCGAGTTAAAATACAGCAGAGAAGGTAAAGAGATAAAAGAAGTGCTACAAGCATTTTAATGAAGTAAAACAAATTGCAAAAACATTTTAGCGTAAAACTATCTTTTTTGTTTTTCCTCTTTCAGGCATTGCAAGAAATCTATCAGGGTGGTTTTGTTTGTTTGTTTGGAGTTTTTTTTCTTTTTTTTTTCCTTTTTTATTTTTTCCTTTTTTTTTTTTTTTTTTTTTTTTTTTTTTTTTTTTTTTTGCGGCAAATTT
>VXBX01001170.1:121803-145816 GCA_013400415.1 Scytalopus superciliaris
AAGGCCAGCGGAGTAATCCTTCTTCTTTTAGGAGCAAAATAAATAAGCAGCACACATCATCTTCCTATGGATTATAATCTTGAAACTTTGCTAACATTGTTACTCCAATGCATTTTGAAATTTATTATTTGAGAAAATAAAATGGAAGCATTGATTATTCCATAACAAGGACTCTGGCCTGAGTCCAGGAGTGATAAATAACACTAACATTAGTTGAAAGCCTTGTTGACTTGAAGAGCATCCTCAGAAAATAATTGCAAAAAGCCAAACAGTTTGTTTTCTTTTCATTACCAAGTGTATGATGAATGATTTCCTTTAATCTCAAACTATTATGATATATATTAAAATTTCAAATAGAAAATTACCTAACTTCTCATCTTTAAAAAGTAACCTGAAATACATTCTACAGATAGAATAAAAACTAGACTGGACCAGTCTTCAATGAAATTCATG
This sequence comes from Scytalopus superciliaris, assembly GCA_013400415.1. Taxonomy (NCBI): domain Eukaryota; kingdom Metazoa; phylum Chordata; class Aves; order Passeriformes; family Rhinocryptidae; genus Scytalopus; species Scytalopus superciliaris. The sequence continues at coordinate 122,257 of VXBX01001170.1, forward strand.
TATTCTATTATTTGTTCCTGTTTCTAAATTTAGATTTAATTTTGCCATTTAGCAAGTGTAATTTCTTGTGAGTTCTACAGATAAGCATTAAAAATTTCCATATTCCAGTTTTTCCATGGAACATGTCTATGAAACATTACTATTAAGAATCATCTCCCTTTATGTGAAACTGAGACATGAAAATCTGACCCAAAATAACAAAACGTTTATTTTTCAAACTTCTGGGTTTTGATATCAACATACTTGTCTGTTTTCCAGGTCACCAAAAGGTTCAATGATGTAACCCATTTGTTACATCATGACATTATCAAAAGCTTTTTTCAAGATACCTCTATGATCTACTTGAAAGTTTCCAGAACTTTATGTAAGGATCTGTCCAACTAAATTCCAGATAATATCTTTATGGGTTACACCCTCTTGAAAAATTAATGCATGATGTAAATTAGTTCTTCAAGTGAATCAAAGACCCAGCATCTCTTGTCTTCTTGGAAAACATTAGTTTCAACATTTTTTTATATGGTAACCAAACTAATTTTATTTTCTTTTTCCCCCAGTTGATTTTGTATCTCTTCTTTGTCATAGCTATGCAATGCCACCCACTCAAGGTCTTCAGTAAACAACATTCTGTGCAATCGTCTGAATTAATCTTGAGCTTATTTCTGTTCTAGAAGTGTGGGCATCGTGTTGTCTGTGTTACATTTTTAACCTCAGCTATTGCAGCAATATGCATTCTAGCTGTACACACGTGAACTGTTTCTATATTAAGTTAATTTGAAAAACTCAGTTTTGATAAGACTCTGCCGATTTACTATAATGTGAATTTTATTTTTTTTTTAAAGTCTTAGAATTAAATTTCAAGAAAATATTTAAGGTGGTAATGAAGTGCATAAGTTTTTCAGCGATAAGTCTCCAAGCTATGTGAAGATCTCACAATTAAAAAGAAATCCTTAAAACAGAAAAGCAGTGCATTGTTGTGCAATGTATTATTTGTGTCCAATAGACACAAACTAAGGGAAAGGTTTGTTTTGTTTTGTTTTGTTAGAAATTCAGCTGGAAATAAACACTATCAAGAACTTCAGACTATAGATGATGAAATCCATGGATGGGATTAGGATAAAGAAAACTCACAAGGAGAGCACAAGTCTTATAATGGAAGCAGCTGAGGTTAGCATCCTGTACTGGAATTGGTAATTATGGCTTCAGCATTATGATTGTACAATCACAGCTGGGGATTTAAAGTAAAGTTGGTTCTTGGGTTTTAGCCAGAGGCTCATTTGTATCTTTTGCTGAATTTAAAACAGTTTTTCTGCAAAGGAAGTAACTGTAGTTCACAGAGTTTGTTAATTTAGGGTGGCAATCTGTCATGCATAATTCTACAACATCTACTATGGTACATGCTCTTGCTGAAGTCTTGCAAGTTGAAGTGGTAATTGCAGTAGTATTGATGTAGGTTGGTGAAGCTGACTTTTCTTTTGGTCTGAAGTTGAGATTAATTTTAAAAATTCAAAGTTATTATACATAATTCTAATTAGTAAAAGTGAAAGCTGTGTTGATATTAAATTTGGCACTACAGTAGTGATCTATGTGAGAGATGCCACAATCATTTTTAGTAGAAAGGAAAATTGAAGTTTACACTAAGAATATAGAATTGCTAGAAAGATATTTTTTTCTCTTGTTAGATCAGTATGTAAATATAAGGTTTGGACAAGTTTGGTTTTGTCTCTGAGTTTTTTCCTTGGTATCCACCAGATCAGAATCTTCCTGTAAATCTGTGATCTCTCTTTCTGAGTAAACTAAGTAACTCTAGAATCCCAGAAGAAAAGTGCTTCATCCTTGTATTGCTATTTTAAAAGTATAGGCATTTTGGAATGTCAATTAACTGTCCTGAACAAACTGAGCCAAAACGCTGGCACAGATAATGCAGAAAGTAGGTCAGCTTTCTGCAGGAGCCACTGCTTTACATTCTACAAGCAGCAAATTAGTTTAAAAAATATTTTAGTAAAAATATCATTATGATTATTTAGATCTGAGATACTTCAGAGTGTTCTTTTAAGATGTAGGTGCTTCTCTTATAAAATATACTCACTAGGATGCTAGATTTTTTTAAATACTGTGGCTCACATTGAATAACATACTATTGAATGAAATATTTTTGGACTAGCTTCATTGGTTGTTCAGCATGAATAAGGGCAATTGGTAATTGAATACTGGAGAAAAATATAGTTAAGTATAGACAAGTATGTTGGGGTGGGGAAGGGAAATAATGTTTATACTTAGCTGTGGCACTTACTGTTGCTTTAGGGTAGGACATTGGACAAGGGGTAATGGCCTTAAACTGAAAGAAGCAGATTTAGATTATATATTAGGAAGGAATTCTTTACTCTGAGAGTGGTGAGACACTGGAACATGTAGCCCAGACTAGCTGCGGGTGCCCCATCCCTGGAACTGTACAAGGCCACACTGAGTGGGACTTAAAGCAACCTGGTCTATTGGAAGGTATCCCTGCCCATGGCAAGTGGGTTGGAACTTGATGATCCTTAAGGTCATTTCTAACACAAATTTTTCAATGATTCTTTCTATTTCCTCAAAATTTTTCTGTAGTAGATGGAAAACACTATCGAGATGTTTCTAAAGTTGCATACATTAAAGACAGAAATTACTAGCTGAAATATTGTCAGTAGTGTATGCAAGAAGCCATGCTTATATTCTCCCAACTGAAGACTGCATCTTTTCTTTGCATTTTAAGGTGTTTATCAATTTCTCTTTGGAGGCAGAGGAGCATTAAGAACACTGTTTTTAACTACAAATAGAATTGTTAGTGTGTGTGTATTTATGACTATTCTGTACCTTTCAAATGTTTGCCATTGCTTAATGGTCTGGGGTTTTATCTGTGGATTTCAGTAATTGGTGTAATTGCCAATCAAAATATTGGAAGAGGCACCTGGTGAGCATGGCACAGATGCTTTACATCTGAATTCAAGTAGTATAAATCAGTATTTATGAGGTATTTTACAAAGAATTCTATTGCATGTGTGTATTTCTGTAATAGTAACAGGCATGAATCTGTTTTTGACCTTGAGTTTGGCCTTCAGAAATTGTGTCTATGTACATCCATATTATGTAACCTCTCCCCCCAATTTTTAGTTCAGGAATTCTGTATTTTGCGTGTTCCTATCTCTTAGTGCAACAAGGACCAGGTGGGCACCAATTTTCCTCTTATCTCCAGGTATCTCAGTTTCTACATAGGAACCACCTAAGGTCACACAGATGACAGATATCTATGTGCATGGCAGTTGAGCTAAGATTAAAAAGTGTGCTGCATAATTGAAAAGGAGGTGCATCCAGCATAATGTAGCCTTCCTGCTAACTTCTCTTCTGTTGAATAAACCAAGTTGAAACTTGGAACATAAGGAAGTTGAGTAAATAAACAAAACCAAGCCTTACAGTGGATGCTAGAATCTAACCCATGCCTCAACTTTAGCCTGAAATGACCCTCCAGACAAGAGTCCAAAGCCCATCAGTTCTCTTAACACAGTAATGAAATCCTTTATGACACACATAGAAACATTTGCTTCACACCAACTGAGATTTTCTACGTGGATTTCAGTGTGAAATGATGAGACACGTTCAATTGTATGTTTGGGACAAATTGCACCTAATGTACACAGTTTTGTTGCTGAATCACTTATCTCTTAAGGCAAACTACTCTTACAACAAATAATTAAAAATATTAAGCATATAAATTAATTTCTCTTTAATAAACCAGTTTAATATTTGTTCTTGAAGATAAATTTCAGATTAAGGACTTACTTCCTAATTGCTGGACATAGTCCCTCAGAATTTCATCTTGTAGACCTTTTCAAATGTGATTCTTGCTCTTTAAAACAGAGTGCGCTCTGATGCATAACATCACATTTAGCATTTCAGTTTTTATCAAGAGTGTACTTTTGAAGTGCCTTTCCCAATCGTCTCCAAATACTACCCTTTGGTATGTGTTATGGCATGGTCTTACAGCATGTGAACTGGATTTGTTTATGTAAAATTAAGCTGGAATACGTAGAAGTATAACATCAAAACTGACAAATAGTATTAATGTGATGTCCTCAGCACTGAAAGTTTCGTTGTAAAAGTCTGTTCAACTGGATCACGTTGTTGTAGATATAACCAATTTCTCACTTCTGCTAATCAAGCTATTCCCTTTCTTTTTGCCTCCCTTCCTTAAAATGAAGCCAAGGGCCCTGACAGTTTGTCAGCCTGCCTAGAAGTTTAAGCAGAAGGCTTAATTAATGTCTTCAGATGTGATCTGGAAAATGCACTCTCTCACAGACCCTTTGGATAGATCTCTTTGATTAAAATAAAGTATAACTAATAAATCTCTAAAGGCTGAAATTTCCAAATCGGAAATGTAACTAAGAAATCATTATCCTGAGAATGAACAAGAAACCTTTTTTTTTTTTTTTTGAGTTTTGACCTTTAGAAGTTCATTAGTTTCTTAAATATCTTAATTATATCAGACCTTGAATATCTAGTATTCTTGCTTGTAATCCTATTGTACTTTCCTGTACAGATAAGAAACTATTTTAGCTAAGATTTATTGGGCAGGGAATCTCTACAGAATTAGAATCCACATTTCTCTGTATGCATTTACGTTTTGAGAAATTTCAGAGGGGCTTCTGCAGTTATCTTGTCCTTACTAAAGGATTTTATCCTTTTAGATTTCTTTTCTGTTTTATTGAGCCAGTGTTGAATCTTCAAGTATCTAATGTATGTTTAGGAAATGTGTTTAACAATTTATTTTACAAATAACTGTAATGTCTTAGGATCATAGTGTCTTGAGAATTTATTTATGAGATAACCCTTCTTCTCATCTAATTTTTGGTGATTAATCTTTTTTTATGAGCATAATGGTTTCATTTGAAATTTTTGCTGGTTTTTGTTTTTTGGTTTTTTTTAAAAAACATGGCTCCTGCTAAACAGTAGACCACATATGCTACATGTGCCTACTTCCATGTGATACCCCTCTAGCTTTATTTACAGAATCACAGAATATTCTGAGTTGGAAGGGACCCACAAGGATCATTGAGTCCAACCCTTAGCCCGGCACAGGACCATCTCAAGAGTCACACCATGTGCCTGACAGTATCATCCAAACACTTCTTAAACTCTGTCAGGCTTGGAACTGTGACCACTTCCGTAGGGAGCCTCTTCCAATGCCCAACCACCCTCTGGGTGGTTTTCTAATATCCAGCCTAAACCTCCCCTTACGCAACTTTAGGCCATTCCCTCAGGTCCTGTCACTGCTCTTCTTTCAGTATCTCAGAAGATGTTTTACTTCTTTTTTTCTATTATTATTTTTTATTTTACAAAAATAAATGCTATTCTAAACTGGTTGTGATTTGTCATAAATTATGAATAAAAGTTGTACAAAGCTGGGAAATTCGACAACTACCTGCCTCGCTTTTTGTATATTTTAGTGTTCCACTTCTTTAAAACAAGAATGAAGGGTAAACTTGGTAAGACACTTTCATAGTGAAATAATTAACCTTTTTTAGATGGATATAAGCCTTTAAAGATAAACTATTTCTACAAATAATATCTTGCCCTCCAGTACCTTCATATTTCGTCCTGCTTTTGAGACTAGAAGGTACCATTTGTTAGAGTTACATGAATTCTTAGAATTTAGGGGTTTATTATCCTTATGCCATTTGGTTTTGTACTATGATGGGCACAAAGGTCAGGAAAAGCAGAACAAGGATAATTTTTTCTTTCTAAAGGTCAATAGTTTTTCCCAGCATTTCAGACAAAATGACCTTTGCACCTAATTTTTTTTCTCTGCAAAACAGGGCTAATAATGCTTTCCTATCTCATAGAAGGTCATCAGCTACATACGTTAAATGATTTTGCTGCTGTTAGACAATGTAAGCAAATAAGAACATCAGGGCATGGGGATATTAATAAAAGGTACAGAAGTATTGTTATTTACATGCCCTCTCTTATTATTACAAATATTTTGTTTCCTGTATTGAGGATCAAGCTTGTAGGCATCATTCTAAGCTCATCCTTCTATAATAATTTATTTCCTTTGTGTTCTGAAACTGATGAGCTATAAATTGCTCATCAGATGTAATGTTGTTTTTTTTCTAATCAGAAGCTATAAAGAGTAGAGCCTGGCATTATTTTATTGCTTTGCTAAACAGTTTTGCTAATGAGGCTACTAATACAAAGTCCCCATTAAAAAATGAAACTGATAATGATGTTGCTCCTGATTGGGAAAGATGGATAAGCAGTTTTATTATTAATTCTTTCTAGCAAATAGCTTCATCCTTTGGAGGCAGGACCACTAGCACTAGGAATATGAAAGTAAGAAGTAGCTCTGTTAGAGCTGGAAAACTAGGAAAAATTGAATTCATCCTACTTTGTCTCAAATGTTTTCTTTCAAAATAATGCAAGCTCTGACTCTCAGTGAATGTATTTATAGCATCATAATATCATATATCTTACAAAAATGCATTAGGAATGCAGCATCACATCCTATAATACTTTCACAGGCCTGATGCTTCCTACAGCTTGCTTCCTTTCACAAGTGAATAAAGTTTGATCATAAAGATGGTGTGCAAAGTGTACCATGTTCTGAGGAACTGAAGGTGTCATTAACTTACTGGAACAAGGCACCTTATGAACTGCCTTCCCCTATCTATGCAATGGGGAATTTTTTTTCCCCTCTATCCTCCATGAGAATTAATCTTTATCCTCTGTAAGTGTTAATCTAAAAATGTCTGACTCTGTGTGTGCAAAAGAGGGAGAAAGTGATTCTCATGACAGACTAAGAGCTGTAGGAGATTAATGTTCAAGTCTCTGATCTTAGATAAATTGGCTTAAGTGAACTGGTCCCCAAAGTGATGGGGTTTTGTTTTTGTTTTTTTTTTCCTGATTTTGATTTAAAAAAAAAATCTTTAAAAATGTTCTCTTATTTTATATAACAAGTCCTAACTAGTTTGTTTCCAGGCACCTCTTGAATTTACAGAATAAGTGAGAAGTCCTATCTGGTTCTCATGCTTTTAAAGAATGTGGCAAGAAATGAAAGGCAATTTCTATGTCAGCTTGGACAGCTAAGAAATGCTAATTGCAGAAGGTGTTAAAACTTTGACTGGTTTGTTTGGAAGTGAATTCATGGTTCCAGGCTCAGGAGAAGTTTTGTACAGTGAAAAGGTTTTTGGGTTTTATTTTGACTTTTGGAATTGTAGAAGTTGACAAATAGTGCTTTCTGATGTAACTGCAAGTCTTATTTAGAAAGGTAAAGGACTGTGTTAAAGTACATCCTCTCATCCTTTACTGAGGCTGATGACTGGACTTTAAGCCACACTCACTTTGAGTTTGGCCATGTTTTCCTGGCTCTAAGAACCTATGATCACAGTTTTAGATGGGGCTCTTTTGCATTTCATGTAGACCACCACCATTAGAACTTTTTTTTGCTTGAAAATTTTCATGCTTTTTGAAAATGATCCAATTTTTAGTGAAGGCATGGATATTGTTCCTTAGCCAGAAGAGAAAGTAGGGTCTGAGAAATTTTACTCTTCCCATTATTCTCAGTAAAAAGCATACTGTATTGGCATGCAGGTCAATGTGACAGTGTAATAATACCCATGTAGTTTTCAACAACGTTGGTCACTAAATCTCCAATATAATTTGTATTTTAAAATGAGAAGGCCCATTCAGTGCCAGAAGTCTTAAGTCTGATTCCCCTGTGTGCAAGCAGTGTAAGTGAAATGAAATTATCAATTTAAATTTATTTATATATTTGTGAGTTATTTCTGTGGTTCAGGTCAGGAAACTAAGTGATTACTTTACAGAAATCTGTACAGATTTTCCATAATGGTTTGCAGGATGAGTTGAAATACTTAATAATAATGGGGGGGTGGGGGGGGGAGGGGGTTTCATGAAAAGTTAATTAACTGTGCCCTGTGTCTCCCCTTTTTCAACAGTCACAATACCGAGTGGTCATTTCTCAAACTTCAGGTATCTTTCACTCCTACTCTCTTGTGTAAATTATATATTATTGTCACAAGCTCCTGCCCTTACAGTCTTACAGGAAATTCTAGTAATTCTTCATGTCTCCCTTACCTACCCCATTAGGACACACTGAAAAGGCAATTAAAAGAAAAGGAAATCATGTGCCAACCTTGAGCTATTAGTTTTACACCAGCTGAAAGCCATTAATTGAACTAAATAGCTCAGCAAATGGACCTTATTTAAATAGCAGTGATTTAGAAAAAGTGTACCAAGCCTAAGGTATTACTGTCAGTGGGGAAGATAAATACCTTGAAAATCTTGTCAAATAAAGACCTTGCTTTTTTTCTATATGAGCTAGCTAAAATAGATAATCATACTTCTGGTAAAATCTCTGTGAGCTTGATTTGACTTGAACAAAATAAGGATTCAGTTGAAATATAAAAGTAAAAATATTTCAGTGTTGTTCAGTCCCAATGCAAATCCTGACATATGTAAATACTATCATTTTAAGACTTCAGAGAAATACATTTATTGCTAGTATATGTTTCACACTATTAGCAAGATCAGATAGATTTTCTAACTTGTAAGAACTTGCAGAAATTAAGTATGAGTATGTTTGCATACCAGGGCGGGAAGGAATTAAAAAAGATTCTGATTTCAGGTTTAACTTCAAAGTATCAGATTTTCATTCAGTCATAACCAGTTTTCAGTCTGCAATGAAAAATAGAAAAATATTGGGGAAAAAACCTCAACAAAACCAAACCATCCTGGTATTCAGTGGGAATTGCGGCTGTTTTTTTGTTTGTTTATGGGGTTGTATTTTGGTTTTGGAAGTAGAAGAGTTAAAGCATTCTTTTTTCAGTAGATTTACTTACTTGTTTCTCAGGACTTAGAATAAGGAAGCCTCTGGTGAAAGCAAGAGATAATGGCTAAGACTGAGATTTTGGTCAAAATACGACTGCTGTGAACTGCTAAAGCTTTAACCTAACTGCATAATAGATCAGGATTCTTTCTTTGTGAATGAAAATTAATAGTTTTCAGTAAATGTAAGACTAAGGTAAATTAATTTTTTTCAGATTTAAAATATCACATGGAAGATGCCCCAAAACCAGCATGTCCATGAGCACAATTGCCATTTCAGCTTATGCAAGTAACAGATTTGCTATTCTAGTTTTCCTTTGGAACCTTGAGAGTGAATCACAGGATTGTGTGTTATGTTTAATCATTATGCTCCTTCCATCTTCACAGTTTCTGCCACTTAATAACTGAATCAGACCCCAGAATATGAAGATTTAGATAGCTTGTTTTCTTCATCTCTTACAGCCATATCTATTGCAGCAATAGGTGTTCTCTTTCCTTGTGATAATCTCTAATACTTTCTTAAACTATGTAGACTGCTGTGTACCCCTATTAAGTCTCTCAGGTCAAGTATTTTTTTTTATAAAAAGACCCCCTAAAAAAACAACTTGAAACACTCTTCCATCCCCACCCCTCCTGCACTACCCCCAAAACCCCCAAAACGCCAACAACTTAATAGTTTTAAATCTGTTGATACTGTACTTTGTTAGCTGTCTTGTACTAGTGTATTAGAACAGAAGGGAAAGAGAAGCCCCAAATTTCTTTAAATACTATATGCATTGTAGTCTTGTTTTCACTTCAATCTACACAACACTGAAATGTCTATCTAATTTAGCTCCCGTGAGAAACAATTGCTTTCAAATCACTGGTTTAATTTTAAAATGCTTTTAGTTAATTACATTATTAAAAAATCTTTAAAGTGGGAGTCCTGTATAAATCATAATTTTATCAGAGCTTTGACACACTGCAACCAATGGAGAAGTCAATGTATTAACTCTAAAGCCTACAAAAAGTAATACCAACATTTAAATTGTCAATTATTTGTTTCTGCTGTTGACTTATTTTGAATAAATGATTCTGTTGACACATTTCAGATGTTTCTCCATCAGTGGAGATGAAAAATTCAGCTCTCAATTAGCCAACCGCTCCAATCTCCAACATTATGACAAGTTCTCTGATGTAACTCATTTATTGAGAAACAAGTTTATAAATTGAAAGACTGAAAGTCTGCTGATACCCCAAAACATCTTGTATTCATCCGCCTAATATTTTAAAAGATCAGTTGTTGTGAATTTAACTTATATTTTTATATTTAAATCCACAAAGGTAGTCCTTAATTTGAAAATAAGCTGTAATGAAAATCCACCAGCTGCATGGAAGTAACCCAGAGCCTTCACCTAAAAATCGAGATTTATTTGATTCACTATACATGTGTGTAGTAACAACCTTTAAATTGTACAGCTACTACAGAAACCAAGTTTATGGTTGCTGATAGCCTGCAGCCATGACTTTCAAAGAGGCTTTTCAGCCTTTGCTATTGTTGAATCAATATCAGCATTGCAGTTAATAGGCCTATTAATTGATAATTATGGCTGAGAGATCTAGGGTTGCTCAGCCTGGAGAAGAAAAGGCTCCAAAAAGACATTATTGCATCTTTTCAATACTAAAGAGATCTTATAAGAAAGATAGGGTAAAACAGTAGGGTCTGTAATGATAGGACAAGGGATAATGTTTTTTAAATAGTGTAGATTAAGAAAGAAATTTTTTACAATGGGAGTGGTGAGACACCAGAACAAGTTGCCCAGAGAGATGGTAGATGCCACATCCCTGGAAGCATTCAAGGTCAGGTTGGACAGAGCTCTGAGCAATCTGATTTAGTGGAAGATGTTCCTGCTCACTGGAGGAAGCTTGGAACTAGATGACCTTTAGAGGTTCCTTCCAACCCAAACCATTCTAAGATTTTATGATATTGCTAATAGTAAATAATTTTTTTATGCACACATGAAAATTGAAATTAAATATCAGAGAAGTTAGGTATAACCAACAGGGAAAAAAAACCAATCCTCTTTCTTTTCAGGCCTTAAATAGTTATTTTTAGGCATATATCAATTAAATAAAGAATGGGCTGATAAAAATATGAAAATTTAGTCTTCAGTAATATCAAAGAATAAAGAACTAAGAAAATCTTTAAATGAATTAGTGAACCTTTTAAAATCCTGTTTCAAGTTTTTTATAAGGGCAACCTTAAATACATGCAGGTTGTCAGGGATTGCATGATTGTTGTTTTAAAATGCATCCAGTACCAGTTTCCAGTACCAGTTTAAGAACAACTATATTTTATTCCCTAACCTTTCCTAGAGAAGCCACAATTGGCTCCTTTAGAACAAGTAACTTTTCCCTCAATTTCTTTTAGTTCTTTCTTTCATGGTAATTCTTAGTGGTTTATCAGTGCTTATAAATCAGTAGCATATGAATAAATTAATTAATTTCCTTGTCCAATTGTAGTGGATTTGCCTTTAAAGAAAAAAAAAAAGGTATATTTCCTCACTCTCCACGATGTCAGTTTTGGTTCCAGTCTTTTTGCCTCTGTTTCTTTTCTTGTGTCTAAAAATCATAGAGATTTCTTAGCAAGAGTAAAAGCCCATATAAATATCTGTTGCTGATTCCCCAGTGGAACATAATTGCATTACATTCCTGTATAAATTTTTTACAAACTCAAAGTTTATGCAATATAGTTTGGATGGCTAACAGGGTATGTTTAAATAAGGACAGTGCAATTTTTTGTATTTTAATCAGTGTTTTGAAAGAGACATATAAGACAAAATCCTGTGCTTTTTATCTGCCTTAGTACTCCAGTAATTTAGGTAACAGCCTGTAGGGATCTGGGTTCTCAGTACTGATTTAGAGATGCTCTTATTTACTCAATTTGCCCATTTAGATTTGCTACCAGGTCTAATTTGCACAGCTTTGTGAATGGATTTTTACTTCAGAAGTGTCTCTTTATTTATGCTATACTGAAAGCAAGAATTTACATTGCAGTTGACCTCAGTGTGTGGAAGTTTCCATGCCACTGGATGATTGTTCATAGAAGTGTTCCTTTGGTACTCCTTGGTGACACATTTAGTGAGAACTGTAATGTGTTTCCTCAATCAGTCTGCAGAGCTAAAGCATATTCGATTTGAAGCAAAATTGAAAAAGTTTCATGTAGCCTGAAGAATGAAAGGACCTAAGAGACAAAGGTAATTTTAAAAATTAAAGAACATTGATTTCAACTTCAGGTTAGTCTCACTGTTTCCTTGCTCTTGAGTGGGCAATATATCTTCTGAATATTTGCTGGTGCCAAAATATAAGTATTAATTAGCTCAGAGGAGTCTATGGTAAATAAATCTAAAACTTTTCCAGGAAGAACCAGATATAGCACTAAGGTACTGATATTTACAAACCAGAGCCTTTATAACTAATGGTTGTGACTGTAAATTTATATTTTTAATATTACTGTTTAATATTTATTAATATTAATAAATAACATACTCTTGCAAATTGATTTAGACCTCATAATGATATAAGTGATACAATTCTGAAATATCAAGCTGTTGTATTCTTCAGAAAAGGAGAGTTAGGTTTTGTCAAAGGACTTTTTTACCCTACAATGTTTTTAAGTAATGCATGTGTGTAACTAGAGTAAATAAGATACTTAAACTAGAGTAAATAAGATACTTACGATTTCTTTGAAACTTCTAAAGTTTGAGAACAACCTGGCTGTTCTCATTGGGTGCAGTTCTAAATGCAAATTTAATCCACGGACAACTTTCTCACTGATAAATACCATCCAGGAGTCTCTAATGCAGTTCTGGAAGAAAGTCTATCTTCATGTTTCCCTCCTGGAGGTCACTAAAGGTTCTGATGAATATGCTTTTGAAGAGTTTCTTACTGAGGTGTGGTGCAATAGCAGGTTTTAAGAGAAGGCAGGTCTTTATACATGAAAAAAAACCATGAATTCACTTTGATCCAGATTGATTTTATCATAATATTTATCACTATACTTCTGAGGTAACCAAGTGCTGTCATCTTTATTGGGAGTCATGTGAGGACCTAAGGAACAAAACTTACTGTCACTCCATACTTGTTTACATTCATAGAATTGCTGCAGGTGGAATGCACCTCTGGTGGTCATCCAGTCCAATTTCCCTGCTCAAAACAGACTATTCAGGATTAAGTCGAGTCAGGTTTTAAATATTTCCAAGGATAGAGACTCCAAAAGCTTTCTGGGTAACCTGTTGCAGTGTTTTAACTCAGACTATATTTTTTTTTCTTTTATCTAGATGGAATTTCTTATATCTCAGTTAGCACCAATTGCCTGTTTTCCTGAGTGCCACAAAGAAGGCTCTGATTCAGTTTTCTTACTCCCTCTTGTCAGGTATTTATGGACCTTACTAAGACCCTCGGCCTTGAACCTTCTGTTCTCCAGGCTAAACAGTCCTGTCTCTCTCTCATCTTTTCCTATGACAAATGCTCCAATTCTTTCACCATCTTTGCCATTCTTTGCATCAGTATGTTGGCATCTCTCTTATACTGGGGAGCTCAGAACTGGTCCTAGAAGTCCAGAAGGTTCTCGCAAGGCTAGGTAGACCTGTTGGTAATAGTCTTCCTAGTGAGGTCAGGAAACTGTGGACCTTTAACTGTTGAAGTCCCTCCAAATGGCAGCACAACCATTAAGTGTATCAACCATGCCTCCCCCTATTATGTCATATGAAAAGTTTCTGAGGATGCACTATGTGCTATTGTGCAGGTCATTAATGAAGGAATTAAACACTCCTTATAGATCTCTAAGGTGGATCCTCCTAGTGGACTGGCTTCCAGCTGGGCTTTGTGCCACTGATCACAACATTTTGAACACAGCTGTTTAGCCAGTTTTTAGTCCACTTAATTGTTACTTTATGTAGACCATCATTTTGTCTATGAGAATGTCGTGTGAAACAGGGTCAAAAACTTTAGGATAAGCAACATCCACTACTTTCTCCTCATCCATCAGGTTAGTCATTTCATTGTAGAAGGCTGTCAGTTTGGTCAGACATTTCTCTTCATAAATCTATGCTGACTACTCGCAATCCTCTTCATCAACTTGCAGTTGCTAAAACTGTTTGGGGAGTGCAGTTTTTCAGTACCATCTACATATTTGGGATGGTAGTGCTTATTCTAAGTGAAATAAATTGAACAGTTTAAGGAGTGTTTAATAAATATTGTTGCTCTAAGTCTTTTCCTCTGGTAGATTGTTTCATGCTACTTTTTCCCTACAAAAAGAAGAGAAATGTAGAGTGTTCTGTATCAAGAAAATTACACTGAACACTAATATAATATGTATTAATGAACTTTACCACAGTAGATAATATTTCAAAATAAATAAGGCAAAAACGTGACTCAAAAGAAGTTGATAGAATTTCCCTCCAAGCACATTTCTAATGTAACATCAGCAGGAAAAGAGGCCATCTGTCCATGTATTTTTCCGTAAGGATATTCAGCTTTGGAAAACAACCAGACCCTGTCCTTGTGGAGGTTGGCAAATTTGTGATATAAAATGGATTCATTTAACAGATTGAAGGTTTTTGTGCAATTCAAGAGACTAGAATGACAGAGACAGCAACTGCCTTAGCAGTAAAAATCAGTCTATGCCCTGTCCTCATGAAATAATAATAACGGTAATACTTAGTGCTTGATAGCTCTTTAAATGCTAATACATACAGTAAAGCCTAAGCTAAGGCAATATCACTTGCTGTAAAGCTCTTTGTAAGTATATTCCCTGTAAGTATCTTCCCTGAAATGCCAGGGAACAATACAGATTGTTTTACTTCTCTGCAGTACTTTGGACCTTAAGTCCTATATTTTCTGAAATGTGCTCTCTTCCTAAAGACATTGAAAATGATGGTTAATATGTGGTATCTGCAATTAATCTATTGAAACTTGAAGTTACATCAAGAATTAATTTGAACTGTAAAACTGATCTGAAGATCTTACGCAGTTTCTCTGAACACAGCAATTTTGTTCAGTGCAAGATTGTAATTTCAGAATCAAGATATTATGGTAAAAGTACTCAACAATCATAGATTTTCTTACCAGATTGCCTCTTTGAATTCTCATTAACTTACAAATCCTTGCAAATGTACAAGAATATTACATGTTGGAACTTATGTAACTAAGGTTGTACTCCATAAAGAAATCTTCTGGATTTCAACTCTGTCTATACTTTGTTTTCCTGTACTTGAAATTAGTTCTTTTAGATATCTTGGCCTGCATTCATATTTTGATACATATAATTCATTTTGGTTAGTTGGGAAGAAGAACATGGTTTACCTAAGGGACATGGGAAAGAAACCCTTGCAGAAGTTACATCCTTAAGGCTCTGTGATCTCATTGTAGTGAAAGCCAGATTAATTAACTGTTCTGGTTTGAAACCTATGTATATAGCAATTTAACCTTTTTGTCTCCTGTCAAAGCAGTGAGACAGTAATTTCATAAACAACATTGGACTCAGACTGCTGAGAGAAATTCCTTTCCCTTCTCAGTAACTTTTGACTTAAAGATGCATTGTTCTTTCATATTGTTGGTGATACATGCTAGTTTTGTGACATACAGGAACAGAGACTACACTGCATAACATTTAACTTTGCTCTCCACATTATCTAGAACTTCATTACTTTACAGTAATGTCACTTATTGTGCTCAGATGATCAGAATAAGCAAATTTTAAATTAATGCATTATCTTCCTCAAGGATAAAAGGAAGGGAAGCTGCAATCTGTTCTTGTGGTTTCAGGACCCTGTAGAGCAAATTCAATTCAGCAATATCATAAATGCCAGAAATGTTTTGGGAAAGTCTGAATGTAACAGGAGGTCTTGCAAATAATAAATTAAGAGCAAATGAGAAAACTACATTTAGCTAGTTATACTTTAGAGATTTGAGCACTAAGCATAAGCCCAAGAATACATCTTAAGAAGGAAGAATCCAGATGAAAAAGGAAAAAGATTTTTCAGGTACTGAAATTTTAAGAAAATATGATTTTTTACTTTTTTGGGGGTTTTTTCATCTCTCTGGAACAGTCTCCCACCTTACTAAAAAAAAACCAAAAAAACAAAAAAAACCCCAAAACAACAAAAAAAAAAAACAGGAGGGGGAAGGGGAACTAAAACTTAGGATTTCATAATATTTCAGCTTATATATTTATTACATAGCCCGGGAAGATCCCAAAGAGTCATTCAGATTATGGTACATACCAGATATATGAGCATTAAACCCTCTTGAAATGGTGTTGACATATTAGGCAATTATGTAAGCTCAGTCATTTGAAAATTAAGTGACATGAAAGGCACGGTGGATTCAATATATCCATTAGTGCACAGACAGTAACAGTTTATTTACCTTAGAGGTTTTATGGTCTTGTTTTTAAGTGAAGAGAAGTGAGGCAGGAGGATTAGGAAACAACACTTAACATAAATTTCTGAACAGATGAGCCATGAAGAAAACTGCTTCCATTCTTTAGCTGATAAAAAAATTAGATTGCCACTTAGTTCATTGTTTCTGATAATATTTTATCAGGAATTTCTGATAATATTTTATCTAACACAGTCCTGTGTTAGGGGTGTGGAATAGATATATTGTTTCATTTCAGTACCTATAGAAGGAAACAAGTTCCTGAAAGCAAAAGCAAACACCAATTGCAAGACTTCACAGAATCATAGAATGTTAAGAGTTGGAGAGGACCTTTAATATCACCTACCCCAACCCCCTGCCATGAATTGCAGCATTCAGTATTAATTTTGTATTTTCTGTGTTGGGCAGATCAACTCATTTTACTCTTTTAGAAGACTCTTATGCTGATGATCACATCTGGGTTTTCACATATCGAAAGTTTGTAACTTTAAAGAACAAACAATTCCTGGCAGCTGGCCTTGACGAAGTCTGGCTTTGTCTTGAGAAAGAATGCTTGAAAACGATATATTGGCCAAAATAATTTTCTTATAAAATGTAGCCATTAGAACAAATATGTATTGTCATTATGCCATGCAATTTTTCTTAGCTTTTTGAAATCCATGCATAAGTAGGCATACAGAGCAGCTGGAGCAGTGGCAGCTCAGGGACTCTGGTCTGAAATACAGTTCTTTGTTATCTCATTCTTAGTGAAACAATTTTAATAATTCAGAGACATTCTTGCAATCCCTGACACTTAGCAAAATGAAACAATTGTAAACCATCTTCAGTACTCCAGGAGTGAGGCAGAGTTTCTTATATTTGACCATTATGTTTTACATGCAGGTGAGCCAATGGAAGAAGATGTTGCCTGAGAGAGGTCCAAAGGGTCCAGTGTGCTATACAGGGAATTGTAAAGGCCTGAAATGCTTATAGAACACATGGACACTTTTATGTGCTCTTGTTGGCATGATTCTTAAAGACAGCATAGATTTGGCCAAAAAAAGCTATGGGAGAAGTTGCCAGAAATTCTGGGATTTTTCTCTTTTCCCTTAAATCTGTGTATCTGTATCTATGGCCTTATCCATTCTGTCATTTTTCTGAAGTGCAGGATTTCTGTGTTTTAAACAGAAATATGTACTTTCTCCCTACTGTTGCCCAAAAGTTCCAAATGAGCTAAAATGTGGTCTTTTGCTAATTTGGAAAGTGTTGGTCATTCACTGATTTAATATTTGGTTGCAGTTTTAACTAATTTGTTGTTTAAAAAGGTTAGTAATCTAGGTTTCTACCCCCAAATCACTATTTCACAGATTGATCCCTAATAATATACCAGTTATCCCTGCTGATTTTTATTTATTATTGCTTAAAACAAACCAGTTTTTTTAATCTAAGTAATGAACTAAAAATTATACTGCCACTTTTCTGAATTAGTAAATGAAGAAATTCAAGGTAACTGACCTTTTTCAGGTGATAAATGGTATAGAACATGTATTTGNCAGTTTTTTTTAATCTAAGTAATGAACTAAAAATTATACTGCCACTTTTCTGAATTAGTAAATGAAGAAATTCAAGGTAACTGACCTTTTTCAGGTGATAAATGGTATAGAACATGTATTTGTATTGTAAATTCCAGCCTTTTCCAAAAATCAATTAGTGGTACAGAACAGTCACATAGGTCCAGCATCCAGTTCAATTAGACAAGTTATTACCAGCACCGTCAGAGCACTAGGCTTTTGTTCTTTGCTACTAATGTGACAAAGTGCAAAAGACTGCTTAGTAAAAAATACAGCTATTTTTTCTGTTCTGCTTTACTTTGTTTCTGAAAGTTCAAAAGATTCAGATTTTACCATCTGTCTTGTAATTACTGTTTTGTATTGAAAATATTTCTCCCTTTTAAGTGGCAGCAAAGTGTGGGTAGTACAGATATACCACTGCCACACACAGATACTGAAATGCCATTTTGTAGTAATCAGAGACCATCAGAAATAACCGTCACATTGAACCCTGTGTACACACAAGACTGCTGTATCTTAAATGGCATAAAGAAACGTGTATCAACTCTAGCACCAGTCTTTCCACAGTGGTTATTAGCTATTCACACCTATCAGAATTGTTGTGTAATGCTTGAGCACAAAAGAACCTTTGGTTAATAAAACATCTGCATCAGAAAGACGGCTACTGACTGACTGACTGATGTGTGTGCCTTTATCCCTAACAACAGCAAAGCAAAGCCAGTGATTTTTCTTCCACTTTCAGAGATAATGATATATATTATGATCTAATCTATGTCAAGGAACTCAATGAAAGGCTTTTGAAAACATTTTATGTTATTGGCAGTCTATCACTTGGTGACTCGACTTGTCATTCAAGCAATCTAAAAATGGAAAATTAAATTAAACTTTAGTATTCCTTTGTAATTAACACTAAGAAACTGATTATTTACTTTTTCTGAAGGGGAACTTCAGAATTCATCACACTGTGCAGAACTTGAGTTGATTTTTGAATTCTGTGAAATTTCCATTGCATGTATAATTCTACAACAGTTGAAGAAAGTTTTCCCCTAATTCAATCAGTCCTCTGAGCCAGAGCTTTAGAAGTACCTCCAGAACTTCGAACCACTGGTAATACGGTAGAGTTGAATGACTACAACTAAATCTATATTAATAAAAGAATACTGGTAGAGATACTATGTAATACATTAAGGAAAAGAAGATATGACAGGATAAAAGAATTCCAGCCTCAAAAGGAGTCTGTGGCACTTATTGCATCTTCTTACAAAGTTCAAGCAAAGGCTAAAATAGTTGATGCAAGACAGTCGGGCAGCTGAAGGTAGGTTGCCTACACAGGTAAATATGAATCCTCTTCTCATGTAGAAATCTGTTTTAAAATCATCTCAGATTAAGCCTCTTGCATTAATATATAATAAAATATGTGTTAGGTCCTGGCAACCATGGGAATTAATTATTTTGAGCGTAGCACCTCAGATAGTGAAGAAGTATGAAAGTGATGTCTGAAAGGTGTAAAGCATGGAGAAACAAAAAACTTCAGTCTTCTGTGTAAAAAACAAAAACAAGCAAAAAAAGTTACAGACTGGGAAATATATTTGTGTTGTGGATAGCCTCTGAGATTCAGTACTCTGTTCTGTCTCTCTTGCAGTGAACTTCATCTGGAGCATATATTCATTTTTCTTTCTTTACCCTCAATTTAGAATAACATTTCTAAAGGGTTAGTACTGATCTGGCAATATGAACAACAGAAAATTATCTTATTTTTGGCTAAGAAAAAAGGGACTTCCAAGGCCATGAAGAACTTGACATTGAAGTACTTTGGCAAGATCTTTGTCCACCTCATAGGAATGCTTGATTTGAAAGAATGACAAAGTGTGTCAAAGTGGATGGAGTATTTGACATATGTCGTCTTTTTAGAGCCCCTGTGAAAAAGTTGCCATTCTTCCTTTAGAGTCAAATTGGGAAGAAATTCCATGGGACTCTAGGACAAGTCTGGGAACCTGTCCTTGAAACATGAAATACAACCATGCAGCTCAGCTTATCTGGAGTAAAAGCTGATGGAGAAATGTACTGTGGGACTTGGAGTGCTTCCCAGGTCATGGGGTTTGGTGTTCTCTGTTCTTGACTTCACACTGTTGTGAAAGTCAGATGAACTGCATCTGTCCCTCCCTGCTCACCCTTCAGCAGTAGGAAATCCAGATGCCTGAGCTAGGGAAGAAGTTGCTGCTTTCAATGATTCCTTGGAAAGGGAGCCAGGGCTATGAGACCTGCTAGGTAGAGCACCTGCTTTATTGTGTACATGTGACATAAAAAGGGCTTGCACTCTCAAAGGGATACTGAGAGATGTCAAGCTTAAAAGCTGTAACTCCGTACTGGACTGCTCAATAATTAGCTGGGGCACTTAAAAGGAGCATCATATCAAAGCAACTCAGGAGACAATTATATGGGATAGTGTTTTAGTTTTTATTTGGACTGCTGGGAATTTTATATTTCAAAGTTTATTAGTATTTTGTTGGCAGAATGCTATTTTGGAAATACAGCCTTTCTGATTTTGAAAGAGATACACAAATTTTGTATCAATTTAGCATATATATATAATGAAATAGATAATGAAAATTAATGTCCCCTTCCTGATTTTGTGCCAAAATGAAACCAGTATGGAACTCTGTCCGTGTGACACAGTGAGGATATCATAGATTTTGACAATCTCTGTTTCCCATTATATAAATTTTGACTACTGTTCTTGTATTTCTACTGCTATCATTCCTTTTATATAAATTATGAACCATGAAAATATGGATGATAATATAGGTTATGGCTACATTTTCTGTTGCCTTTTACACTCTCTTATAAAAATTTTACCTGAGTTTTTCCCACAATCAACTACACAGGCGCTGACTCAGGGTAGAATTGTTCCCAGATAGAATTCTTTTCCCCTCAGGATCTTTGACACTTCAGAAGTGCTGACCTAGAAAGAGCACACTGTTAAAACACACTTTTATGCTAGAGTCTCAAAAAAGAAACTGATAGATGACTAGCATTCACAGTCTTTGGCTGACGTAGGTTTATTTGCTGATGGCTGTGCAGGAAACAAATTTGATGAAACTCAAGCTCAGGAAATTGGGAAATGCAACTGTGTTTCATCATGGCATTTGTAATTTTATTGCTTGAAAAAAAGTAAATCCCCTAGCAAATATTAGCAAGATGAAGTAAAACTAATGCTGGTGTGATTTTCCCACATCTAATGCAAAATTATACTTTTCAGGGGGTTTTATTATTATTATAAAAAAAATTAAAGCATTGCATTTCATAATTGTTAGTACAGTTACTGAAGTTATTGAACAAGACAAATTATAAGAAATTATAAAAAATTAGTTTTTTCAAGGTGTCAAGATTCTATTGGAGCATGTCATATCAATTTATTGCCAAATGATTAGAGGAACCAAATAATTTTCAAGATATATGCATGATTATACATTATTTCATTCTAAGGTCTCCTAGTNATTTTCACATTTTCATATATAAAGGTTATAGGTTCACAAAAATATATTTAGAATGAACTGGTGTTTTTTAGATTGACATTTAAGCAGAGAATATTGTGTTCTTGAAATAACGCACTTAACCTTCCCTACCCACCCCCATGGCATTGACACAATAGAACAGCAAGGATTATTAAAGGGAAAAAAATTGAAATACTGTATTGAAGTACTGCATAAGTGGGCTAGGATTCCCTTTAAAAGATTTAAAGTTTGCCAGTGATAGCAAGCCAGTACCTCCAAAGAGATGCTTCATAAATTTTTTACAGGGAAGAATATTTAACAGTAGAGTGAGAATTAGTTGTAAAATGTGACTTTAAATGACTTTACACTTTATTGACTGGCAATCTCATGTATTTAGGGTGTTAATCATCTACATAATCCCCCTGGTAAACTGGATAAAGTAAAACCAAAAGAAATGTCCTCTTCAGGGGAAGAATCATCACACAGTCAGTTACCACAATTAGAAGACATTTACAAACATATTATTGTCCAAAAGAACTGAGTCTGACTGACAGGACAGTTTCTCTTCTAAAGAGTGTGCTGCAGTTTACAAGGCCCAGAAGACACTGCAGTTCATCGGTTAAAAATTATTTTTGCATAGAATTTTATTTTGTCGAGTATATATGGGCTTAGCTACAAATGTCAACCCTTTATAAAAATATGGAATTATCACAGGGTTAAATGAATGTTGTATGCTTATATATGAAAGGAAACTGGAACTCTATAAATCAATTCTTGTTGATCTCTGCTATTTTAAATACTTACTGTCTCAAGCTGGTTTAAATCTTTAATGACTGAGAAAAATGAAGGCAGGCTCACATTCTGAACCAACAAAAGTTCTGATCTCAATTCCCTCACTTTGTCGTAAATAATTTAGGCAGAAGTTATGTAAATATTGGAAGATTTACAGCACAGCTACATGTTAGATCCTTTGGCAGAGAAATATTTCTCTATGCTCAAACATAGTTTAAGAAGTCTCTGCTCTTTGCTACTCCTAGTTGGCCAACCCTATAATTTATCAAAGAACTTCCTCCTACTTCTATCACTGCAATGATTTTAGTTGAGCTGTGTTTTAGAAAACAATGAAATTATCTAAATTATCAATTTAAATTCTGTTTTTGCTATAGTCACTTTACTTTCTTTGGTAAAACTGATTCAGTGATGGGATGAAGGCTAGCTGTGGAATTAACGATTTCCTTAGCTGAGAAGCTAAGGAAAAACTATATAGTGAGAGAAGGTAAACCACTATTTCTTTCATTATTCTTATCTGGTCTTGGAGAATCTGAAAATTCAGTCTTATATAATTGAAAGCAGTGCAAGGAGATATTCAGTATATGTTTTCATTATCTTTAAGCTTCTGAAGACTTCCTCAATCTTTATTATTTTCTCTATAGCACCTTTCTTTAAGTATATTTTGTCCTTCAAATTCTTCAGACTTGACATTCACCACTTGCTTGCACCAAATATTCTATTAAAGTCTGTCACTTACAGGCAAGATTTTGTCTGAGGAGGCTTAGTGTAATTAGCTCTGAGAATGTAGATCGGCTGAGAGATTTGTTTGTTTATTTTAGTGTTAAAAGCAGCTTAACAAAATTAAACCTGAGTATTTGGCAAATTAGTAAATTATTTTCATTGCATTTTAGAATCAAATAGAAAGATACATTGATTTAATTATAATACTAAGGGGATGAATTTTATAAATTTTAATATTTATTAAAATGTTAATTAGCAGACTGAACAATATCCTTGCTTAGTTCAATATAAACTTCTTGTGACAAATTTTCTTAATTTTGTTTGAATTGTAGGATTGAGTTTAAAGGTAATATGCTTAAAGTCACAGGGGTTTTAAATGAGCATAAAGCTCCAGAATCCTGAAAGGGCTGGAAAGATTCAAGGAAGGAAGAAATTGTTAGACAGGCTTCTTAGGGTCCTGAAGAATTTCCTTAAAAAAGTGTACTATTGATTTCTTTAATTTATTGTAAAAATGTTACATATACAACTGTTAGAGTACGTTTGGACAATTTTGACAACATTTTCCTATATTTAAACACTTTGACAATTCTAAACCAAATGGTGTGTGCTTTATAGGAAACATTCTATGAGAAGTATGAACAAAGTCCAAGTTTTGTTCATTGCTTTTGTTCAAAAGTCAGAGCTCAAAACACAGACCAGAACTTTTTCCAC
>VXBX01001170.1:145859-217876 GCA_013400415.1 Scytalopus superciliaris
TGTGTATAAATAATAAAAGGGGGGGGATGAATAGAATATAAAGTTTCAATGAAGATAACTTAGGTGCACTAAAAATATTTTACAGAGATTTGAATACATTTAGAGAAGATATTAGTAATATTATGATGGAAACTTAAGTATAATAGTTTGTGCTGACAATTACTGTAATATTCTGATACAGAATTACCTGGGACTGTCTGATCATCTGTTTACATTTAGGAGAGCTTGACTAGTTGCCAGAAGCACAACATAAAATATTAAAACTATGGCTGTGCCAATAATGAATTAAAAATGCAGAAAGCGTTCTTAATTTTTTGGTATGCCATGTACATTGTTTTGCTTATGCAGAATCATAAGAAATATGCAAACACTAATGCAAGCTAGATTGAGATCTTTCTGGCAGTTTAACAGTGTTGCTAAGGAAATACAACCATTTTTAATTTTCCATATTGCTCTGTGATCTTGAATTTAAAAGAAATTCAGTCTTTAGAACTTTACAGATTAATTCTACAGGTTGCAGAAGTGATCCAGGTCCATGGCATTTCTCGTGTTGTTTCAATCTAAATGTCATCTGTGAAAAACTGCAAAGTCATGGAACTGTATTTGTCATAGTCTTTGTCAGTGGAGGAAAGTTTTCTTCAGTATTTTAAAATCTGCAGTGGAAAAGTGTTTGGTTGGGGAAAAATTACCCAGTTACTGAAACAGAAATAAATTCTGAATAGCTAGAGAGTTGAAATGAAAGGCAAATGGTTAATTATATCCTTTGGAAAAGATCTGTATTATTAAAAGGTGGCAATTATCTCAACGGCAAGGTTGACAATAGTGCTGTTCCCACTGGAAAATAATATGCTTCCCTGAAGAAGCATGTGCCATGTTCTTTCCCTGAACTATAATCCTTTCTACAGAATTTTATTTGCTCACTTTTGACCTTCAGAATGAGGCTGATGACTTGTTTTAGTCTGTGATTGGCAAGTCTCAAAGCAAATTTCTAAAAAGAAAGGCAATTTTTGAACCACCAAGTCATGTCCTACAATAAAGGCGGGAATAAATATCTTCTTTTCAGAGTTAACAAATTTTAGAGGAGACATGAAACTAATTCTGAGCTCACATATTGGCCAAGTTTGTGTCATACTAATGGCAGAGCTACTTATTAAATGTTTCACAAGGTTGAAGAACATTGAACAGCAAATCCCGAGGTAATACTTTTCAAGGTCACTTTCTACCTGTTGATATGTCCAGATTAAAGGTGAATACTATGTAGGTGAACGATATGTAAGAGATGTTTGATTTTTTTAATCTTAAAATACTCTCTTCTACTTAGTTCAAGATAATGTAGCATTTTCTATTGATTCTTCATAAACTATGGTGATAAAAGATACATACATTGTTAAAAAATAGTAATTCAGATTAAGATTTTGTCACTGTTCTACCTGAAGAATTGGAAAGCAAAGACTATTCTTACTTACTTTTTAGCTCTTTGCATACCTATTCAGAAACTGAGGATGATGTACCAACCAAATAGGTATGAAACATCTTCATTCCTTTTTATGTGAGCAATATTTGTTAACAGAGAAATATGAGAAAACCAGTTTCCTCCTGCAGGTGGGAAGAAAGGTCACCAGCCGATGTCATTTCCCATGGGAAATGATCAAGATGTTTCCTAGAAATTTAAAGTATAGTTTTCATAACAGGCTTTACTAAAGATAATCACAGAATGGCCTAGGTTGCACAGGACTTTAAAGATCATCTAATTCCAGCCTGTCTGCCATGGCCAGGGACCCCTTCCACTGGACCAGGTTGCTCAAATACCCATCCAGCCTGGCCTAGAGCACTTTCAGGGATGGGGCATCTACAACTTGTCTGGGCAACATGTTCCAGTCCCTCAGTACACCCAGAGTAAATAATTTCTTCCTAGTATCTAATCTAAAATTACTCTGTTTGAAGCCATTTCCCCTTCTCCTACTGTGAGGTGCCCTTGTAAAAAGTCCCTCTCCATCTTTCTTGTAGGCTCTGTTCAGGTACTGGAAGGCAGTAATTAGGTTATCCTGAAGCCTTCTCATTTCCCTTAGCCTTTCCTCACAGCAGAGGTGCTCCATCCCCTTAATCATCTTACTGGCCGCCTCTGGACTTGCTCCAACAGGTTGATGTCCTTCCTGTGCTGGACACTCCAGAGCTGGGTGCAGTACTCCATATTGGATCTTACAGAGCAGAGGGGTGGAATCACCCCCTCTTTTGGACTTTTTTTGTTGAAGCTGCTGATAATACTACTGGCATCATTCAATCATATAGGTTGCCACCCCCTTAACTTTCTATAAAATAATAGGTTTAATATTTACCTAAAATAAACCACCTAACTAAACATGTTTAAAATTAATGACTCATCTTGCCTTTTGTGTCTTACATCTTTTATTAACATATTAATTTTAATGTGCATCAAATAGACTTATTAATATTCCTAGTTAATAACAAGTCTTTCTTTGCTGCTTTGTCTGAGCTATAAGCTTCATTTCAGATTTCTACTACACTCTATGCATTTCTGAAATTTTACTTTTTACCTTAAAATTTCTTTAGAATTTGTTAATTCTTCTTCAGCTTTAGAGTTTGAAAATGTCTGTCAAAGAAACCACAGTGAAATAAAAACTGCTGATGGAAATATTATTTCCATATAGTCCTTTGCTGTATGTCTGTAGGGTGCCACAAAAGTGGAGCCCAGAACTTATTGATGCGCTAGAGAGTTCCCATTTTACGTCAAAGTTTCCATTGGAATGGATAAATATAATAAAAAAAGCTTATTTTGACTATTTTTTTCCCATTTATCACCATGTAAAACTGATATATATTTCCTGACATGCAGCAAGCAAACAAGGGTTGTTGACACAATTTTGTCTGTCTTAAACATCTCAGGATCAAAAAATCTGGCAAAAGTTTTACATATATCCATGTTCTCAGATCACTCACAACAGCATGTTGATTTTTTTGTTTTGTTTGTTTGTTTTATTTTATTTGGTTTTGTGTTTTGTTTTTGTTGTTGTTTTTTTTTTTCTCACTCAGCTACTGAGTCTAAAATAAATGCACTTCAAATTCTGTAGAGAAATGTTCCCTCAATAGGGAAGGGTAGGAAATAACTTCAATCTGTGAATATACTTTGATTTATATAAATTTTTCCTATAATGTCTTCAGCCTCACCCTGGACTTACTTGTTGCTATATTTCAAGTTGTAGCACTTTAAGTTAAAATGTCATGGGAAACAGAGTTTTGTTTCACTGTAATGATATAGCATAGCTGACACTTGCACACAAACAAGAACTGATTTCCAAGATTTAAAATAGCATAATGTATTGTTGGTTACCATTGAGCATAACTTTAATGATAACTTTAATGCACCCACATTGCAAAAAATTTGAAAGGTTTGAAAGGAGTGAAGACTTACATTGGCTTTCTACATTTGTCTCAGTTCAAGTTTTCTGGGGCCTTGGCAACTCAGTAATACACAATTTTACTTGCTATATCACAAGCTTGATGACTAAGGAGTGAGCTTTGGGCATTTAACAGGCTTCCTCCAAGTACATTTATAGTGTTGCTTTATTTTTAGTTGGAATGTTTATATCTTAAGTTCATTTGAAATTTTATTTGATGTTTAAATCAATTCCACAAAAGTCACGTTTTTGTCTGCTGTTTAAGTATCTGCTTGTCCATTTATCACTAAGTTTTTCTATTCATGACTGAATTCTGCCTTAATAAAAATGTCATGGTGCATTATACAAGGAAGTAAAACAAGTACGTTGTTTCTGTCTGAAAGTTATAGCCATCATCACTGTGCTGATTTAGCAGTTCTTGTGGCTCTCTTGAGCGCTGCCTATAATTCTTGTTGGGTGTACCTATATTTCTTCAGTAGGTGTAGCTGTGTTTGAGTTCAGATTTGGTGTGTTGTGAAGCTGGTTGATATCTGTGATTGACTTTAGCGTCTAACAAGGCTGACATTGACACAGAGCAGCGGCTGAGAACCAGGATGACATGCTTTGATGAACAGGAATTATCTAGAAAGCATATTTCTTGAGACTTTGTCAATAACTTCAAATATGATATTTCTTTCAGTATCAACTAGGGTGTTTTGTTTCAAACTATTAGTTTGTGCTTTTCTTACCTCTCTTCTGCAGCTTTCATTTCTTTGGTGAGTTGAATTAAGTGAGGTGTATTTCCCTCTTTCATTTGAAAAGTAGGGTTTGTATATCACCGGTGGTTGGGTATTTTTACCACATTGGTTTTAACATGAAGTCAAAACTACTAATCATTTTACCAGTGTGTTACATAAAAGATTTTATTCTTTTTTTTTTTTTTTCCTGCTTGAATTTGATGGCAATTAGATGTAAATCGGTCTGGCCATAGACTAGTGAAATGCACTGACCTAACAGTTTAATTAAATACTTTTCCAAACCTCCTCAGTGTAAATGTCATGTGAAAAAATACTGATTTTTAAATAACATTTGGTCATAATTTTAAGATATCTGGAATGTTTCCTTAAAGCAGAAGTCCAAATGTGTTTATTGAGATTTTGCATTCATCTTCCTGATTTTGATTAAATTGGGACTATCAAGTTAGAAAGGAAAATTAGACCAAAAGAACACTAAAATCTGATATGAAACTTTATTTTGTAAATGAAGTGATATAGAAAATAGTTAAAAGTATCTAATTTAATTGGATCAATATTTATATTAACTCCTCTCTGCTCAGAATTATCCAGGAACAACTTGGACAGTAAATTATAATCACTTCTCCCTCTTTTAAAAACCCCTGTGTTGGGGTCCCTCTTGTCCTGACAATGTGGGAAGATTCTTGGGAACATTTTTGAGAATATTTTTGGAAATACTGATACTGGTAAATATTGAAAAACAGGAATATTGGAAATATTCTTGGGAAAAATATCTTAGGAATATTCCAATGAAGAATATTTTTCTTTAATTTGTATTTCGCTAGTCCCAAATTCATACAAGTTTCCCACAGTTTTAATGGAGACTTCAGTCTTCTTAAATACTCAAGAGCTCAGCCATTGATTCCATTGGTAGGTCTTTTTCTTTCAAATCCTTCCTAATGCAATTTTTTTCATGTTTGTTTACTGCTAATAATACTGTTAATGATAGAAAGCTTGTCCTGGAGACTCCAAGCCCTAAAAATGTGGGTTTAGTCCCTGGAGCTTTATTTTCCACCTCTATAATTATCTCCCTATTTGGAAGGAATGTTGCTATGAAACATGCTAATATTCTAGCTCTGGACAATGGTTAACAGCTAATTCCCTCACACTCTTTTTGCTCTGCCTTCACCCTTCTTGACTGACACTGTGTCATTCTTCTTCTAAACTTTTTGCACTTAAGTCCTTCAAGGCATTTGTCACACCTGTTATCCCTCTTTTGCCTGAGCTACAATTGTTCCTGTAGATATTGCACAGCTACTCACCTGTTCTTTGACTCCTTTGGGCTGCTGGACTGAACACAGTACTAAGTACTTTCTATTTCTTTCAGTTGTCTTTTTGTTCCTATGGTGTGGTCAAATAACTCATACATTTTTTCTTCTTCAGCTGGGTTCATTGAGCAGACACAGCTGATTAAAGTGTTCACTGGGACCCACAGTATGAGTCCCTAAAATAGGAGACAAATTGTGGTGCTCTGCTGCAGTGGGGAAACATGCTCCCAGTCTTTTTTAACATCTTGTAACGCACAACCACCTGTGTGGTTGGGTATGGTGCCGTGGTGAGTTTCTCAGCAAACCACAATCTAATACTGATTTTTTTTTCCCCTTTTTCTGTAAACAAACAACAAAAAAACATTGTCTGTTCTGAGTCACGAGTGTATTAGGGTTGGTTTGTTAAAAGAATCCTATAAGGAAAGGTCCTGCCATAATTATTTTAACTTCCCATGGCGGGGATACTGCTCTGTTATTTGAGCCCATATAACCTTACATCTTCTAACAAACTGCCAACAGATAGAGTGGCAGATCTGGAATCTCAGCTGCTTATTGCATTATTTTTTTGTAACTATATGACACCATGTAGGATCTAGAAACCTGAAATGGTTCACTTGCCCAAGAACAGAAATTAAATCATAAAAGAGCTTGCACTATAAGCAATGGTATAGGTATTGCTACTGTTTCTGAGTGTCAGAGTTGGTGGTGTCATCATAAATAACCATGTTCTGAACACAAATCTGGGAACATATTTAATTATACAGTGTACCATCTTACCTAAACTAAAGTTTTATTAAATTTACTGGAATTAAAATTGCTCTATTTAAACTGATTCTAATTTAAAGGGTTCATTTTGGAAACACTCTTCAAAACTGAACTAATTAGCTAGAATTGCTGATTTGAATGCTGCACAAAACATATGAAATTTGTCCAAAATATGTTAAAAATAATTGAACCATCTGTAAAAGAAATGAATTTTACTATGATTGCTCATACCAAAAAATATTTTAGTAAAATTATTTTATAAATGTCTATCAGTCTTTAATCTGCTCATCTAATTCTAAAAACAGAAGTTGATATCTATTAATACTGCACTCCGATCTTTTCTCAAAACAGAAAAGCAAAAAAACCCACAAAAAACAAACAACAAAAAAACTCCCAACAAACAAACAAACAAAAAACCCCAAACTTTTTTCCTCCAAATTTTAATTATGACTCAGATTTGACAAAGCTTTATGAAAATATCCCCAAAATTAATTCATTTATTTTTTCCTGTATGAATCCTGGCTGCAAAGTTGTTTGAGATAAGAATTATAGTACTATCATGTTATACATAGTGCTATATAATATAGAATTATAGTAATATCATGTTCATCTGTTTTATCTTTAATACACTACTGAAAATCTTAAAATTGTAACATTTCAGGGCTTGTAACAGGAGTCATTTCATACAGTATCATGAGCTGAAGTCCTCATATCTGTTGGGGAGCAGGGAGGGCTGAATGCTCCCTAAAAGCTAGGGATAGCCAAGTAGGACAACCCAGGCAGAAGGGGTTCACATGGGGCTGGATTGAAATGAGTCTCCCCAGGGAAGTTGGGCAGGGCCAGGAAGGACTGGTAGAATCCTCATGGCCCTGGGAGCATCCCTGTACAATATTTTAGTTATTAGCACATTGATATTATTGAAAGTTCTATGTGATTGTCTTCTCCATGGACACCCCCTTGTCGCAGGGGAGAAGCTTGCGCGCCCTTATGAGGTTGCGAGCTATGCTGGCGGTGGTTTGTGCCTCTGGTAGGGTCTCCCATGCTAGTCAGGTCTCAACTGAAGGGTCAGACAAAGTGTGTCCACAGGCAGGATGGGCTCGCCAGCCTCCTGGCAACCATCCTAGGAGAAGGACAACTCTAACTCCAAACCCGGGCAGATGGAGCTCGTTTAGCCCTGTAAGGCCATCCATCTATGAGAAGGATACTCTAACTAAACCTACATCCTGAGGGATCTTTGTTCGCGACGTCTAGCCATGATGATGATGATGTGATTGTAAGACTATTCTTACTATCTTGCCTTTTGTTATCTGTAGTATAATTTTTGAAATGGCATCACAAATCATTTGCTACCTCTTTTCTGAATGCCACATTTACATCTGTACATATGTACATTTATACATACTTCTATATACTTTCTGACATCTGAATATAAATTATTGTGTGAATTATCAAGGCTGCTAAATTGCAAGCTGAAGGTCACATCAAAAGAGTAACAGATCTTGTGATCCAGAGAGAAAATTATCCAGGATTTTTATGCTTTAGATGTATTTGTATTCATATGACTGACACTCACTGCACTTTATACTCATCTTACAGATGTGTAATTCCACTGATTTCAGCTGTCTTCTCTGAATGTCTAGTTCGTCTACCTTTGAACACCTTGAACCTCTGTCTTCAGTCATTTCCTGTGTAAAATAAAGTATGGGTAAAAAGTGTAGATGAAATGCTGGACTGCTTAAATCGACAGGAGTTTTGCTGCTATGTTTTCTGTGGTCCAGAATTTAAATTCATGGCTCTATATTTTCCATCCAGGAACTAAGGAATATAGATTCAAGTTCCTAACTTCTTCATCCCTCTTTTTATCTTTTATACAATACAAGAAAAGAAGAAGAAAGAAGGCTTTGCTCACCTAATTTTTCCATTTTCCTGTACCTGAGAATTTGATATCAAAGGCTTAGGGTTTTTTTTACAATTAGAGCCTGAGAGGCAGATTTTCACCTAGAAATTTTATTCAGTATTTTCCTAAGGTGAAAGAAACCTTTGGATCATTCTGTGAGCAGTCTTTGGGAATAGAAGTTCCTAAACCTACAGCTGAACTAGCAAAAATAGTCATGGCAGTGTCCTCCCTTGCTAAGGATGTGATTATTCCAACTGAGAAGACTCTTCAACGAATACTGACTAAGCAAAAGTGAAAAGGGCTCCTTAAAAATATACTTTGGCAATGCAGATGCCTATTAGGACAACTGCCTTTCTCAGAGCAGCACTTGCCTGGACTGATGATTTTCAATGGACCATAAGGAAAGTGGAAATCAAGTGTTGAGCAAAAGGCCCTTAGCAGCTGCTTTTGTTGCCAGAAGCCCCCTTGATTGCATCACATGTTTAGCTCAAAATAGTGAAATTGAACACAGTTTCTCACTGATAATTATAGCTTTTCATACAGAAATATGGACAAGCCAAACAGTCACTTTCATCTGCCAGACTCCGTGATGCAGAGCTAATTGGCAGGATGTTAGAGAGGTCATAGCATGGTCCAGTGAGAGATTAAATGCACCTGAACTCAGAAATTAGCTCAGAATAATTTTAGACTTCCCAGGGAACTAATTGTCATTTCAAGTTAATAATCATAGTGAAAACAACTGGGAAAAGTGTTTCTTGCAGAGGAAAGCCCTGGATTCAAAGGAAGGGACTGTGAGGTATAGAAAATTTTAGTGATAACCTAATGCATGATTCAGGTAAAAATAAATCTTCATTTATGGCTCCTTAAATCCTTTCCTTCTCATCTAAAAAACTTTCAAGAACAGCATGAATGAATATATTAAGTGGCACACACAAGAGGTCTATCTATTCTAATATGCTCAGTCAGGGGATGACCAGTATTGGATGCCCAGGGAAGAGTCTTAAAAATAAAACAAGTGTATAATAAATTTCCCAAATATTTTCCTAGCCCTGAGCCATTCCTACCTAAGACAGTTCCCCAGCTGTTTCTCTCAGTTGCCTTACTGCTGTTGGATAAACATACTTAAGCATAGCAAGTGCTAGCAAACTGCCAGAAGCATTAATGTGCCCATGATCTCACTGCAAGCTCCAGGGAAAGAACAGTGTGGTATCAGGTGATTCCAGGGAGAAAAGTGCTTCTCTGCAGCAGCAGCCACAATTCTAATTTTTCCTCCTCTCATGCATTCGCCCCACTCCAGTGAGAGCATGATTAGTAAGCTCTTTCTTTTTTGTTTAGGCTATTTCTCCTGACCCTCTTTTGAAGCTCTTCCCCTCTCCTGTGCATCTGTGCTTCCCCTGGAGGAGTGCATCTGGCTCTGCATTCTTCCAGAAGCAAAATTCAATTCTTTATGAGATTCTTTATGCTGGTTTTAGACACAGGATAAGTTTACACAAATATACATAAACATTTCTCAGACCCTTAAACCAAATTGGATGCTGAGAGCAATGTAGTCATGCTGCAAACTGACTCTAATAATGTTAAGAGAGTATTTAACATCACACAGTGTTTGTCTTCATGCTATATCAATTCACTCCCTAACAGTACCTGTCAGGTACTACTGGCAGTGGGTCAGGATTGTCTTTTACAAGCTCTCACCTTCCAGTGCACTCTTTCTTTGTTTTATTTGAGTAACAATTCTTTTTATCTTCAATGGGCAGATTAATAGAATAACGTGGTACAGGGTTGATCGGCTAGTTAAGAAAGTATAAGTTAGCAATATATGGAAAAGGTGAGTGAATCATGATTGCGTCAAGGTTTTTTGAATTCAGAACATTGTAATATTGACAGGAAATAAAACCCAAATAATGTAAATTAAGTTCAATTCTGATTTCTAAAGCAAGGATTGCACAAAAGTAACAAGCTTAAAATAACATTCTCGGTATACTTTTACATTAAAATCTGACTTGGAAAATATTTCATGAAATTATTAAAAGGTTTGTTATATTTGACACAACTCCCCTCTCAGCATGCATGTTTATATTAAGTTCTAACTTAATTCTACCTCAATTTTTTGTTCTCTTATTGTCTCATACATGTTTCCCAGGATAGCCCACTGGTCTTACAGTCTGACAGAAATGTAACAGTGAATGCAAGAAATCACATGGGACAGTTAACTGGACAACTGACAGTAGGTGAGTGTTTTTTATTGACTGTTATGTTTATTAGCTTAGCTTTATGAGTAGGTTCCATTAATAAACATCACATATAAAATATTACTGAATAGTCAGGAAAAACCATCTCTCATCACCACACTCAACCAAAAATTGGTGCATACAATGCACAATACATACACAATAAAAGCATGTTGATACATACACAATAAGAGAGTTGACACTAGCTCAAGGCAGAAAAAGTAGAAATGTCTCAGAATAGTTAAAACAGCTTAATGAAAAGTTATTATTCTTGAGACAACTGTAACAAACTAAAAAAATCTCAGCAAAACAATTTTCAACAACAATTTCAGTGGGAAAATAGCCATAGTTTTTTAAAAGTTCTGTCAGTCTTCCATTACTTCAGTGGCAATTGGTTAGTCCTCATCACTTTTGAGCAAAGAAGTTGGAGTAACAGGACAAAACAAAAACTAAAAATGCTTTCTTAGTCATTATGAAATTTAAATGGAAAGAGGTCATACGGTCAGTCATTCACTAAAACTGATATTTCGCAAAGTATAAAATATAGCAGATCAAAATTCCAAATGAAATGGAAATAAAAAAATCCTCTGCTTCAGTTGTCACGTATTTTTCCCTGCTTTTATGTTGCTTACCCTGTTATACTGCATTTTTAGTACAAATCGCACTTATTATGTTAGTAAATATGGAGTAGTATGTTTTTTATTTTCAGAATTAGAACAGTACTGAAGATACTAATTGCTTTTTAAGAATATTGGCCAAAAAAATTTATTACAAAGTGATGTTCAAGATTTGTTACAAAACAATATATACTGACTGGGAATGGGATAAAAATATAAATCCATACACGTGTAAGACTTTAATATATAAAGTTCAAGCATACACTCCTTAGACAAAATGTATTTTCACTTTTTTCACTTCTGGATTAAGCTGCATTTTATACATCTTTTTTTCCTCACATGCTGAGGTTATGCCCACAGATAGTTTTAAATTAAATTCTAGTTGTAATCCACACTAAGTTTTCATACGGGCTGGAGCTAGTGGATTCAACTTGTAAAAATCCTTGACAAGTGCACACAGAGTGACACACCATCTGCACTGATTTCCCTGAATGACCACATCAAATGAGTGTAAAAAGGTAACCAGACTTGCTAGAAGGTACAGATGAGGAAAATTAAGCTAGCACCTGTTCTAGCCATATTGCACTTGCCCAGTGTGATTATGGAATGCAGTTCTGTATCATCTGGTAACTATATTATTAAAGCCTTCTACTTCAGCTGGTAATTGCTAAAAGGTGAGTTGCCCATGGCAGACATTCACATTGGCTGAAATATATATGATATTTTTAACACTGACACTATTGCAGATGAGTAAATCCAGCATCAAAAATGAGTGTGAATGTATTGAGACTGACATACTTAAAGGCATCACAGTAGAGATTAATATTCTAAAAACAAAGGTCAGAAAAAAAATTGTGTTTTTATGTTAGGATCATTAGAGCTCACACCTTTGGTGTGCAGCTGGTACACTGTTTGGAGAAGAGAAGTTTGCTAAATTGCAATATTGTATTTACAGTATTATACTTTTATCTTCCTCTTCATTTCATAACAGCTATGTGGCCATTATTACTTCATATATTCATATAAAAATCTGCTTCTTTATTTTTTTAGAAATTCCCTGTACAGTATTGGATGCATACTAAAATATTTCTTATTTTCTTATCTCTTATTAAATATTTCTTACTTAGTAAAGTCAGTCACAACTGCCAGTGCAATCAGTAAAAGCTGGACATTCCACTATTAGAAATCAAGGAAATTAACAGCCACCTAAAAGTAAAAATGTATTATTCTTACCCTCCTTTCTAACTTTATTTTTGATGTGTGTGATATAGCAGAGAAATACAAGCTTTTATTATTGTATAGCTAAAAGCATGGCCACATCTTCTGACAGAATGGTAGGGGACTTTTCTGTACTGGATTTAATGATGTAAGGAAATATTTTTTCTACTAGTTGTAAATATGCTCTAGAACATCTCTGTAGTCCTTAAAAATGCTCTCTGTCCATTCACTAACACTGTGTGCTGAAGCCCCTATTTGTGTGGCTGCCCAGTGAAAGGAATGAAAACAGTGAGGAGAAATGTTTTAAGCAAAACAAAAAAAAAAAAGTAAATTATTATGCCTTTGGGGAAAAAAATTATCTAGTTAACAACTTGGAAATCTTATATGTTAGCATCTTTAACGAGTTGAATAATAATAATAATAATAATACCCCTACAAATTTATATGGCTGGCAGGAGTATGCTATAAAGTAAGAAGGATGTCAGTGCATTAAGAAGCATGATAATGTACTTTTTATGCATGTAATACCATTGGCATTTTATCTGTATTTCACAGGACATAAGTGATATTAAAAGGCAGCAAATAGGCTGGATTCTTCCTGTCTTTGGCATCCAAATTGCTGGTCATACAAAATTTTAGGACAACTGAAAATTCCTCTTATGTTATTTGAAGCTCTGCAAGACTAAGACAGTCTTAAGAGCAGCTCCTGAGAACTGTAACTGGAAGATAAATTAATGTATAGAAGTGGAGTAGGGAATGGGAGGAAAGGGAAAAACATTTCTTCAGGAAGATGGAAAAATTCCAGTGAAAGTCTTGATAACAGGTATTCAATTCTGTGAGTGACTATGGAAGACAAAATATTTAATTAAAGTGCATTGTTAAAACATCTTGGAACACATCCTAATCTAGGAGGAGTGAAGAAAAAGTATATTTAAAAAAAATAAACTAAATGCACTGGAGGATTGAAGATTGAGTGGTTGCATGTTTAAGTGGTATAAATTCAAGTCATGGCTCCAGGCCATACAATACCAATACCCATTATTACAGTACAATGTATTTATACTGGCACTAAAAACTGTACAGAGGGAAAGTCACAGCTGTAGTGATGCTTTCTGTTGGGATCTCTACTAACTGAGCTAGAATTGTTGGTTTGCACTCCAGTCTATTCAAGACATATGGTCAGGAAACTGCCAAGTTTGTGTCTGGATCTCCAAAAGGACTCCACAGCCTTCAGTTTTAAGACATGTCATTTAAGACCAATGCAGCAGATGTAGCACAGACGTGAATTATATCTACAGAATAAAGATGCAAGGATGACCATCCATTGAATTTTTTATATGAGGTGGAAAAGGATAGGTAATCACATCTTTCCCCTCCCAACCTTTACTTAGTAATACCTTTTGCATTATGCATTTTACTGAATTAACTTCACACAACCTTTTCTCTCTGTTTAACAATGTTTGTGCAGTCTAAATCTATAGCAAAAAACATCTACTTTTTTTTGCCAGTCTTAGAAATGCACATTAGTTGCTCAGCTTGAGCAAAGTCTGTTGTCTCCATGCTGTCTGCACATATCAGATAATGGCTGGTTTTGATTGGGGAACATTAGGCTGGCAAGTGCTAAAAAAATTTAGTACGATGTTTGAAACCCACATTTGTACTTACTGTAAATTCATCCTCAGATTTAATTATTACTTCCCTCATTTTTTGTGAGAGGTGGGTTGTTTTCGTATTTTTTAGATTGCTTCTTCTTACGGGTATTTCTGATACTGTTTCACCCTTTCCGATTCCTGAAGATTTCTGGGGATATCTGAAATGTGCAAAGAAATGCACTTCATTTCTGCTAAGCTTTGAATCCTCAGACAGAATCATAACTCTCCTATAGGTCCAGAGCTGTACAAGTCACGGCTTTAGAGAATTCCTGAACTTGTCACTCTAGTCATTGAGATCTCTAGAGACATGCAAATTGAGAAAAAATATTTGAACTAATGAAAGTTATTTCATTCTTTTAATTACTTTTTGAAAATAGCAGGCAGATGTATGATTTCCAATTACAGCACTGCTAAAGACTGATAACAGTGCTAAAATATATAGCTCATCAAAGAACTTGTCAAATTTGGTGACATTTTCCATACATTTACCACAAAAATTGTCTTGTGTGTTCAAGATTTTTTTTTCTTTAAAATGTGCTTGCTTACTTGCCGTGCTCCAGCAAGAGTACATGGGTTATTGAGAAGAAACTAATGGACATTAGAAACCAAAGTTTGTGAAAGTGGGAATAGTCTCCTTCATCTATTGTCAGACATGAACTTTAGATTTTATGAATTTGAATTAAGCATCTGTTAAGGCAATGGAAGCAATAACATGCTTAAGTAACAATGGACGAGAAACATTTCTGTGTTTTTAAATCATGTTTCCATACAGAGTAGCCTCAAATGTACGGTCTTTTCTCCCAAGTGTTGCAGAAAGAGGGTATCATTCTGTTTTCCTCACAGTAGGAAAATGGAACAAAAGGTCTCACCTCTTATCTGCATGGTTGTTCTTGTATCATCCACAGTCAGGTGCTGGTGAGGGAAGGGATGGTGTTGTTTTGCAATCCCTCATTAGCTGCTTCTGCCTGTTGTTAGCTGGGCAAACATGGATAAGAACTTGTCAGGAACATGTGAAATAAAGACTTTCTCCTTTCCCTTACAAAGAAGTTTGCCTACCTATAGTCCCAAACTACACTGAGATTTCCAAAATTAAAATACATCTAATTTTCATATTGAAGCAATTGCTCTTGTAACCACTGTGGTGCAGTAGGATAATTATTATTGCAAAGAAGATTTGTTGCAAAAACAGTCAAAAAAATGAGTTATCTCTTTCCCAGCATTGTCTGAATTTCTATTCCTTAACTGAAATACAGACTAAATACCCAAAGAATTTTGACCCTTAAAATCACTTTATTGTATCCAAATCAGAAATGTAGGCAATTCACCTTCCCTAGATGAATTAGCTCAGTTGGTTAGAGCATGGTGCTGATAACACCAAGGTTATGGGTTTGATCCCCATATGGGCCATTACTTAAGAGCTGGACTTGATGATCCTTGTGGGTCCCTTCTAACGCAGAATATTCTGTAACTCTGAATTAGTAGTTCAGATTTTGCATTGGTGTACAAAGAGGAATATTTTGTATTGAAATTCAGATTGAATATAATACCTTAAAATCTTCTTTTGAAGCATTTTATCATTAATCAAGTTCTTTTTGTTGTGGCAAAGGTTTTAAACTTATTGTTAATTCACTCCCTCTTCTTTTCCTAATACAAAAAAAAATGTACACAGAATCTGTAGTTTCTGGGCTTATTTTCATTACTTACTTTTTTTTTTTCCGATATTTTTGCACATTAAATGGAATTTTGTGTTGAAAATTACTTGATTGTCTGATGTTTTCCCTTGTTTTAAGTCAGTTGCTTGTCATTCAAAGAATGCTTCGATAACTTACACAGCTAAATGGTATACATTCTGAGTGTACAAATTTCACAGTATAATGTTTCTTAAGGAACTTTTATAACCAGCTATACTCTTTCCAAGTACAGAAATAAAAACAATTTATCAGGCAGTGAAAATACAGCTCATCTGCTAGTCTGTGGTACAATTCCATTGTCAGATCTTTTAAATGAAAGCAAATGTGAGATAGCTTTCTCCTTTTCAGTACAGGCTACCTTACCTTAACTGCAAAGTTAAAGGATCTTCTTCAGCTTCAGGCTTCTCTGCAGAAGGTATGATGGAGCAGTGCCTGGAAGGCCATATGGCTTTACATCTCCTCCTGGCAAAGCACATGAGATGAGCCAAGAGGCAGTCAGAAAGTGAGCCACGTTGCTCATAACAGTTGAAATGTCCAGCTGGAATCTGAGTCTCATCTCTTCTCATAATTTACAGTGCAATGTGATGTTATCTCCATTTCTGTCTGTCTGGTTCATGGAAAAGTCTTTTTACAAACCATCTGTGCTGTAACAGGTTTTATAATAGTACTTCACTTAATATATGCTCTTAATGACTTTGGCTAAACTATCATGAGAATCCACTCCCATTAATTAATTATCTTGAAATGCAGTATTTGGAAAATATGAAGCTCTGAAAACCAGTCAGAAGTTCAACCTCTTTTCCAGCACTTTGGTTCTGCCAAAGTAGTCTTAAAAAAATAGCATGATAATATTTGAAAATCACCCATATTTCTCCTGCAATTCTCTGTTTTAGTCATCTTCAAATAATAGAAAGCATCTGAATTTATTTGGTTGGATTCTGAATCAAGAGGCAGTAATAGTTAATAGACTGGTAAAAACAGGTGCAGACAAGTCTTCTAATTTTTACTTCTATTTCATTTTTAAATTAGTTACATAATTTTCTGTGTTAATTTTCATGTGTACATTTGAAATTCAGCAGTGGTGAATATGCTTTTGTGACAAGCCCTTGCATTAACTGGATAGAAAAATAATACTTTTTTATACATCCATTGCATAATTAATTCATGAAATTATTAAATATACTACATTAACCATTTTCAATCTAGTTTATGCTTGGTTAACAAGATCTCTTTGAAAGAGAGAGATGCTTTACATAGTACATCAGATTGCTTTTAATAATTCAGGTGCATCTTGAAGCAATATCTTTCATATCTTTATGGCACTCTTATTATATGTTATGTGCCAACATAACACTGCACTGCTGTTCAGTATTTGAAATACCCTATGGTGTAAAATATATCTTAAATCTCCCCTATGAATTGCCAAATGAAAACTGTGCTATAAAAAGAGTAGCAAGCTATTTCTCTGTCACTTATTAGGACCAAATGGTAGTTCTTTCTAGTAGGTACGGCCATTATTTAACCTGATACCTCCTTTATGAGATACAAGAGCATATCACATCAGTCAATATGTCAAGAATTAAAAATTCCGTCATGAATAAACACAAATGTAAGCAGCAGTAGGACAGTAACTGAATTCTGTGCAATTTCAGTGTTGTTATGTCAGGGGAGAGAGAGTGCTTGTGCATTTTTGGTATTAAACAGCTTATACAAAAAGGTCTATGCTGTGGATATAATATTTCTTGCTTTAAGTTTATAATCCTCTTTCAATCTTTAAACTAATCATTTCAGTACTTCCAGATCTGGAGCCTTGAGACTTCTTCCCCTTATTTCTACATTCAGCAAATTTTTATTCCTTTCTACCTTCTTCAGACTCTAAAAGTTTGTCATTTGAGTCTTGATCCAACATTTGTTCTTTTCTTTTTGTCTCTGTCTAAGTGTAGGAAGACTATTTCTACCTTGGATATGAGGTACAGCTCATATTAGTTCATATCTGAAGTTCTGTTGATCTAACGTGGAAAGCACCTTTTCTGTCTGTAACTGACAGACAAAGAGAAAAACATACTTTGTACTTTTATAATTAGTCTCATACTTCTCCCTATAATATTTGTAGCATAGACAAAATACATGCATCTTATTTTCTCTTTCTTTTTCTGTTTGGTCATCATCTAAATTTGGAGGGAACTTTAAGGTCCGGTACCTGATTTTTGATATGGTTTGCTTTGCATAATCTAGAGCTGGCTTGGAAAGGACAAACACATGGAGGAAGAGACTGCTTTTCTAAGTCAGAATATGCCTTAAATCTGGACTTCAGAAATCCTCCAGGGCATATGCAGTTACTGGGCACAGTGCATTCTTTTCTTCTCTGCAATTGCTCAAGTTTTCTTGTATATATTCACTATAAATCTTAATTTTTAATGAGCTACTCTTATGATATTAGACATTTTTTCTTTGCATGTGGATAAGATTTAAAACTGTGTCACAGATTAGATTTAGGAAAAGGTTTTTCACTGAGAGAGGGATCAGTCACTGGAACGTGGTTTCCTGGGGAAGTGGTCACACCACCAAGCCTGCCAGAATTCAAGGAGCGTCCTCACAATGCTATCAGTCATATACTTTAAGTAGTCCTGCAAGTAGCATGGAGTTGAACTTGATAATTCTTGTGGGTCTCTTCTAATTTGAGATATTCATTTATTCTTTCAAAGGGATACAGAATAAATCCAGGGAAGGGAGAAAGAGGGGCAAGTAGCAGGCCTTCCTATGGCAGCCTGCTGGAATCCAGGCTTCAGATCCCAGCTGCTCACAGGTGATGCTGGCAGTAATGCCAGGCAATCCAAGGGCTCATGGCTTGCTAGCTTCCTGCATGGCAACCATCAAACAGCAGCCACAAGCCCCTTTTTGTCAGGAAAGGGCAGTAGTTAATGTTCTATACTACTGTCACTTTAGAGTTGATGTGGAAAAGACGAAAGGGAGCACTAAATCAAGTGTTTTCTAGGCAGGGATTGCGGATGGGGAGCAAGGGTGCAGAAGTGACTGTGCAGAGAGGTGTCTGATCCACTTGGTATAAGCCTCAGCTCCGTGCCTTAGTGTTTCATCTCAATACTAACTTTGACCCCAGAGCATCTGTAGTGAGTCTGAACATATGCTGAACTATATTTCAGTTATCAATGGCTGTTTTGCCAGTGGTACAGCAGTTCTCTGCTTACTTTGCTGCTTTATAGACTTTTTATGTTACCTTACTGTATTTTAAATGCTAGCCTGGATATTTGCACTGTTTCTAGAAAATTGGCACTGAAAACTAAGAGAAAAGGGTATTCTGTTGTAATTCTCGAAGACTTTTTTTTCTCTTTCTGCTCCACCCACCTGACCCCGTCGCATACCAGAGGATGTGGGACTAGGATCAGTTGATTGATTTAACTGAATGAGTAGAGTCTGTGTGGAAAGAGGTAATTAGCGTTTTTTCATGGTGGTGCAGAAGTGTTAGTGTTTAAACATTAATCCATTGCCATCTGTCTTGCTGCTGTTACCCACATGCTGCTGGCCACTACAGACAGCATAACTACTACCCAAATGTTCAGAGCAGGGAAAGAGAAGTGATTTCCTTTTGTAGGAGAGAGATCCCTAAAGTCAAAGAAATGGAGATTATTTAGATGTATATAAGTAGGTTTTGAAGGATGCAGCATACATCTTCAAAAGACAGTTCTAATTTTTTGTCTCTAGCTTTACCAACTGCTAATACTTCACTTAACTTCAAAACCAGCTGCTGTGCATGCATTGTGACATTCACAAGGCTGCTGCTGGGTGCTAAGCATTATTAAATTACCTACAACATCTGGACCTTTAACAAGTTCCTGACAGGACATTAAGATTTTATTTTTACCCCTCTTTTTCCTGATGTTCAGACAGCTCATTAATATTGTTAAGAACATATTGTTCTATTGGGAGTGGCTGAGGTGAAGGACAAAATAAGGTCAAAAAATAAGAAGTCTATTTTAACTTAATTAAATACAAAAACATAGTTAAAGAGAAAAGCAGTAAGATCTTTCTGATCTTCATTTCAGAGTTGCAAGGAATGCTTGGAAGTAGAAACTCAACAGCATGCTGATGCTTTTAAAGATGTTGAAGGGACAGCAAAGAGATTTATCAAACATAGGGGTGAGAAGCAATTGGATTGTAGATTTCAATTGTTTATTCAGCTAAGTTATCTTTAAAAACTGAGTTCTCTGAGTTTTCTTATTGAGCCAGCTATGGAAAATTTATGTGTTTCTATATGAGAAAGAGATTCTTTCAAGTGGAGAGTTAGGCTTGGAAGCATTTGTGCTTGCCCATGAAAATTATTTGGCCATATGAGGTTGTGAATCTCTTAGATAGCCAATTCTAGTTCATATCTATTAGATGACTAATATTAAAAATAAATAATAAAAATTCTTCAGTTTCCTGGAAATTCCCTTCACATATCTTTAGACTATCAGAAGATGCATCTCACAGTTATGTTGCAGCTATTACTGTTTTTTAAAAACATTAATATTGAAGTTTATTTTCTATTCATTGCACTGCTCTAAATGTTATTAAAAATATGCAGTTCCAAAGTCAACTTCAATGTATAACAGTTTAACTTTAAAAAACATATTGGAAAATACCAATTAA
This sequence comes from Scytalopus superciliaris, assembly GCA_013400415.1. NCBI lineage: Eukaryota > Metazoa > Chordata > Aves > Passeriformes > Rhinocryptidae > Scytalopus > Scytalopus superciliaris. Next base: position 166,035 of record VXBX01001170.1, read on the forward strand.
TACCCATAGCTAGATCACTGCTGTTTTGTTGTGCTTATTTATGAATGCAATTATGTTTATTTGCCTTTTCTTTACTTCCATTCAGAACAGTATCAAGTTCCATATTATGCCAATTCTAGGCATGTTTAATTCTTCCATTTGTAGATAGGCAAAGCTGTCTTGATGTAATTTGTCTCAATCATGTACAGAATATTTAAAGGCATATTTATTCTGGATTTTAAAAATTTTTTTAGTACATAAATATATCTCTGAAAATAACTTCTTTTTCCCTAGGTTATTCTTAGAGTGATAAATATTGGAGTTGCAACTGAATTATGAACAGATGGCATTGAATTAATGATAAGCTGAATATTTTAAAATTTTTACTAGATTTCTTCCTGTGAAGAAAACCGTTCCATAAATCTGATATTAATTAATCAATAGGAATAGTTATCATTCACCAAACCACTAACATCAGAGATCAAAATAATACAGACTGAGCATTTTTTCTAAATCAAAATTAAGGACTACGTTGCCTTTAAAATAAGTTATTACAACATTAGAGACCCAAAATTTCATTATTTTCTTTTTGTGATGTTCTGGACAGATATTTTGTTTGGAGGAGTTGCTCTTTTATTGTGCATATTACCAAGGCACCTGGACTTGTTACCACTGTAAAGTTGTCAGACACTTAAAGCTTCCTACCCATTTTGCTTCTGGTGCAGAAAAGGAAGCCAGGTGCTAATTTAGCACATCTATTTCTCTCTGTGGTCGAATGATTCTGGTTGGCTTGCCATACTAACAGTGCAAATGCTTTCAGCTATTCCAGGTTAAAATTCCACCTATGCTGCAGATCTTGCCTCTGAATTTGTACATCCATCTGCATCTAGGTTATATTTCTTTCCAGACACAAAATCACACATTCCTTTATGGACATTCACATTTCCCAAAGGTATCTGTATAGCCTCTCTAAGCGGGGTATTTCAAAGGTAGACAATCTGGCAGGGGTTCAAATCACAGATGAAGACACAAAATTTAAGTGTCAGCATGGTAGCTGCCTGAGGTAGATGTCTTCATCTGCAAATTGAATTGCATCTTATGTGTTACAAGTCAACAATGAACTCCACCGAGAATCTTAATCAGAAGAGACACTTTCAGAAGCTAAGAGCCCAAATATGCTTTTATCCTGCTTCTGCAGCTTTTCTGGCCCTTGTCCCACTGTCAAGGGCAAAGAGACAAGTAATTTCCTAAATGGATAATGCAAAAATCCTGAGAGCTGGGCTAAGCCATCATCATCTTGTGCCATTGTCATAGCGGGTGCTAGTTGTTCAGAAATCTGCAAATGCAGCTCGCTGATCTGCCAAGTAGAAGAAGGGTTTAAAATTACCATTTTATGGTCATCAGGCTATATTTTTCTCCTGTTTTACTACCCAGTAGTACCCAATGGTAACCTTTTCAGATAAGTCATGTGTGTCTTCTAATATTTTGTACATTCTTTCATTAAATCCCTCTCAGATAAAGTGTGTTTATATGAAATGCTAACGCTTTTTGCATAGATAACTTCAGAATATTTGTACTCTTTATCTAAATCAGATAATCTGAGAAATATTTTGGAAAAAATAAATTTTTCTAGTCCTCCCTGTATATAACTATCAGTGTTGAACTAATGTTATAAAAATGTAAAATAGGGAGGTTTTTTAACATTAATTTCATTCTTCTCTCTCAAAATGTGACCAATTCTTTATCTCAAAAAGTTTAATTTTCATTCAGAAACCTTTCAGTGGTCTGTGTTGTGACTAATAATGTGAAATATTTTTGAGTGACAGCAGGTTTTATTTGAAGTCCATGGAAAATTGCCAAAACCATCTGGAAGAACAACTTTTATCTTTTTAATAATGTGGGGGGGGGGGGGGGGGGGGAAAGGAAGATTCAAAGCTAACCTCTCGATAACAATTGTATATAACGAATATATTGACAAGAAGAAGATTGATCTTGAAGGTCTCTTCTAACCTGAATAATTCTGTGATTCTGTGAATATGAGTAAAAAGATTTGTTGCTTTTAATTTATATGAATAAACTACCAAAAATGTTCAAATACCTACAGGATAGAAACAAATTTCAGAAAAACTGTCTAATGCCTAAAGAGAATATAATCAGTAAAAAAGACAAAACTGAAATGCTTTTCTTTTTAAATCTTCACAAAACAAGATACAGATCAATTATTAAAAACAGCCATAGGGTAAAATAAGGAAGAGGAAAAGTGAGGATCTGTCGAGTTACATTTTGCTCCATTCAATTTCAGTTTTAGTCCAGTTACCTCAGAATGATAAAACAGGCAGCAGAAAGATCCTTGCACTATTAGCAATTATTTTAGAAAGTATGCAAATGAGAGACAAGGTCTAAAAGGATGCAAACGGGTTAAACATCAGATCATTTTTCAAGAAAATAAAAAGCAGGTTTGTAGAGATTTACAGATTAGTGATTTTCAGTAGAAATTCTGGTAAATTTGTAGAGCATTCAATAGAGAAGTCAGACTAGAAATCTGGCCTAAAGGAAATATATAATGATGAGAAACAGTTTTGGAGAGGAGTGAATGATCTTATGATCTGCAAGATGCTATTTCCCAATGAGAAATTCAACATTCTTGTTTTGTCTTTGTTTTATCTATCTAGTGAAGACATTTCATACTCCCTTTACTATTTGTGTGAGCTCTTGCTATTTGATTTGGATGTGTTGTTCATTATGCACAACACGTAGTCAGGCATCTCATGCTATGTATTGTTCTGTCTTTTTTTAATCTCTTGTTTCCCTTCAGTTGAATATGCTGCAGTTACTTAGAGGCAACTTTGGATTTTCATAAAACATGTAGTGACTAAACAGTGTACCAATAACCTTACAACCTAGTTCACCTAACAGAGACAGTATAAATTTCCCACTGATTTTGTATGGAAATGTTCCCAGACTGCTTCAGTAAGCCTCAGCTTCCAAAAGGTATATGTTGAGCTGTGTAGATTATTTCAGTTGTAAAAACCAATCACATGACAGAAAGCTAAAAACTCCAAGGCTGAGGATAATGATGAAAGCTTGTAAAATTCTCTCAGGATTTAATATTTTTCAGGTTGCATTCCTCATGAGTAATAAAAATTGATAAGCTTTCTATTCTCATTCACGTTTTGTAGTACACAAAACATGTTAGAGTTATAAATAATTCATTTGCATGAGCTGGACATTTGAGCTTGTCAATGAAAGCTGAGTTGATAAATGTGGCTATAAGAAGAAGTTAACACAGTGTGGCTATTTATTGATGTCACAAAGAAATAGTCCTGGACAACAGAGGAAAACATGCATAGGAAAGATAAAGCAATAAATCTGGTAATAATTTTTTTTTTTTAACCCACTATTTACTTTAAATAGATTTCATCTAATAATCTAATTTAAAATTTATCTATTTTACATATATGTACATGTACATTTCTTTATTATCAATATATTTTATTTTATACTATTTATATATATTTGAAATGCATTTATAGTATGAGAAAAATTAGTCTCATAGGAAACTCATACTTACCACAAGCCTCAATTAAAGAGATTACTCAACACTCAGGTGTTGAGTAAACTAAACTTAATGAGATTATAAGCAGAGCAAAACATACAAACTGAAGTCTTAAACACACATTTTGGTGCCTGGCATATCTTTCTTTGGCTTGCTTGGCTTTCTTATCTAGAGACCCATATCAGCAATTAAGATACTATAGGTAAATTTACAGACATTGCAAAAGCTTTTAGCCATTACAGGAGCCAAATAAATGTATTAACTTGAAGCTTAAATGACCTTCAAGATGCAAAGAAGCACATACATTTCACCCATGTGCATTGCTCATAGCTGATGACATTATGAGCGGCTGTATCTGATTGGGTGAAAGGTCTTTCCAGTCATGTAACTGCTGAGTCTCAATTAGAAAATATGATGTGGTAGGCATAGGAGGAGCAAAAGCACAGGTTTGCTTTTGAGCTGTTGTGGCCTTGTATAGAAGTAGCATAGAGTGCTGTCTTGCTGCCAATTTTATGCAACTTTCATATATATATATATATTTTCATACCTGGGATTCCACTCTCAAGATGCACCAGGAAGACAAACTGCAGGAAGAATCCATTGCAGAGGTGACAGGCAATATTTTAGGTGTGTTTTTTCATGAACTTGATATACCATACCAATAGTGCACTTGGCAGTGCTGGGTTAGTGGTTGGACTCGATGATCTTAGAGCTTTATTACAGCCATAATGATTCTGTGATTATATGAAGTTCCTATAAGTAAAATCTGACTGGAAGGGCAGAAATTTTCTGTAAGCTTCCATTTGACCAATTCCTAAACCTGTAATATGGCTTTTATGGATATCAGTGGGTCAGCAGACCATGAAAAAGGAAGTTTTACACTTCCACCATACCTTCTGCTTGATTCAGATTGTTCTACCTAATTTCCTCTTATATAAATGTGTGGTTTATTTCCTATGCTAATAATTTATGTTGACAACTGATATTATTTACTCTTTTAAAAGGTACCAAATTTTTCTTCTGGCCTTACATTGGCTCCATTTTTTCTTGTCTGAAAGGTAATCATTCAGACTAGGGAAACCTTGAAGGTCAACCTCTCCTTGAAGCAGTAGCTCTCTGACATCTCTACACCATGGTCATCAACTGTTGATAGACCCTGCTAGGGGTTTTAGTTTTACTTTCAACTTTTACACATTTTAGATATAATAAAGATGGTCCCTTCCCTCCCTCAGTAAACACAACATAGAATATGTTCTGATTGCTCTGAATCTTTCTCTGTGTAGATGTCTTACTCTCAGCTGAAAGTTCTCTTTTTTTTCAAACTCCACAATGTTCCCTCTATTCAGCTGGCATGAGTCCTTCATTTCTGTTATTCTAATTGCATTCACTGAAAAACTTTTTAAACCTCTGATGACCAAAATACTATAATATCTAACTTTCCTATTAGTATTCCTATGAATATTACCAAAATTTTATCTACGTGTATTTGCACAAATATTGATTTTAGACCCAGCTGGGGATTGAATCTTTATTAAACATGCTTTATCTCTTCTATCTCAAATCTCAGAAGCATCAACACATTGTCATAAAAGTAGCTCTCTTTATTATCCAGATAAACTCTGCATTTAATAAATGTTTAAATAATTCATTTTTCATTGAAGAACCAGAAGAAAATGCATTGAACTTTGTTATGTTTTGCATTTACAAGGATCATAAATTTGTGGTAATTCAATTTGAATTTTAGTCCCTATAGGTAATTTAAGTTTGTTGATTTCCTCTATATTTGTGTCTGAATTTGTTGTCTGCCAGGTGGACACAGTGATTTAGAAATCAGACACAACTGCTAGAGTTCATCTATATCAGATATAAACACAGAAAATGTCTTTATCAATAGAAGAAGACAAAAAATTATAGCTTTGTGTGTATTTTAGTATTGCTGACAGTTTCAGCTTCTGTTTCATTAAGTTGAGAATTAATGGAAGTGCATTTTAGGTGTTGGAAACAAGCTAGAAGATCAAGAAAATCAAATATTCGCTTCACCCTGATTTCAGCACTTATGTTGCTTTCATCACTGTTGATAGAGTAGGAGTGGAGGGCTATACTGCCAAGAAAGAAAGAATGTATTATCTTAAGTCCCAAATATATTTTGTGTGCTGAGTAATGTATTGAGCAGTATTAGGTAGTCTTCAAAATATAAAAATGAAGTCTAAAGTAATATTTGGGTGGGAAATGTAGCAAAAAAAAAAAAAAAAAAAAAAAAAAAACTTTAGGAGGAATTACTAATTTTAGTTTANAAAAGAATCTTGAGAGTGATTACTAATTTTAGTTTATCTGTCTTGTCTCCACAGTAACAACTGTCTACATAATTTCCATTATATGTCTATTATATAATTTTGTGGAAAATTGAAAGAGATGAGCTTTCTAGAAAATACTCAGGAAAAAAAAAAGAGCCTTAAATCTGAATATTATTTCCCATAACAAAAAAGGAAGATACGGTGCATCATAAAGCACAGTATGCACATCCACAGAATTACTTGAGAAGAGATTCAGTTTGCTGGTAGGGGAAATTCAAACTGACCAGTAAGCTTTAATCACTGTACATGGTCTCCAAACAGTGGGGAAAAAAAAGTCCACTCTATGCTGCCCAGGAGGAGAAGTAATTTCCATAGCAGTAAATGTTGCAGTAATGCAAAACAAACAAAATAAAACAAACAAACAAACAGTGAAACCTCCCCTGAACAACCTGTGCACTCATGCAGAAATTTGGTCTCATCACTAACAACCACCAATGGTTTACATTTCTGTCATGCGATTACAGTATTATACAAATCTAAATTTTGAACCTGATCAGCATTAAATTGTAATTGGTAAACAGAATGGTTACCCATCCATCTTTAAAACTGGACCTTTATAATCATATCTGCACCTTGTAAGACTGATGAGTTCTTGTTATTATCATTCCAAATAGTGGTTCTCATTAGTTTTCCTGAATAATAATGAATTACTGCAGGACTTTACAAAGCAAAATGTTAAAACATGTATTCTTCATATTGTTATTATGGTCTTATTTATTACTTAATAAGTAAGTCAAACTAGACTCTGCAAATTCAAAATACAGTTGTTATCTTGAAATTCAATCTCTATTACTGTTAATCTTGACTACGGAAGTACAATTTTCTATATTCATATTGCATGTACTGTCCAACATTTTCATTTAACCCATGTTCACTATAGCTTAAATAAATAATTTGATCCTTTTTACCATTTTAAATGTAGCTGGTTTAATGATAGTTTTGATTATGCAACTACTGTGCAACAAGCATGTGCTCTAAGACATCATTATATGACATGTATGGATGAATACGGAGCATACATATTTCATCCATGTATTCCATAGGAATGGAATTTCACAGAAAATTAATAATTTCATTGAGAATTATGCAACTGAATTTACAAGGGTATAGTTTTCTTGAACACAAGATGTGAAGACAGTTTGACGTGGATATCCCTTGATCCTGATTAAAGCTGTTAGAGAGCCAGCTTTAGTAGACTAGTAGTATGGAAAGAAGTAGCAAAGATAATTTTCCTGGTAGCCATGTGTTTGATTGAAATTACCTTTCCAAACAGAATTTAGAAGATACTCTGGACTGTATTATGTATTTTTCAGCAGATATTTGCTGAAAATAGTGATTGCTCTACAAGTTTGAGCTAAGAATTTTAAAATATTTCCTTTGTTGGTGCATGATATTCTAAGATGTGATGCATTATTTTTTTCAGTAGTAGTGTTGAAGATTCAGACCTTGTATGAGATGTGTATGTTTGTAGAGTGTTTGGGGAACACAGCAATTTGCTTTACAGCTAAGATAATACATTAATACATTGCAAATGCAACTGCTTGCTCTTATTTCAACTGGGAAATGAAAATGTAATGAAACAGAATTCCATTTTGATAGCATTGATTACTCTGTAGGCAGTTTAACTTTTCGGAACCAGTTTTATAACATCCACATCTGGTTCTACGTCAAAGAGACTGATTTAACATGTATTATTTTTTGTTAGTAATCTCTCAAGTGACTTGAATACTAACCACTGTTGCACTAGTAAGTAAATAATACCAATGATGCACTGTTAAGTCCTGAGTACAACATAAAGTAAATCTAATTTGTTTTAGCACAAAAAAGTATATTTATATGTAATGATATTTTGGACTAGCTGAATTCTAGGTGTACTTTCATACAATGTGATGCTGAAGCAGCACAAATGCTGAACATCTGAAACATATGCATTTCTTTGTCAAAGCTCCAGATAATTGTTCTTGAAGTCATTCTTTATGAAAACCTATATTATCCTAAATACATCTGAAGTTTTAGAAAAGAGTTATTGAAACAGGAGCTGTCACTTGCAGTGGTACATAATGAGTAATGATATGGCAGGTCTTTTCTCTTTTTGATTCCTGACACATTTTCTATTAATTCCTTTTCTTTATGGAGCTAACAACATTGATGGGTGTAAATTAGCAGCATACAAAACTTACAATGCCACTTACTTTTAGATAGCTAAGCAATCATCAGCTCTTAAATAAAGATAAAACTATTTGGTATTAAGTTATTTGTGATTATCTTTTGGTTTCCTGGATCATAAATGTGGTTGCAAGGACATTTCTAACATTCTGTATTTGGTTTGTATGAGAAGGTTCTTGTAGTAGGAGAAGGGCTACAGGGGTGGCTTCTCTGAGAAGCTGTCAGAAGGTTCACCCTTGTCTAACAGAGCCAACGCCAGTCAGCTCAAACATGGACCCATTGCTGTCCATGGCCAAGCCAGTCAGAGATGGTACGTATACCTCTGTGACAACATAGCTAAGAAGGAAATAAAAAAAGTTATTGCAGAGAAATATTTGTGGCCAGAGAAGAGAGGAAGAAGAATATGTGAGAGAAACAGCTCTGCAGCATCAAGGTCAGTGCAGGCACCAGAGCTGAGATTCCTCTGCAGCCTGTGGTGAAGACCATGGTGAAGCAGGCTGTCCCCCTGCAGCCCATGGAATTCTGTGGGGTAGCAGAGATTCATCTGCAGCCTACAGAGAGCCATGTAGGAGCAGGGGGATGCCCAAAAGAAGGCTGGGACCCTGTGGGAAGCTTATGCTGGAGCAGGCTCCTGGCAGGGCCTATGGAGAGAGGAGCCCATGCTAGAGCAGGTTTACTGGTAGGAATTTTGACCTCATGGGAGAACCATGCTGAAGCAGCCTATTCCTGATGGACTGCACTGCATGGGAGGCACCCACATTGGAGCAGTTCATGAAGAACTGTGGCCTGTGGGGTGGACTCACGTTGGAGAAGTTTGGAGGACTGTCTCCCATGGGAGGGACTCCATGCTGCAGCAGGGGAAGGACTTCTCTCCCTGGGGAGGATGAAGCAGCAGAAACAAGATGTGATGAACTGGCCAAAACTGTTGTTCCCTGTCTCCCTGCAATGCTGGAAGGGATGAAGTAGAGAAGCAGGAATAAAGTGGTGAGGAGAATATGTTTTAAATATTTGTTTTGCTATTTATTATCCTACTCTGATTGGTAATAAATTCTATTAATTTCTCCAAGCTGAAGTTGTTTTGCCTGTGACAGTAGTTGATGAGCGACCTCTCCCCATTCTTATCTGAACTCCTGAGTCTTTCGTCACAGTCTCTCTCCCTGTGCAGTTGAGGAGAGTGGAGTGATAGAGTGATCTGGGCATCTGACAGCCAGAGAGACAGAGAAGGTCAAAACACCATAGTTTCCATCCTTTTTCATCTTTGCATTCCTGTTGCTGCATGATTTAGTTCTACAACAGAATTCCTACCTATGCTTTTCAATAATGGTTCAAAATGCAGCCATTGTAAAATGCAATAGAGAGTATTCTATCTTAGAACAGAATGAAATTTAGAAAATGATTGAAAACTAAACTTGTGCAGAAAAATAAATATACAATTCCAGAAGGGATTTAAGATTTTGAAACCAAGCTTACAACTAAATCAGGAAAAATGATTGCTTATGATTTTTCTCCAAAGTAATATATTTTAGGTAATTTTTAATATGGGTTTCATAAATTTTGCATAAATTGAATGGTTTTAATTTGTATGCCTTTAAAATATTTTAAAATTAAGAACAGATATTTCCAAACCAAAAGAAAAACACTATTCAAAAACTGTATCACAAGCTGAATGTTTTGATAATGCCAGAATTTGCATAAATTCTGGAAAAAAAAATCAACAGATACAGTAAGAAAATATATAGCAATGAATAGAAGCTAGATATTGTAAAGGGCTTATGTAAAATCTAAATGTTTATGATATTTGATTTTGAACCTTTTAGTCTAGGATTTTATTAGGGCAACCTGAACAATACAGTAACTGGGTCTTTTTATTGCCCCCAAAGAACACAGTGGCAAAATATCAGTGGTATACAAAGAGGGCACAAATGTTATTCCAGTTATAATGAAATGGTTAAATAGCAGCATGCATTCTTATTTCAAATATGGAGCTACCACTTACTTTGTTCTAAATAATATTAGCTACAACTTTAATGGTGTTTCAAATATCTTCCTTCAAAACCATGAGGTTTTTGGAGGCACTTATTTTCAACAGGAAAACATTTATCTTTTTGACATCTGCAAGTCCTTCCATTCTGAACCACAAGAAGCATTTTAGAGTAAATATTTTTTTGCAATGCTATTTAAAAAGGATTACATCTTGGTTTTGCTATTGTGAACAATGTTTGCTCATGACTATCTTATATCCTTTCGAGCATTGAATCATAGCTGTGTAAACTATCAGTGTATCACATAACCTTCAGAAGTCATCTATAAAAGGTCATCTATAGTTTCTACATGTATTTTTAAAAGTCTATAATTAATTATATTTTTCCCTCTTTCAAGTGAATTAAATAGTAATATAATAATTAATTGAGTAATTTGAGTTATGTGGTTGTCCCAATTAAATAAAGTAACTGGATAGCGTCAACAGCAGTATGATTTATTTTTTAATGTAATTATTTTACAGAAAAATGTATAAGCTTAACTTATTTGCAAAATAAGGAGCAAAATTGAAAAAATTGATAAATTGAGCTTTTAATTTCTTGTGTTTCTGCCACTGAACAGATACAAAACAGTCCATTGAACTCACCACTGGTCTGATAATGCCTCTCACTGGGTTTCATAAAATCAGCAGTCACGTGAAAAGCAAATATGAACATATTTTTAATAGCTTAGTTGTGACAACAGTGTAAGAGAATAGAGTATTCTACCCAACTGTATTGTTAACATGCATCACTAGCTAATTGACTGCATTTAAAACAAATAGTCCAGATGTGCCTGAGGGGCACCCTTATCAAGGACATCCTCACTAACCTTTGGATGGCATTTAAGAGTAAAAGAATTCCATAAGACAAATATTTATGAATATATATGAATATATATCGTGATATTTTTACCTGATGGACTATTAGACTTTGCTATACCTTTTTATTAGTAAGTGTTCTAGAGTGCTTGTGAGATGTGGCATTTATCCCTTGGTTAATATTAGATTATCTTAAATCTGTGCCTGTCTTTACAAAAATTTCATATTTTTTGAAAACAAAGCCAACAACCAAATTATCACATTTTTTAAAAAGTACAGTTGTAGAGAGAGGGGAGGAAAAAATACCACTTTATGCATTTACAGCAGAATAAACGTCTAATTTCAACAAAATGGGGCATCACAAGTATTTTTATAATTCATTTTCATTTTCTTTTTACACTAGTGAACTAAAAATAGCCAGAATTTTTTAAAGTACAAACATAAGTTCATGTGAAAGTAAGAGAAGTTGTTGTTTTGATTTCATAGCTGATTCTGCACATTAAGGGCTTCTATGGCAATTCCTAGGGGTTTATATCTCTTATGACGTATTTTGAAAATGTGCATTTGCATATTAAACCGAAAACTTCCATGTTGTGGGAAGAGGAGGTTTTACAAACCTATAAACCAGACTGGTAAACTGAAATTACTTACATGGATTTCTTTGTCCATAATGCCTTTCCCATATAGATTGCTGCAGGTGTACATTACAAATCTAATTAGGGATCAATGAGGAAATTTCAAATAATTATGCCCTGAAACTATGCATGTTGCCTTACATCTGGATGTGCCATATGCAGTTCATTGCTGCTCAACACTATTTTCAGAAGGAATTTAGTAGACAAAACACTGAAGAGTAAGGATAAGACCTGTAAATTTAAAAGCATAATAAATTTAAAAGAGTTTTGGTATCTACAAGATTTTGTAATTGCAGTTAGATCAATTCCATATGTCTGCCTGATTTCAGAGTTATTTTAGGGGTTTAAGCTTTGAGACATTTAGGAATATTGCTTCATAAAACATGATGTAAATTATGATATCTCAATTCATCTTTTGGGGTTTTTTTTATTTTTTGGTTTTTTTTTTATTTTATTGTTTGTTTGTTTTGTTTTGTTATTCTACTGTTTAAATTCAAAGTAGAGCTGAATGAAAAATACCTTTTTCTCTTGTGTTGATTTGTATGTCTTTATAGAATAGGCTCAGATGTCATCTTTTTTTTTTTTTTTTCCCCATTGGCAAGAAACTGTAATGTAAACTGAACGAACCCTGGAAAGCTCTGTCTGAATTAACATTTCAATACCTCAGTGTTTAAGTATATTCTAAATTCTAGTGTTCCATTCTAGTGTTTCACACAACTCTGAAATAGGTGTTTTTCATAACTACTTTAAATTCTATCCTGATATGAAATACCGAAATATTTACTCTGTAAATTATCTATCAGGCTTACAGAAAACCAAGTATTTTTTAAAAGCCTCATGTAGTCAACATTCTATGTATGCCAATGTTTACTTCTTACAAAATATCTTAGATGAAACAATGACTTACTTGATTTCAGGAGCTGATGCTGTGGAGGCTCAGTGTAAGAGATTTGAAGTCAGAGCAAGTGAAGGTGGAAAAGTATTGTTTTCTGCTGATGAAGATGAGATTGTCATTGGAGCTGACAGACTGAAAGTAACAGGTATGGTAATAATAAAGTGCCTAAATGGTTGTAAATATATATTTTTTTAATATCTTTAGTAATAATTAAACAACCAGTCTTCTACAAAATTTTAATCTACTATAGACGAAAACATCTTTTTATCATCAGTGATTGCTTGACTAACCAAATGATGCTGCATAATCTGAAAATCAATCCCTCCAAAGGCAGATTTGAATTTAAACTCTGCAGGATCAACTGTGGTACAAATCAGGCTTACCATTGTGATTTGGCTTTTATATGCTACCATTAAGCATTTTTTTGTAGAACCTATGCCATTTATTTAGGTAATGCTCCTTCACAATGATGAAAACTGTTGTTATATACTATGATCTTTCTTTTTTCTATATAAAAAATATTCAGTTTAACTTCTGTATGAATTAAGGGTATGTGCTCTGCTTTACTTTATGAAGCTCAGCTGAACCATTATAAATAGAAACCTTGTCTTGACTCAAACATTTGGTCAAGAAAGTGAGAAAAATAGTTTTCATTGCTAGATAAATACTTATACATAACTCATTTGATATTATATTGTATTATAATAAAGCTGGCAAATAAACCTCACACAGCCACTCACTCTCTCACCAGTAGGGCTGAGGGAGAGAATTGGAAGGGTGAAAGTGAAAAACTCATGGGTTGAAGGCAATTCAATACGTAAAGCAAAAGTTGTACATTGCAAGCAAAGCGAAACAAGGAATTCATTCACTGCTTTCCAAGGGCAGTCAGGTGTTCAGCCATCCGCAGGAAAGCAGGGCTCCATCACACATACCATGAAAAAGAGAATCATACTGAATCCTGCTAAGGTTCAAACTTGGTCATAACATTAAATTCTGAGAAATTTAATCTTAAACACTGGAGATTTCAAAGGATATATCTTAAGTTTAAAAAAATAAAACATCTTACAAATGGCACTAAGAATTAGATCTCCCACCACTGAGAAATGCGATCATAAGTTTTAGATGTCATGATAATTATTTTTAATCAACCTTTTTGCACCGTACGTACTAGTTTTGTTCAAAGATTGTGTGATATCTTTAAATTCTTCAGCAAACACATGAAAAATGATGAGTCCTTGTGAGCTGCATCAATCAGACTGCATTACTCCATGTGGCATGATATGACTGATGTAAACCTGGCACAACACCATAAATTCAAACATCAGCCTGAATTTTTTTCTTCCATTTATTTTTCTCAGGCCTGTGTTTTGATTATCATGGTGTTTTGAGGTGAATATAGGAAAGGAATTATGAAAGAAAAAATAAAAAAACCCCAACTGAATATCAAAAAGCAAACATAAGTTGTGCTTATTTGGAGATTAAACATGTAGTTATTTAAGTGGGGTACTACAATGAAATTATTTTATTTTCTTCTGTAGTGATCCATAGTGTCTCTTTGGAAACATTTAACTGTGAATGGGTCCAATAAATGACTCATTTTGGTAAATAGTTTTCTGAAGTATGCCCATGAAATGGGCATTTATAAACCACTATCGCAATGTGGGATATTTCATATATGATTTTTTCTCAATTCAGAAGAATAAACATCTTAAAAAAAAACCCTATCATAAGGCAGTCTAAGAAATTCTTGCTTAATAAACACTTGTTAGATTCAGATGACACCTTCTCATTGATTATTTTTGTAACATTTTTATATGTGAATTTTTATATAGGCAGCCTATTCCAGGAAGAAAGGTTTAGTAGAAAGAGTGTAGTAATTCAGATATCTATTTATTTCCCAGATAACAAAAATATGGAATCAGAAGTAGTACTTTTTGTTTTAGAGATATTGCAGCTATATATTTCCCTATTAAGAGTCTCTCACTTTAAAATTAGTCAGTGGGCTGATTTAGTTTAAAATTCTTACTATTCCTTTGATTGTTACTTTTGCTTTTTTGCTTAACTGTGTGAGCTCTTTTCTACTTTATTATTCAAGGAAAGAAGAAGAAAGAGTCAACTTTTTGCTTTGTTAGACAGAGCTGTTAGAATTTCAGCTGACTGCATTTGGCTGCAGCTGAATTGCAGAGATGCCTCCTGACACCAAGTTTGACATGTATCACAGAGCTTTGTGGGAGGGAAGAGAAGGGCTTGATGAAGTAAACACATTGTTGAAGAACTGGGAAACAAGCAGGAATAAGGATCTGATTTTCTGGTGGGCTCACAGATTCCTTTCTGCATGTGGTTAAACCTTTCTTCATCCCCTATATTCACCCTGTCCCAGTGAATGCATAGCTTCATGGAGTCTCCTTCACTCTTTCTGCAGTTACAGAACAAGAATATCACTTTGACTTTTACTTCTCTTATTTAAATATTAATTCAAAATCTTCTGCTCTTTGATTTTATTTTGTATTTCTTTTAATTGTAATCTGATCTCTGTAATATATTCTTGTAGCAGAACTGTGTTGGTCACCCTTGGTGAAGAGAGCATGAGCATATATCACAAGGCAGCTTTATCCTGCCAGGGCACTTTTGAGAAAACAGCTTAAGAAAGCGTAGGTCAGTATACATTTTTCCGAGACAGTGCTGTATAAAAAGTATGAAGGAATGTGGACCTTGCCTAGTTATAGTCTAACTGCACCTATTTTATTTTTTTTTTTGACACTGTTAGCAAGGTTTTTTCTTCTCTCACTTTTGAGGTTATTTTCTCAGTTAAGGCTGAACATTTTTTCCCATTAAACTTAAAATGTTCTATCCAAATTTTAGATTATCTATCCAATTATATATTATAATTATACATATTTTTTACTTTTTTGAAAAGAGTATTTCTCTCGCTATGATTTTTGAAGAAGAGATGGCAATTTAATTCTCATATTGTCTCCTACATGTTCTCATCTATATATTTCCTTCACTTTTCTATAGCATTCTTTACCTAATCATGATTTTACTTCTGACTCTTTTCAAGACCCATAAAAACTATATCATAACTTGTTTTATTACAGGTTTTACATAACTTCTAAATCAGTTGTGCTTTTACATGTGACTTTTTATATTTGTTAATCGTATTTTAAAAAAGGAAAAGCAAAAATGGATTTGAAAATTAAACTACATAAGTCTATCCACCAGAAGCTATTGTTGTTTTGCAGTCAAATCCAATTATAGATGGATTTTTTCTAGATGCAACAAGATCACTTTTTCTAAATAATCAAGTCTAAATTGTTTGAACACTATTACCTTAAGGACAACTACTTTGTTTCCATTACTTTCCTAACTACTGGCTTATTTTCTTTCATCCCTTAATGCTGCATGTCTGGGTGGTATAACATGTGTTAGAACAGGACTTGAACTCTTTCCTGGAAAGAACTGAATTTTGTTATAATGACAATTAATATGCCAGCAGTAATATTCTTCCTCTAAAAGTAAATAAGAAGCCAATTAGAAAATTATCAGTTATTGTTTTACCAAGATTTTAGTAATAGGTCTATAGAGTTCAACTACTTCCATAATTTTTGGAAACAGAAAACTCTTCAGATATATGAGGTTCCGTGTCTGTATTGTATGGCCTGATATAATTAGTTTAAGATCACTTTGTTTCCATATTTGAAACATAAAAATAGATCTCATTGTGGGAATTTCAACTGTAGTAAGGTTTGCACAGCAGTAGTGGGAGAAACAAAAAGAAGAGGCATCAAAAATTTGCACATCATTGCGACTTCCTAAGAGCCTTCTTCCTTGTCAAATAGCACAGTTATGTAGAAAAAGGGAAGGCAGAAAAGGACAGCACACTTCAGTTGTAATGGTAACTTTCCCAGATTAATAGCAGGATGTGTATAGGTCAAATCTACTTCAACAGCAGAACAATGTCAGTGAAAAATCTGTGATGAGCTGAAAGTATACTTTTCATTACACTGAAGTATATGCTTACAGTGGGTTCAGTATGGCTTTTGATCAATCATTAACTTTACTAGATGAAACATGAGAGCACTGAGGTATCAAGGAAACTTCAGAAGGTACCTACCTACTTATATTCCTGATAATATTCTTATAGTAATAATCAGAATTAGCATGCAGAGGAGTTTTGACTTTAAGATTATGCTGCAGGACTGTAAGTCTGCAGGTAATTGAAATATAGAAAGGTCTTCCAGAGTAGTTAAAAGGAAATGATAAAGTAGAAATATGGCTTATGGCTATGAAAAGGAAATATGACAGAAATATGAGGACATATATGTGAATTTCAAATTAGGTTGGAAAAGTAGAACGTAAATATTTATAACAAGTACTGACATGTAGAAAAATAAATTATTCTTTGATGTATGTTGTTATTACAGTAGGTGTATATCTAGTGCCTTCAGAGACTGAATAGGAATTTCAGTATGAATGGGAAAGAAGATCTTGGATTTGCCATGTTCAGTTGGTGGATTGTCATTCAGGACAGATGGAGTTTCGAGAGTGAAGTGGCACAAGATGAAGGGAAACACTTAATCACTTTAAGCTGGCTTATGAAGCCGAATTATCTGACCACAGTAAAACTACTGTATTTGATGTTGTTCAAAAAACTTAATCCTTTAAGTAGATATGCCAGATTCTCGGTGTCCTGAACACTGGATGAACCAGAATTCTTTTATCATCATCTGTCGGTAAAAAAATGCATCACATATATAGGATTTCTGTGTTTCCTCAGTAATGTCTACATTAATATGTACTCAAAAATGTACTGGATGAATAACATTTTTGATAACCTTATTTAGATCTCAAGAAAGCACTCAGTGTCCAGACATGTCTGTATGAAAGCTCTGATTCAAAGATAATATTGTTGTGGTAGTCTAACCACGTCGCAACAGAACAACCTGTCAGGTCATTACTCTGAAGGTACAACTACAGAGCTGATTAAAGTCATATATATATAAGGACTCCAAGTTGTCTATGAACTGAAAGATTTATAGGCAGGCTACAAGTGGTAAGACTAAATAAATAAACTTCTTATCCAGTACACTGTATAACAGATTTATATCTTCTAGTTAAAGGTAGAATGAATCCAGCCAGCTCTGACTCCAAGCAGTATGTACTTACATCAGGCTGCAGGTGACTGTGTAGATTATTGGAAGACTACATTGACCTGAGGATAATAACAAATTGTTTGCAGAAAAAACATTTTGATTTCTGACACTTGAACAAAAACCTGCCAAAAACCAGAAGAATTGGTCTCAAGGATATATGTAAAGTGAAATAAGGCTTGGTAAAATAACTTCTTCTGAAAAAAAAAAGAATAAACCTTAAAGCAGACAAATGTGCAAACAGTTCTGTCAGCCAGGAAAATATGTTCAATTTCTTACAGCCATTTCACTGAAAAATACTCATCTAGGCTGTTCTGTATACAGAGACATAGAAGGAGCCAGCATATAGTCAGGCAGAAGAGAGGAGAAGAAAGAGAAAAAAAACCCAAACCAGCAAAATGATGTGTAGGTAGAGGAAAATCATCCTCTACCTAGAGAGTCAACCTTTCTATAATCCATACTTTCTGAATACCTCCCCTTAAATAATCATCCTTTTTTTTTTTTTTTGCTCCTTTTTTCATGATAGCATCAGTTATAAGAGAAGACAGATTTTAATCCTTTCCTCTACTTCTGGGTCATAAAAATCTACTTAATTCTATTAAATAGGGTTTATTTTTTTGAGCTGATTTTACATTTGTCTGATCTGTTCCTTTGCAGTACATCAGCAGCAGTTTTACAGAGTTAGTGGAAACTATCTGCCCTGTTCCAGTACGGAGCAGTATCAATCCAGAGGCTAGTTCATGCTTACAGAGTGAATCTGATTTTCGGGTTAGACTTTTGAAACCAAGATTAAACTATTGGATATTTGTGGCCAGTGTAAGAATTAATTTTAGGAAAACCTGCCAATGTCTGCATCATACGCTCAGTCATATTGCAAATTCCCTGTTGAAGGAGTATGCAAAGTCCAGAGATGCAATTCAAAATAGTTCTAGTTTTGAACTGTCTGAATTTCATGATTCCAGGCAAATCCACATGACCTATGGAAGGGTCAAAGCTTAGTGGAAAATTGCCCCAATATTAATAAGCTAAAATAACTCATAAATAAAAACAAAACAGTTTGTTTGGGAAACACACACAAAACCTTCAGAAGTTTTTGATGTGGGAATTGGGTATTAGTTGGGTTCAGATTTTGTAGTAACATTCTAACTCTTAAACCTAAGCTAAGCCTGACACTTACATGCCCTCGGGCTTTGTAGTTTTGAAAATGCACATTTAAATTGCAGCAGTCAGACTCATCTCTATTTTTGAGATATAGATACTCACAGAACTTGCTGGTGGTTTATTTATACCTGGAAACAAAATTTTATTGTTGAAGATAAGGTTCAGGCTGCAGAACACGACAGCATTTTAATTCAATGAAAAGAGTGTTTGGTTCCAAATACTCGCCCTATAATGATGACTCTACAGGACAAAACTATCTTGCTTTGTCCTGGAGCAGTATTCTCATTAGATGCTAGAAGATGAATTCATTTGGATTTCAATTTGTAAAGCTTTCAGAATAGGAGAAATACTATTACATTTTCAGGAAATATTGCAGGCATCTGAGTTTTCGCAAAGAACACACTGATGTACCTCTTTCTGTGAGACACATAATATCTGTCAGAACTGCACTTTATTTTCTCTGAATTCTACCCAAAAACACTACAAAGTAAGGGTTTTTTATTTTTATCCTACCTTAAGGCAAATTTATATTCCAACTTTGAGTACATGCTAATGTATTTAGCAGTCATAGGCTGCATGGTGGGATTATATAAGCATATGTCATGACATACATCATACTTTCCAAACTTACATTGATGAACGGGAAGTTCATTACTCTAAATTTAGGTAGAAAATAGCTGAAAGCTTCATATGAAAGTACTGTTTGAGCACATGGCAGTCACATTTTCAAGCCTTACTTGAAACAAAGCAGATCTCCACCAGTAACATCTTAGACGTCACTGTTTTCTCTAGATAAAGCAGGTATGCAGGCAAAGCTGTGAAAAACATAGATTCAAATAATTTCTGCTCTGCAATACATTTCAAAGCTTATTCATAGCAGACTGCTATAAGCTAGGAATAATTTCACACACAGGAAACAACTCCAGAAAAAAATTATTTCACCCATGAAAATATGGCCTGCAGCTTTCAGCCTACGTTGTGAATTTAAATTCCTATCCTCATTGTGGCTAATGATGAGTTTGCATTTCACAATGTCTGACAGCATTAAATTCAGCTCACCAAGACACAAATATCATAAGTGATCATTTTGGCTTTAGAAAAATATCATCAATGTATATAGGCTCTTGTATTTGAATTAAAAGTGTATGAAAATGTAGCTTTGCTCAAGATTCTGAAAGTACAGAAGTGTGTATGTGTTACGAAGATTAAGAAATATAGATAGAAATGTTTAAAAATTCAGAAGATGTAATGTAATCCCCAGAACTAAGAGTGGCAAAAATCAACATATATTCTATAGAAGACATGAAATTGTATATAGTAAGAATTATCTCATAAAAAGAGAATGAAGCAAAAACCTGAATATCCAGGCAAAACTGTATAACTGCTCTGAGATTCAAAAGGCAAATGGATTTATACTTCATGGGTATGGTGAAAGGGCAAAGAACCTATGTGGAAATGTTGACCATCAAACCAAAAAGATTAAACAGATTAAGCTTTTTATAAAGAAAAATAATCATCTTATGAACAGGGCCTAGTGACAATATTTTTGAATATTTGGAGGCATCTTGTTTCTTTTGACTCCAGAGACAGACATCTGTTAGGAAAAAAAAACCAAAAACAAAACCCCAACAGAATAGATGAAGACACGGATTGTGCAAAAGATTTATAGATTATAAAGATGACACAGTGTTCGAAAAGTAATGAGAGAAGTGTTGCCGATCAGTGGGAGGAAATGAGAACATGAAGGTGAAAGAAATGATTTTAAATGAAAACATCCCCTACTTCAATGTTACAGGGAAACACAGTAGCAAAACAAAATCAGATTGACTGCCAGGGATCAATTTTCAAACCTCAGAAAAATCCTAAGTCATACTTACAAGTATTCTCAGAGAAAGAGTTAGAAAGGATTTTGATCACAAGTGGAAGAGCATCATGTGATACCTGAAAGTCAAATATGAAGCTAGAACAGGAGTAGATTCTGCAGATCTCACGTATTTCACACTAGCAAGATCCTCTCCAAAGAGTTTAGTCCAGTTTAGCATACCACTGTTCTGTAAACAACTGAATAGAATCCAGAGCCACGAGATTGATTAGTTGTCCAGAAGCATGATCTCTGAGGAAGAAAGAAAAGGATGGTGCTGTGTAGCTTGAAGAAAAAAAAATCTCAAAGAGAATATGGTTTCTGTCTTGAGGCCCTGAGAAACAACTCATTAAAATACAAGGGGATGCTTTCTATCAGTTAAAAAAAAATCCAACAAAAAAACAAACAAACAAGCAAAAAACCCCTAAAAAGCTCACACCAACTAATCCAACAAAAAACACCCAAAATTTTCAATGAAAGAACACTGAAACACAGAAAAAGTTTGGCTATAGAGAATATAGAATTTCCTGCGTTTTCTTCTTCAGAGATAATTATATCATCTGTTGAAGATGAAATGATTTGGTCCTGATTTGCTTTTGCACTTAATGATCACAGCAAGGAATAAGCCTTAGAGGAGATCAGACATTTTCTTTTTATGTCTAGTCACAAGCCAACTAATGTAAATTCAATAAAATTTGTTCTTTCTAACCTTAGTTCTTACTAAAGTGTTAGATACAGTCCTCCTCATTGTAGTTTTATTTATATTCTCTGAGGGGTTTCTATTGGCAATAATACATTGCTTAGAATGAAAAAAACATGGGTAGCATGACTAAAAACCAGAGATTAGTATATACCTTTGCACCTAGGTTTCTGTTTTGATCTCTAACCACTTGTGAAATTTATCAATTATAAAACTCTCATTTTTATTTTGAACTAGAAGCGCTTCTGTTCAAGCTAAATGTATAATTCTGTTTTTATCTTTTACAAAATGAAAAAAAACAGCCTTTTTTTTTTTCCTTTGAGATTATTTCTTTTTGTTTAGCAGAGTTACATTGGAGTCTGTCTGTAAATCCTGAGCAACTCATAGCGTGATGGGACATTATGAGACAGATGGAATAACCCTCTGCTACAGAAGGAAGGGCATGCATTCTCAACAAGGTCCAGCAAGTAGTGTCTGTACAGCAATAGAACCAGCACCTACTTTCTTGGCTTTCTCTGCTGGATTTTGGGTGTGCTTTCAAAGACAGGCAAGCCATGTGCCAGCTGTCTGCACTTGTTCACATACGCTTAACACTTTTGCTCTAGTTTGTTCCAGAGAAGTCTTTCAGTCTTATCCCTTTCACATGGCAGTTGACCAGTCACAGGCTGACCAGTGACTGGTCGACAGCTTTATTACTTTACCTCATGAATACTTTTGTTTCTGGCAAGACATGTTATCAAGATAAGTATCAGTCTTTTGGATGCAGTGGAACTTCATTGTGTATTACCACTTCTATTCCAAATTCTTCCATCTACCAGCCAAACCAGTTTTTCCCAGCAGGCACTTCGCCAGGGGGAAGCCTCCCTTTTCTGAGATCTGATCGTCTGACAGGAATCTCAAGGTAAGTCTAAATAGTATATTGTACGTGATTGCAAACAAACTTTCCTTTTACCTGAAATCTAACTAGACACAATCTAGCAAGAATGGTCCTGAAACTACTAATTACATTGGTGTAGACCTTAGTCTGACTGAATTTGCCTTGACATTTAGCAGCTATGTGGTCCTGTGTTTATGTTGGAGCATATATTCCAGGCTTAGAAACATATCCTCTATAGACCTTCCTTCCTACTTTGTCCTCTGTTGTAAGCAATCGTTTTTGACTATCAAGTAGGCTTCCCATATCAGAGTGAGCATCCTTCTTGGTGAAACCCTTTCAGTTTCTTCAGACCTCAGCTAATCTCTTTTTGTAAGGAATTAATTTTTTTTCTTCTTCTTACCTCTTGCTTAGAACTTAATTCCTAAATTTGGGGGTTACCTGGTTAGTTAAATCCAGATAATCTGAACATAGCAAGCTCTCACAAGTTTCAAAGAACATATTTTTATTTTTTTTTTTAAATTGTGTTAAGCAGTTCCTCTGTAGAAATGGGTGACTTTCATGCTGTGAAACATTTGTGAAGAAATTGTATTTCCTTTATATTTAATTGTTTGAATTTCAGTGACTAATTTACTTTGGTGATTTGATCATGATTGCTTTTTCATGGTTTGTTAGGAATTTAAAATGCAGGCTTTTTTGTCCTATATCACAAGTATGTATGTTTCGTTATTAGGTAAGTTTAATCTTTGGAATTTAGTTGCCTGTGCAACTAGTTAAAGTTCCAAGATTTGTCTTCACAGAATCACAGAATATGCTGAGTTGGAAGCGACACATGAGACTCACTGAGTCCACCCCTTAGCGGGGCACAGGACCACCCTCAAAAATCACAGCATCTGCCTGAGAGTATTGTCCATACACTTGTTGAACTCTGTCAGGCCTGGTGCTGTGATCACTTCCCTGGGGAGCCTGCCAGTTCCCAACTACCCTCTGGGGGAAAAACCTTTTTCTAATATCCAAACTAAACCTCCCCTGATGCAGTTTCAGGCCATTCTCTCAGGTCTGGTCACTGGTCACCACAGAGAAGACATCAGTGCCTGCCCCTCCTCTGCCCCTCACAAGGAAATTGTAACTGCAATGAGGTCTACCCTCAGTCTCCTCCAGGCTGAACAGACCAAGTGCTCTCAGCTGCTCATCACACTACTCTCCCTCAAGGCCCTTCACCATCTTCATTGCTCTCCACNCAGATGCAGAATCCGGCACTTTCTCTTGTTGAACTCTATATGGTTGGTGATTGCCCAGCCCTCTAATTTGCCGAGATCTCTCTGCAGGGCCAACCTGCCTTTGAGAGACTTGACAGCTCCTCCCAGTTTTATGTCACCTGCATCATTTGCCATACTCATTTTCAAAAGGCTGTGACAGCAAACAATCTTATTAGTAAATTAATTCTCTAGAAAAATTATTGAAATATAAATCAAACAATGCTTCTTTTCCATCCTTGCCAGCCCACATTAACTGTAACTAGGAGCATGGAGCTTGAAATCAGTGTAAGGTTTGCCTTTTTAATTGTATAGGAGCAAGAATGAGCCCCATATGAATAAACTAAATTGATGCTTAAATTCACTAAATTTCTTTAAAGGAGGTTATGAATGATTAGACTTAAAATATACATTTTTCTCACCCATGCTTTGTCATTTCAGTTGCCTCATTGATTTGAGCACTTTTTACATTTTTCAGAGCTATGTTGCCCTTTCTTAGTGTTTGAATTTGCAAGGCCAATAGCTAAGCATTATGGCATTCAACCTACAAAACTTTTAATTGTCCTTGAATTTTGGTCCTGTGAGCTGTAACACTGAAGCTAAAACATACAGTGAGGAACTCTGCAAAACTGGGGTAAGGATCTTGGACCATGTCTGAGATCTTATTGAGTCACTTTCTTTCTGCACTAATTAGCATCCCCATTTATTAATTTATAAATAATTTAGCAAGGATGTCTTCCTATTTTGTATTTAAATTTAATTTTTAACTCTCTTTATATGCTTTCAATTAATCCATTTTCACTGACACAGCATTTATCCTTGACACATTTCTAGAAGTTATTCTAATTCTTTCATTGACTGTCATTTCTCTTTTATTATTTTTTCCTAAAGTGCTAAATCTTTGTTTTTTTCACGTTATTATCTAAAACTTATAAATTTATAAAATAAGAAAGTGTGCATTTAGTTTATTTTAGTTTGAATGATCTCCTGTCACATCTTATTAACTACTTTTGTTTTGCTCAAGCAGTAAATGGAGGTGCAGAGTTTGATATATTCCATTCTAAACATAGTATTCAGTGCTAATCTAGGAGTGCAGATTTTTTTAGTTCCTATTTAAATAAGTGGTGTCACTATCACACATACTGGTCCAATCTGTGTGGTTTGATGCAGTGGGCATTCCTAGGTATGACACTGAGCAAAATTAGTGCCAGACTTCACCGTTTTGAAACAGAGAGCAACACTGTAAAACACCATCATTTCACAAGATTAATTCACAAAATGGCATTAGAACTGTATGAACAGAAGAACCAACAACAAATGTAACTGGTTTGGGTCATATCTTGGCAAACAAGAGCATCTGTGGTTAACCACACTGACATTCTAAACTAACCTGTACATCGACCCTTTCATCTTACTGGACAGGAAATTAAAAGAATTTGGGTTTCGCCATAAAAAACGACCATTCTCTTGTCCTTTATTTCCTTTTGTGTACAGTTCCTCTTTGCATAGTGTATTTCCCATACTTCAGTTTTAGATGTTAATTGTTTCCGGGATGTATTGTCAGCTTCACTTTTAAGTAAAATTCTGTACAGTGAGGGGAAGACGAGAAAGCTGCATAAATAAGCACACTTCAGTACAATAAGGGATAGGATGGATGAGCTTAGAAAGGTAAAACAAACAGCGACCTCTCCTTTCAGAAGTCATCATACTTTAGCTGACAACCTACACCAAGACCTATATGTCAATGCTTCCTGATCATACATGTTACATTCATTGATAAAATGAACTGAATATGCATAGCATAAATTTTAGTGGTTTGATATATGAGAAACACTTGTATTGATTCTGTCAGTACTAATATCAGAAATGGATATAGTGGGATATGTTTATCTACCTGTTCCTACTCAGAAAGCACTAGAATTCAGTTTTATGATAACTTCTTTAGCACATATCTTGGTTTTCACTGAAGCTATTGGACAGCAGGTTTGCAAAACATAGGAAACTTATTTTGTGAGCTGTCTAGAGAAATACTGCTAGAGAATAGATCTAAGCACACAAGTACACACACGCACACATGCACAAACATGCACACACAAATGCCTTCCCTTTCTTCCAGACAGCCTTATCACTTGACAAATGCCAAAATATCATTTAGCTCAAATAGAGACTTTTCCCTTAAGTCATCATCATTCTAAAGCAATATGATACATAAAGGATGAGAGAAATGACAGGAAGTACTATAGATTACACCATTTACACTGTAGTGTGTGTATTCATGTCCTTTTTCTACATCACTGTTTGCAAAACAAATATGTTATGTTGGTCAGAGGTCTAGATACAGCAGCATAGAAAGTTTTAAACGTACTTGAATATCACACTAAGACACAAGGTGATTCCAAGTTCAGCAAACCAAAATACTGGCAGTAGCCAAATGCTAGGTTCACTCAAAAAAATTCCTGTCCCAATTTATAGTCAAAGCATGAGGTGAGATTGGTAGTTGCATCTGAAAGCCTTTTCTCATTAAACATCAAAGGGAGATAACTTTTAAAAATATTTATTTTCATACCAAGCAAGCCAATTGTATTATTTTTGCTATTTTTATCTTAGCAGCATTACCAAATGATGGACTAGTTTTTAAATCTGTTTTTACACTCTCAGTGTGCAGCAGAGAAAATGCAATAGATAAAGCATACTGTGCAGAAAGAGTATCTATCAATAAGTTTGTTTCATGTTTTAGCTGTCAGAACTGTTTTCAGGCTTTTTATATTTGCAGGTTTTTTTTCTTCTCACTGTCATTCCTAGTCTTGCCGCCCTGGTTTATATTTAGATTTAGAATGAAAGGAAATTATAGTTTCTGAATTTGAAGTTTTAATGAAAATACTCTGGTGTTTTTTTCCTTGACAGCAAATCTAACAGTAATTGAAAACAATTTCATCTTGGCAAAACATAAATGTAAAAAATTAGTACAAAATTTAAAAGGAATTTCTAATACAAAACAAGGAAAGGAACAGAGGGCGTATCCAGCCGCAAAAAGTACCAGAACATATTATTTACAGTGATAAGATGTCTAGAGCCCAGAGGGAGAATAAAGGACAAGGAAATTTAAATCTAAAATAAATATATTCCTTTGGAAGGATGAAGAATAAAAGAATAGAGGTCTTTCCCAGTCACATTCTTCTCAGTTAAAGCTGAAATACTGGACTGGTAAGCATCATGTCAGTTTATTAACAGGATAATAAAGAGAAATACCTCTTAGAGTTAATCTGAAGAAAAGGCAAAATAAGAAAAGTTTTCTTTTTTGTCTCTTAATCTGTCTCTGAAACAAGTAAAGGCTTTTGTTGCTAGTTGGACAAAGGAAATACATTATTTCTGTGTTTTTAACCTAAAAATGATAAAGCAAATGAACTGATTTCATGACATTCTGTCCCTAGGCATGACTATCCTGATGCCCAGTATTCAGTTTTCTGTTCTGGAAATGCGTGAACATAATGTGCTTTTAAGAGGACTTGAATAACAGGTTTCTCTGGCAGCTGACCACACCGAATTTTCATGTAGCAGTAAAACCTGCTTTGCTAATTTTAGCCAGACAGGACTTGGTTTGTAGCAAGGAAGTGGAAAAATGCTTAAATCTTAGAAGTCTGAATTTATGATAGGTGTGTGAAAGGTGAATTTATGATAGTTATACTGCAGCAGTGACAAGAGTGTGATTTTTGAGTCTCTCCTGACTCACAAACAGTAAAAGAGCAAAGACTAGACGAGGGTTGTGCCACAAGACTCTAAGCAGAGCTGGGCTGTTGCAAGATTTGCCAGGTAATCTGAGTTGTGGTCATAGTCTGAGTACTGGATACTGCTCCTTGGTGACATAGAAGGGAGTATTGAGACTGGCACTGATAAATTGCTCTGTGACCAGCTCAGTCCCATCTTGAAAATGGAGTGGTGCATCTAGTGGTAAATTACTGCCATAAACCCTCTTCCCACAGCCTCTGCAAGGTATGTGGCAACTCTCCTGTGGTTCTTGCTTGAAAAAGCATCTGAGTCTTTGGCAAAAGATGTATATTTCAGCCAACTTTTGCATTTTGCGGTATGCTTTAGTACCTTGTCCCTCCCTGCAGAAAATGCTGCTTTTCCTGTGATTAATACAGATCATGCATAAGCACGTGTTTGCCATCATGACCATTGGTGGTTTACAATCACTGCAGTCATTTGGTTTGAAGTGCACCTGCTTCCATTTTGCTGCTGAATTAAAAGACTTGCTTTACAGCTATGCAGAATTGAAGGTGAGAATATTATGTGACAAAATTACTGTTGTACATTCACTCTCCCTCACAGGTGCAGAATTTCCATTTAAAGCTGCAGTAAAGACTTACCTAATGGCAATTTTGAATGTGCTGTAGTCATCTATGTATTTTACTTCTAGAGAGGAGATCAGAACATTAATAAAGAGCAGGAATACAAAGGCAGTCATAATAGGCTGTAATCACTAGTGGTAATATCACATAGAAACTTTTTAACAACCTCGTGAGGAACTGATATTATAGCTTCATTTTATTTCTCATATCTGAAAAAAAAATAGACTTTCAACAATTGGAGATACTAACATTTTTGTTTAATTTTGTTCTAATGGACGCCAAAACCCATTCTATCCACATATCACTCTTTTAGCATTGTAGAAGCACCTGTAAGGATTCTTTTTAATTTTTACTTTAATTTAAAAGTATTTGGAAGCATTTGCAGACTTTTTAAATACATACTATGTACCTGCATATAATGGACTCCTACAGGGTGCACAAAAGCACTTCTCTAAATGTTTGATTATAATTTATCAATGGCATGTGAATTCAAATACAGTAAAAATACATAGCAGAGCTATTTCAAAACTCTGGATAGTAGTCCTGGTGCTTTGTGACCTCCTTTGCATAAATAAATCCATTTATTAAATTTATGAATGCAGCAGTAAGTATCACATAACAATTTTTCAATGTGCTACAGTAATGGCAAAGTAGAGAAAAGAAATAAATGTATTTTTCAATATGGCAGAGAGACTTGGCCACTAGACCCTATATAAGGTACCCTATGAAGCAGTTTTAATGTAAAGAGTAATTTGGATGACTTCTGACATACTTAAAGTGGAATTTCCAAACAAGATTTTGCTAATTTAGATAAAATTCAAATCAATAGTTGCTGATCAGAGGGTGAAGGCAAAAGCTTCAAGGGGCTTGGATTATGTGCATTGTTGTTCTACTCTCAGTCCATTATCAGTAGTTAACTAACCTCTAGAGATGCCAATTTCTCTATTTAGGTTATAGATAAAATATAACTAATCTGTGCTCTTAACTTAGGAAACTAATGAGATGTCTAGACTTAATGGAGAAATTCCTCATAAATTTCTCTGAACTTTTGACTTTTCAAAATCAAACCATTTATTTCTGGAATATCTTGACTGAAGGGCAAATGCCCTTTACTGTTATCAAAAGGTAATCATTATTTTTTTCTTTTTTTAGAGCTTTTTGAAGCAAGTCCGTGCTGGCCTGTATCAGAAATACTGTGGCAAGCAGGACCAGGGCAATGATTGTCCCCCTGTGCTCAGCACTGGTGAGGCTGCACCTCAAGTGCTGTGACCAGTTCTGAGCCCCTCACTACAAGAAGGACATTGAAGTGCTGGAGTGAGTCCAGAGAAGGGCAACAAAGCTGTGAAAGGTCTAGAGAGTAAGTCATATGAGGAACATCTGAGGGAACTGGGATTGTTT
Source organism: Scytalopus superciliaris (assembly GCA_013400415.1). NCBI lineage: Eukaryota > Metazoa > Chordata > Aves > Passeriformes > Rhinocryptidae > Scytalopus > Scytalopus superciliaris. The sequence goes on from VXBX01001170.1 coordinate 195,208, forward strand.
AGCGTGGAGAAAAGGAGGCCCAGGGGAGACCATATTGCTCTCTACAACTATTTGAAAGGAGGTTGTAGCCAGGTGAAGGTTGGTCTCTTCTGCCAGACCACTAGTGACAGGACAAGTGGGAATGGCCTCAAAATGTACCACGGGAGGTTCAGGTTGGACAGGAGACACAATTTCTTCACTGAAAGGTTGGTTAAGCATTGGAACAGGCTGCCCAGGGAAGTGGTGGAGTCACCATCACTGGAAGGGTGAAGAAACAACAGGATGTGGCACTTTGTGCTATATTCTAGTTGACAAGGTGGCAATCCAGCAAGGGTTGGATTCGATGATCCTGGAGGTCTTTTCCAACCTGTGATTCTATGAAATTGGTAGACATTCATGGCCAGGTTTCATGGGTAGGCAGCAGTACAGTATAGAGTTTTCAGAAAGCTTCAGAATGGGAAATCATTGCTGATTGGTTTTGAAACTGGGTGAGAAACAATTTTCTCATTCTCTCATTTTGTACTTGGAATATCCAAGTTTATGCCTTGTTTCTTTACATTCCAGGAGAGTCCCCTGGTTATGAATCTATTGACTGTAGTTTGGTAGTACTTTCATTCACTGATTCATTCATTTTTCCATCAAGGAAACAACAATTCTCCTTTGAAAAATATTAACTATTCATTAGAGAATAAGCCTAAGTGTTCCAAGTTCTAGGGTTATCTACTACAACAAAGTGAAAATGTGTTCTTTTTTATTTATTAAATATGAAAATAATCCAATTAAAATTCCATCTTTTGAATGTAGACAGGGACAGTTTTTGTTCTGTGTTCCACTATGATGAACCTAGAATCATTTACACCATTTAAGAAAAATGCAAATCCAGACTATCATATATATATATATATATTTAGGAAAAGATGATGAATTTTGAGGTTCATTTTTTGGTGTGTATTTTTTTTGTTTGTTTTTTTTTTAGAAGTTACTGTGAAATCTAAATGTAAGCTTTAAATCTGTTTATATATCTAGCTGTTGTGTCTTCAAGGAGACTGTATCAATTCAAGCAGAAAATAGTTGCATTTCATGATTTTTATTGTCATGTGTATCTCCATCTGTCATACATAGTAGGGGAAAAAGTAAAAGATGTTACAAAAATTATTATTCTTTAAAACTGCTTTCTGTAAACCCCTTGTATATATTTCAATATTGTTCATGTTTTGAGGAAATATTAGGTTTCAGAATTTAGTTTTTAATAACAGCTTACCTCAAAGATTTCAATGCTTGTGCTTTAGTTTAGAAGTGAACAACTGCATCTAGTCAGGCTATACTACAGCTAATATAAAATACCTCCAATATGGCCAAATCAGTGTCATATCTGTGATGCTAAAATTCCATTTAGTTTGTACACATCAAAATGGTGCACAATTCCATTGCCAGTACATGTGGGATGATTTGCTTACAAGAATGATGTGGAATGAGGTAATGCTAATATATGGATCATTTTCCACTGCAAAATAATTATTAGGTTTTTATTCTCAGCTTATCAACTCTTCAGCCAGCATTCTTTTCACAAAAAAACCCCAAAAGCTCAGGTGACAGTCTTTTCATCCTAGTCAGTTAGTAAGCTTCTGAAAGGTAGTATTTTGTTACATCATCTTACTACTCATAAGCTACAAAGATATTTTCTGGTTAAACAAATGACAAAATTTCCTCAGCATGCACATACAATAAGCAAATACAATCCAGAACCAAATGCCAACATTGTACTTTCAGTGTTTTTATGAAATTTGTCATTTCCCCAAAGCTGAATTTCAGAACCAGTAAATTGAGCAGAAATTAGTAGTTTGTACTGGTGTCTCTCATTTCTGAATATTCAGTTTCAGCAGGAACATGTGACTGGTTTTGCTTGGAGTGAGGCAGTCATTTTGATTTGCTCTGTGTTAATGAAGTGTTTTAAAGGTCTGGTATTTATAAATCAGTTATGAATAAAGAGGTTTCTCTATAAATATATGCAGTGGACTAATAACAGTGCAGAGTCAGCTTTTTTGAAAGCAAGGGCAAAGCCATTTTATTAACTACAAGCTTATTATTTTATACTATTTTTCTATTGTCCATGCGCATATCTCATTGGCTAGGTATACTTGTTCATGAGTCTTAAACCATTTGCTGATAGGTAGTTGGCGTCTCTCCTCATGATGGCAAGTCCGAAAACATTCTTGTTTTGCAGAGTTGTTTTTCTCCGTCTTCAGCTTTCCAGGCTGGGCCCAAGGTGGTGTTTTCTACTTCTTTCCCAGGCTTACAGCCTCATCCTCTCAAGGCCAAAACTGTCCATAGCCCAGTAGTCTTCCACAAATACAGAATTGAACTCTTGGTGCCTTTTTACCTGACTTGGGGTATTTACTGAGTTTTCTCCAGCAACCTCTATAACAACTGATATTGTCTGATCAGTAGTTTGCCTGCACAGATGCTTCTTTCTTAATGAAGTCTTTTCTTAACTTGTTCTCTTCCAATAGAACCTAGAAGTGTGAATAATTTTATTACACTTTCAGTTTTGATTTTACATCCTTTGCACCTACTCCACGCCCTTGCTACTTTATTTCCTCTAAAAGATTCACTTTTTATAGTTATTCACTCCAACTCATGTTCCTTTGAATTCAGTTCCCTAACTACTTCCTTTTGAGCTGTACTTGAAAGGGCTTGAAGGTTCAAGTCTTTTCTTTTTATTCTTTTTTCATCTGTTCATTTCAACTCTCACTAGAATTTCACTCATCTTGAAGTAGGTTTTGGTTATAATTCTGTAAGTCAGGGAATACAGTTAATGGAACCTTCTCTTATTTCTGGGAAAAAAAATAAGTGTTTTAACATTGTAAATTATTAAATACCTCAAGTATATTTCTTTCAATTAAGAAAAGAAATCACACTATTCACTTTGAATCTGGATTTATATTGTTATATTTAATTAAGAAGGTATGTTCGTAGTACCATTTCTTAAGAGTAGTGAACTACATAATCTAACTGCCCATCAAAGTACTACAGATTTTCATATAGTAAATAAAATAAAAAAAGTAATAAAATAGTTTTTCTTCTGTATTTTTTAGTAATAATGATCCATTTCTTTTATTTGTGGTTACAATCCCTTTTCTTTTTTCTTGATCCTGCTGTTAAACTGCTGGAAACATGTCAGTACATTCAGGTGGCTGATCTTTTTCACCTTTCTTACTAAAACTAAGATAATTGTAAGTGCCCGCTTTTCTTCTGGTATGAAATAAAATTAATTGGAAATATTATTGAATCTGTTGAAAGCATTTTTTTAAGGATAAAGCATTTGCTACAAGAACTGTGATACTTTCACTTTTGAGGCTTTTCAATGGTTGCCTAATTAAAGATATGGAATTATCTTATTCCATTTGCATGTACCACCGGAAATCAAAATTCAAAAGAGAATCAAGTCAGTTTTAAAAGATTGTTACCAATTTTCATTGCCTTGATTTTGAGTGCCCAGTAGAAGACATTTTAGTGCCCACTACCAACACTAAAACCAAAACATATTCCAGAGAAGTCTTTTTAATTTCTTAGAGACTAAAGCTTTTTAATGAGAAAGGTCTGATGGAAGGAAACTCGGAAGCTGTCAGATATTGAGATTCAGCCAGCAACTTCATGCAATAGACTGTTATTTCAAAACCTTTGAAATCTTGGCAGCTCAATTTAAGTAATCAAAATAACCATAATGCAAAACACAGCAGATATTTCCCTAATGTGTTTTTGTCACACAAACCCGTGATATTATTCTCATTCTTTGTAAAACAACCGATCTCCACAGTGTTGAGATAAACATTCAGGCAAATTGTTGCTGAAAAATTTGGATCTATAAGTGCATTCAGATTTGTATGTGAAATTCACATGCTGGTAAGCAGAAGTCTAAAGTTCCACAGGATGCTGGTCCAGATTTTGATATAGAAATGAAAACATAAATATGATAATAAAGGATTTGATCAGATATTTTGTCATGAAAGTGTCAATTTGTGATCATATATTTCAATGTGTTTTTATTTTCAAAAGTAATTGTACTGTGTTTTATTTATGTATTTTAGGCACAGAAGGGGCAGTGTTTGGGCACTCTGTGGAGACACCCCATATCAGAGCAGAACCTTCCCAAGACCTCAAGTAGGTGTTGTTCAAACAGTTGTTTTAAAATCAAGTATTCTCAAAAATAATTAAGTCTGGATTAAATGCAGAGTATCTGTATAATAATATATGCTGCCTATTTAATGACTCATACATATCCGAAAACTGGTAGACTCTAGTTTGCTCTATCTAGTAAAAAAAAAAAAAAACACCAACTCCTATCACACAAAATGTAAAATACATTACTTTTTGTATATGACCTGCCTACCACAGAAGAATCCTTGAGAAGTTTATTTTCCCTAGAGACAGGAATATTCAGGCATTTTTAAGGTCAAATGTCTACAGAACTCTTCAATAGCATCAAACCCAGAGTTTGATTTTTTAGGAGTTGTTACAGAATATGTAAGTCAAGTTAAAGTAAACAGTCCCAGATTTTTCCATCAAGTGGTGTTTCTGGGTAGCTGAGTATTTGAATAATACACATACACTTTTCAAAAATTCATTAAGTGAGGCTGCATTTGTAAATGTTAAAATTCCAAAGTTTTCTGTACATAGTCACAAAAGTGGAGAAATAAGTAAATAGGAAAAGATCAAGTTGAAAACTTACTAAAGTGTTTGTAGATGGAGGAAGAGACAATTTAGAAAAGTTTATAGTGCAAGCTTTTTTTTGAAGTGCATGTATGCGCACTACTAAATACTAATGTGTGATTTATACAGATGACTTATGAGAATATGTCAAAATCACAGAAAAATCAAAGAGTCCTGCCTGGTGTTTCTCTCAGCAGGACTAGTGACAAAGAGCATAGATATGGATTCAATTCTACTATGATTCCTAAACATTATATATCTATTCCTTTACCTGCCCAGAAGTGTTTATGATTAATTGCCACAGAAAAGCACTGTTAAATACTTTTCCCTACATTTACAAAGGCATTTAGGATCACTGTAGTAACCATTGAAATCAGTTGCAGCAAGCTCTCCATGTGGACAAGTTTGACTGTCTCATGTGGAGTGTACAAAGGAATTTATTATGTTGATTATTTACACTAAACATTTTAAAGTAATTTATAGCTTTGGGGTCTTCCAGAGGATCCTAGTCACTAGATTTTGGTCTTAAAAATCCCTCTCCCCTTCCAAGACTCCGGTCATTCCTTTGTGGAAAGTAATTCTAAATGCATTTATTAGTGATAACCACCAAAGTGATACGGTCTCTAATCAGAGGGAGTTCAGCAGAAATCAAAGTGGAAATACAACAAACTTTTCTTTTTTCAGCGGACCAAAAATTCGGCTAAGAGGCTGGAACTTCTCCCACTCAAAAGAATATGGAGACACTGTTTTATCTACTTCTTTCTAACCATTAAATAATATTAACAGAGTGAAAATATATGGTAAAACAGATAACCCCGTGTCTTCAGGATTAATTTAAGTAGGGTTAAAATCACCTGCTTCTGAAATTTACACATAGGGTATTCACACTTCCATCTTTTGTCTTTATTCATTGTCATGATTCTTATTGTTGCTTACTGTTTTCAACTCCACCATTCCTTCACCTTACTTTTCCAAAGTGGACTTAAATTATAAGCATTTTGCATTCAACTTTCTGCCCTCTCATTAATAATGAATTTAACACAAACTTTTTGTTATAAAAAATGATGAAACAGAAACCCTTACTGTTTGGTCAAGCAATGTTAGCTTAGGTGTAAATGATTTTGTTCATATATTCAGTCCAATTGTGTTCTGCAAGTTTTTGTACACACATGCTCCTATATATTAGTCAGGATTCAGTGATTTTCCTTTTTAAAAATCTCAAGTCAATTTAGTATTTTTAAAATTATTACAATTACTATTAGAACAGTGATTTCTTGGCTATTGGCATAAATCTTTGTAGAAGGTATAATCTGCAGAACCTTTTTAACCTTGTAGCTTGAAAGAACTGTAAGTTATTTGGGGTTTGTGTTATTTTCAGATAGCAAAATACAGTTAGACACATAGATCATATATTATTTTCAAAATTCCAGTTACCATATGCCTTTTAGTCTTATTTCAAATGATTAAACCCAAACTCATTGTTCTTTCTTTTGTATTTTAAATCCTGAATTAATTTTCCAAAATAATAAATTGACAGTCATTTATCATTTAGATGATTGTTTGCCCTATACACCCAGATAGGTCACCAACCCCTGTGACCTCCGAAGCTACCTCTGTCACAGAAACAAAACATACTGGAACCCATTTTCTGGCCTCAGGTTCAACTGATACAACCACACTCATATTGTAAAATAATCTTAATTTCTAAAATAGAATAGTTGGATCCTAAAAGCTGAGAGGGAATGGTCTTTGACTCTCACTACTCTCCAAATAGTGTCTTCCAATTGTTTTTAAGAGTCACAACTGACTCTCAATTGACTCTCAAATATGCCAGCGACTATTTAGCTGCATGGATTATTGAGTTCCAGTATTAGTGCTTTTTAATGTTTTAGTATAAACTTCCAAAAGTGTCCAGTACTGGCAGTCCTAAAATTACATAGAATATTTTAGTGCGTGCCTGCATCCCTAGACTTTGGATGTTTAAAATTAATGGTAACATGGGAGAGTGGAGAGTTTGCTGAATAGAGATTGAAGTTCATTTTTTTTCAGTGAGCACAGTTGAATGCAATTTGATAGCAAGTGTATTAGACTACAAGAATAATTGTATACAGGACTGAAAGATAATAGAATATACATTATATTTTTAATTAAAACATAAATCATCCCATATTTTTCATGTTGGAATACTTATTTGTGGTCAAGTAATAAACCTCAGGCATCCGATTTTTTTTTCTTTTTATTCAAAATAAAATATTCTGAAAACCTATTCATAACCTTGGATATATAATGCAATTTACTACTGAATTTAAAAAATGGAATACTGACCACCTTAATTATGGTGAATGAAACATAACTAGAAAATCTGGACTAAGATTTTGATACCCACAAGGTTCATAGATTTCTTGGGACTTTAGCTCAATCTTTTCTGGATAGGGAGGTAAAAGTCAGATTCATATTAAGGTCACATATCTAAACTTTGCCTCAGTCACTGTGTTCTATAGCCATATTTTGAGATTTTCATACAGTGAAGCTTCCCTGAAAATTACTCTTAAAAATGTGTTGTGTAAAAATAAAATTTAGTTGAGGTCTGATATAATTCCTTCCTATGTGTCCAACCACTTTGGTCACATCTTTCTCCTTTCTTGCATTTTCAAATAATAGCTAGCAAGGTTTTTCTTTCAGAAAATGAGAGCTTTGTGAAAGCTTTTGTGTCAAATCCCAATAACTAATTAAAGCTGACTTTCATTAGTTGGAATAAGCTGCATAAAAGAATCATGCGTTAGACTCAGGAAAATAAATTATGTCTTAATAATTTAATTTTCATATTTCTCTCACTACTTTTTCTCACAGGAACACAGTTAGGAAAACTAACTGTTAATATAATCCCCAAATATTGATTTTAGGCTAATAGTGCATTAAAACATGGTGCACTGATAGGTAATTTCCATGCACAAAAGAGAGAGAGAGTAGTCAAATGCAGATAGCTTTGCCCTCAGTAACCTTCTTAATAAGGGGATAAATTAATTTGTTGTTGTTCTCTGGGGATAACTGCAAGACCAAATGTAATAGTTTTGGCTTTTTTTCTCTTCTATGTCAAGCCTCGCATACCATTAACTATCAGCTAATCCTGCAAGCTAATGCTGGATGTAATAAGATGAAAATCAATGAAGTGGCAAGGAACTACCCAGGCTACCTCTGTTAAGAATTAAAAATACATATCTCTTTCACAGGAGGTCTGTTTCACTCCGAGTTGTCTGAGGGTTTGTAGATCCACCTTTTGTGGCATTTAAAGGATGGTTTACTATTAGAGTAAAATATATATTCTGTAATATTCTGGAGCCAGAAAATGCATCAGAAAGGAATTTTTACCTTAACTTGTTAGTCATCTGAGCAAGCTGAGAGTGACAAAAGCACTGGGACTATTCATCTCTTTTTACCCAGAAATCAAATAATATAAACCAAACCTCTTCAAAAGGGAGAAGATGTAGTAGAGCAAACACCCAGGAACCCAGCTTCCTTCCTAAGATGTTTTAATGATGTCAGATTCTAGTTACTTTCATGGTGTTCCTTTTTTTTCATAAAATCGAAATAATTACTATTTTTGTTTTCATAATTTCACAATTTCGTTGGTTGGGCATGTATATTGACAGTAACTTGTTTGCTTAATTTTATCACTAGCTGTTGAAAATATGGGGTTTTAGGGGTTTTTTTACATACATTTTCATACAAAATTAGGTATGGATGTAGTAAAATTTGAAAATTTTCCAGAAGTCAATCTTCTGTTTTTACATATACATGTGCCTTTCTATGTGTGTGTATATATATAGTATAATAATAGTTAAAAAACACATTGAAATAAACAGAAGAAAGCCAGTAATAAAAGGTTGTAATTACTATGTAGATAGAACATAGTAGGAATAAAAGGTAGCTGGGTATGGCTCTCAAACTGGAAGAATAATTTGCTTTAGTGTTCAGTGATGATGATTACATCTGACATTAGAAAGGAAAAAAGCTCTAGTAGGAACTAGATATGAAGAATGAAAGTTTTATTATCACAATAGACAGCAAAATTCATGGAGTTTCATGTGGTTGATTTAGAGTGCTGAATAATCTCTATCCTTGATCTATGACTGAGCTAAATGTGAAAATAAAGTCAAATAGTCAAATTTATAATAAAGCTTATGAAATGGAAAACAAACACTGTAGGACTGATGGTTTGGTAAAGGTAGCACTTCTAGTGAAATGGATGAGAATAATGGATTAAAAGAGTCATCTAGTAAATTAGATCCTTTAGTCTCTACTCACTAAATGCAACACTGTACAATATTATTTGGAAAGCATTATTAGGGTCTTGAAAGTAAGTTAAAACCAGGGTGAAATAGAAGCTGGGTAGAATGTACCAATCCAAATAAATATTTTTCTCTTGATAAGATACCTGATCTTCTAGAAAACAGAAAATAGGTAGGTCTTCAGTCTGGACTTTAAATATTTCTTATAGGGCAATATCTAATGAGAAATGAAAACACAACACAGAGAAAAGCATGTTCAGAGAAACTCTAAGTGGTATATAAAATGTATGCATTGTTTTAAACCCTCCTTCAGCCTGGAGGGAGATTGCAAGGAGAGTTTCTTCAGGTCTGATCTTATTTTCAGTTTTAAGGACTGTCTGTGCTAGAATGAGGTACATAGGTTTGGAAGCACTGGCAATCAAATCTTGAATGCTAGATTAAGAAAATTTTAAGCTCAGTAGTATGGTGAATGTTAGATGAAATATTAGATAGAAATTAGTATGATGTCTCTCAGATGTAAGAGTTTCTGTAATTAGAACTGACTGGTTTATAGAATCATAGAATCATTAAGATTGAAAAAGACTTTCAAGGTCATTGAGCCCAGTCTTTGAAGAACCCCACCTTCACACTAGACCACAGCACTAAGTGCCGCATCCAGTCATTTCTTCAACCCTTCCAGGGGTGGTGACTCCACCATTTCCTTGGGCAGCTTGTTCTAATGCTTAACCAACATTATTCTTTCTGATGTCCACCCTAAACCTTCCCTAGCACAGCTTNAGGTTTGGAAGCACTGGCAATCAAATCTTGAATGCTAGATTAAGAAAATTTTAAGCTCAGTAGTATGGTGAATGTTAGATGAAATATTAGATAGAAATTAGTATGATGTCTCTCAGATGTAAGAGTTTCTGTAATTAGAACTGACTGGTTTATAGAATCATAGAATCATTAAGATTGAAAAAGACTTTCAAGGTCATTGAGCCCAGTCTTTGAAGAACCCCACCTTCACACTAGACCACAGCACTAAGTGCCGCATCCAGTCATTTCTTCAACCCTTCCAGGGGTGGTGACTCCACCATTTCCTTGGGCAGCTTGTTCTAATGCTTAACCAACATTATTCTTTCTGATGTCCACCCTAAACCTTCCCTAGCACAGCTTGAGGCCATTTGGACTTGTCTCCAGCGGTCTGGAAGCAGAAGCTGACCCCTCCCTTGCTACAACCTCCTTTCAGGTGGCTGTAGAGAGCAATATGGTCTCCCCTGAGCCTCTTTTCTCCAGGCTAAACAATTCCAGCTTCCTCAGCCACTCCTCATACGTCTTGCACTACTGCCCTTCTCTGCCCTTCTCTGGACTTGCTCCAGCACCTCAGTGTGAGGAGCCCAGAACTGGTCACAGCACTTGAGGTGTGGCCTCACCAGTGACAAGTACAGAGGGTTAATCATTGCCCTGGTCCCGCTGCTACTTTTGATACAGGCCAGGACCCCACTGGCCTTCTTGGCCACCAGGGCACACTGGTAGCTCATGTTCAGCAGCTGTCAACCAGCACCCCTAGGCCCTTTTCTGCTGGGTTTATGGTTATTTTAGCTTTATGATAATGCCATGCCATGGCTTCAGGAACCCACAAATGGACTCCAAGCATAGCTGTCTCAGGCTATACAGGGTTATGAGTATATATTACCTTATGAATCTTGTCTGAAAACCCATATAAAGCTTGTAGCTGTAGAAAGCACGTGCACAGTACTGAGTTAACAAAAGACAAGGCAAATTTACACTGCAGATTACTGTGAAGGCAGCCAAGGATCTTTCTTTACATGAAACCTCTTCTAACAGCAGGCACGACCAGCAGAGGTGCTCAGAGTGCCAGGGGGATATGCTCAAAGTTTCAGTAGGTGCCCCCCTGCATGCTCAGTTCCTGCAAGGCATGTTTCATCTGTGATTGCTCCAGGGCTCTTATACTGCTTCCAGAGCCAAGCTGCTGCTTAAGAAATTTTAATTTCACATAGGTCCAGCCTAGGACTAGATTTGACAGCACATGATTTGTTCAAGTTTTTAATTTTCAGAGATTTTGCAAGTAGAAGTGTTTCACTGGTTTTTTTNAACAAACACTGTAGGACTGATGGTTTGGTAAAGGTAGCACTTCTAGTGAAATGGATGAGAATAATGGATTAAAAGAGTCATCTAGTAAATTAGATCCTTTAGTCTCTACTCACTAAATGCAACACTGTACAATATTATTTGGAAAGCATTATTAGGGTCTTGAAAGTAAGTTAAAACCAGGGTGAAATAGAAGCTGGGTAGAATGTACCAATCCAAATAAATATTTTTCTCTTGATAAGATACCTGATCTTCTAGAAAACAGAAAATAGGTAGGTCTTCAGTCTGGACTTTAAATATTTCTTATAGGGCAATATCTAATGAGAAATGAAAACACAACACAGAGAAAAGCATGTTCAGAGAAACTCTAAGTGGTATATAAAATGTATGCATTGTTTTAAACCCTCCTTCAGCCTGGAGGGAGATTGCAAGGAGAGTTTCTTCAGGTCTGATCTTATTTTCAGTTTTAAGGACTGTCTGTGCTAGAATGAGGTACATAGGTTTGGAAGCACTGGCAATCAAATCTTGAATGCTAGATTAAGAAAATTTTAAGCTCAGTAGTATGGTGAATGTTAGATGAAATATTAGATAGAAATTAGTATGATGTCTCTCAGATGTAAGAGTTTCTGTAATTAGAACTGACTGGTTTATAGAATCATAGAATCATTAAGATTGAAAAAGACTTTCAAGGTCATTGAGCCCAGTCTTTGAAGAACCCCACCTTCACACTAGACCACAGCACTAAGTGCCGCATCCAGTCATTTCTTCAACTCTTCCAGGGGTGGTGACTCCACCATTTCCTTGGGCAGCTTGTTCTAATGCTTAACCAACATTATTCTTTCTGATGTCCACCCTAAACCTTCCCTAGCACAGCTTGAGGCCATTTGGACTTGTCTCCAGCGGTCTGGAAGCAGAAGCTGACCCCTCCCTTGCTACAACCTCCTTTCAGGTGGCTGTAGAGAGCAATATGGTCTCCCCTGAGCCTCTTTTCTCCAGGCTAAACAATTCCAGCTTCCTCAGCCACTCCTCATACGTCTTGCACTACTGCCCTTCTCTGCCCTTCTCTGGACTTGCTCCAGCACCTCAGTGTGAGGAGCCCAGAACTGGTCACAGCACTTGAGGTGTGGCCTCACCAGTGACAAGTACAGAGGGTTAATCATTGCCCTGGTCCCGCTGCTACTTTTGATACAGGCCAGGATCCCACTGGCCTTCTTGGCCACCAGGGCACACTGGTAGCTCATGTTCAGCAGCTGTCAACCAGCACCCCTAGGCCCTTTTCTGCTGGGTTTATGGTTATTTTAGCTTTATGATAATGCCATGCCATGGCTTCAGGAACCCACAAATGGACTCCAAGCATAGCTGTCTCAGGCTATACAGGGTTATGAGTATATATTACCTTATGAATCTTGTCTGAAAACCCATATAAAGCTTGTAGCTGTAGAAAGCACGTGCACAGTACTGAGTTAACAAAAGACAAGGCAAATTTACACTGCAGATTACTGTGAAGGCAGCCAAGGATCTTTCTTTACATGAAACCTGATCTAACAGCAGGCACGACCAGCAGAGGTGCTCAGAGTGCCAGGGGGATATGCTCAAAGTTTCAGTAGGTGCCCCCCTGCATGCTCAGTTCCTGCATGGCATGTTTCATCTGTGATTGCTCCAGGGCTCTTATACTGCTTCCAGAGCCAAGCTGCTGCTTAAGAAATTTTAATTTCACATAGGTCCAGCCTAGGACTAGATTTGACAGCACATGATTTGTTCAAGTTTTTAATTTTCAGAGATTTTGCAAGTAGAAGTGTTTCACTGGTTTTTTTAAATTGAAATTGAGCGATAGTCCTCAATACCCAGATGCTGATGTTAGAGACATCAGAACTCATTTCTGGCATGCTTTAGACTGTAAACCAAATGCAGTCTTGTTTCACCATACCTGCATACTCTGCATTCTCTAGTTTTTCTGATGAAATGTGATTTGACATACTACTTATAGTCCATAAAAATTGTACTATACATCATTAAGTAATGCTGCTGTAACATCCTTAATATTTTCATTTTCTGTCTCTCTTATGATTCTAAGTGAATAGGGTTACTAAAGCATACTAAAAAGTGTTACTGAAATTCTTTTTTCCATTTGAGCAGTATTTAGTTTCCTCCTTCTTTCCTTCTACTATATTTCTCCATGGATTTTTTTTTCAGTCTGGTGAGAATATCAACATTTTCTGTAATACTCTTTAGCCACTTTCACAAGAAAACAAGGCTTCTTAATTTTGCTGTCTGTCTGCCTATTCTCTCCCCTCGTCATTCACTGCCTGTGAAGCAGTTATACAGTTTCGTACGTATTTAATAGGTAGGCAAACAATCTTTAGTTTTCTCTGTGTTTTCTGAAAGTCAGTGCCCAACTAGACATGGTAACAGAAAATCACTTAGTACTATTAATATTTAGTGCTGTCAGTTTACCTATTTGTATAAAAATGGCTTGAGACTGCCCTAATTTTTGAAATATCCTGCTTCATGGTCAAGTGAAGGTTTATAGTATGTTGAGGACATGGAGTTTATAGCAGTGTTGTGGTTGTGAGTGCAGAAGTATGATTTGGGTTCTTGTCCTAGCACCATATTAGCACCAGACAAAGGATCTGGAGCTCATCCAGATTGGATATAAGGAAAAGGAGGCTCAGAAGATGGGGTGTTTGCATGGTGGTTAGTTACAAGTTCATGAGTTTATGAAACTATTAATCCTGCAGTCCAACAAACAACTCCTATTGGTTATACCTATAATTACAGAGAACTCCAGCAACAGCCTAAACCATAGCGAAGAATGATTGATTCCACTTGTCCTGTTCTGCAACTCTCATTCTATCATTCGCTGTATCTCAAGATAGAATTCACTGCCAAAAGAACTAAAAAAGCTATTTGACTTCTTCATAGGCTACGACTCTACTTTGTATTGCAATGCTAAAAATGTCTTTCCAAAATGGCGCTTGCCCTAAAAAAGTGACAGAAAGTAAACTCAACAAACCTTTTCAATTTTTTTTTTTTTAATTAGCCGATTTGTTCCTAAAATGTTTAGATACAATTCAAATATGAGCCATTGGAGAGTATATTCCAAACTCTCTGCTATGCTTAATCTGCAGAGCTTGAAGCAGACCTGTCAAAGGAATTTCAGCAGAATAATTTTCCACAAGATGAAGTTTTCTCAGGATGTAAATCAAGCCATGTCACAATTTGTCTCAGCTAAAATATATCTGTTTTTATCAGCTTAAAGCCCCTTAGAGAAGCAATACAGAAAATAGCATTAGATGGTTAGAGGTGGTGGTCTGAACTGTTGCTTCCTAATCATGGGAAGCTAGTGGTTTTCAAAACTGAGAAGATTTTTATGTCAACCAGTTCTCACATGCTTCTAGTTGTTCAAAGAGTGCAGTTTGGCTCTTCAGACTCCCCCAGGCACTTTATCTTCAGATCTAACTCTTGATGGTCAATTGAGCATTATCTGTGAGTATGTTGCTTCAATCTCTTTCTGACAAGATAGATTTCTATTTTAAAGAAATATATTCTGAAAGACAACTGAGGTAATGGAGCTATTCCTGGAAAGAAGATAAACTTCACTTAAGGATGTTTAGCAGAGTGGCAGAGCATGTGTAGAAGCGGATTCAGGTCAGAATTAATGTAAGGAAGATTATGAGAAGGGGAATGTTTAGGGTAGAATGGAATAGCTCTAAGATGTCAGGGCTATGGTAAATCCTTTTCCCATATCTTTCCTTAAGTTACTATTTTGGATTGTCTCATATCCAGAACTTTATCTCACAGCCTGGAAGTTTAGACTTTCAAGCATGTTTTGGTATTTCTCTAATAAATAAAAGCTCACATTCTAAACCTTTCTACTAATTTTCTTGATTTTCAAAGCTTTGAGGTTTAGTTGACTACTGAATGAGTTATTTTTTACTACCAGAGATTCCAATTATGTTTTTGATGCTTTTTCTTAATATTACTTCTGGTTTGGATAGTTTCCTTGTCTTTAGCTATTCTGGTTATGCCTTCACCTACTCTAAGAAACAATCATGCATTAAGTTCTCTTTAACTTTCTTCACATCACCTCCTTATTTAGTCAAGCCCATGCTTTAAACATTTGTTCTCCCCAGCCTTCCTCACTTTTCCTTCTTCACTTTTTCTAGTCCTTTTATAACAACTCTGAAAAACTCTTCAATGACATTTTATTCATAGTTTTTTTCTACTCAGTAATATTTTTTTTGTATAGTCTCAGAAGAGTTCCTTTATTTTCCCATGTAGAAATTTGTTTTTCTGTTTTATCATCTATGTCAAATAAGATCAAAATATTCAGTTATGTTAAGTGTTGCTATGATAATGAAGACCTATTGGATTTAAACCAGTGGCACATACAGGGCAATTAGAACTCAGCTTTGAGCCCAATGAAATGATTTCTATGTTAATGAGAATTTCAGGAGTTATAATAAGGGCATGCTGACACATGCCAAAGTCCGTGTCATGCAGAGTACGGACATAACATTAAGTGCTGTACTGAATACCATTCTACTGTTCTGATTTAAGTCACAAAACTTTCCTCTTTATTTAAGTTTATTGTCCATGAGTTGCAAAACTGAAAAATAAAAAAGTTCATGTTTACTGGTTAGGAAATTGCCAATTCGATAAAGCACTTATTTAACTCTCAGTTCCTGAAGAGTTGTGTTGTCACAAAACTGGCAGCCAAACCATGCCCAATTTTAGGTTTTCACAAAAGTAAATTTCACATGAACAAAGAATTTTGCTTCTTCATAAAGAGAAGTGGATGATCAGTGAAAAATATTAAGGAATTTGAGGCCTGCCTATCTACCCTTGCATTTCAGTAATTAAAAAAATCCTGAAAATACAAACATTTTATTAAAAGAATCAGACTACAACAGACTTCAGGAAAAATAATTATTCCAGTGATTATTCATATGCATGGTGAAGAGGTGCATGTAAAAGCAATTTTATTTTCATATCATTCCCACTGTGATGTCAAATGTAGCTATTCAACAATCCACTGTTTGAATAGTTACAATAAAAGGCTTTCAGATTTTTTGTCACCATGATCATAAAAGTCCCTGGCTATTCCTTATGCTGCAGCCTGACCTCCAGGAAATGGACTGAATGGACACCCTAATTTTATCTAGCACTATCAGTGTACATTGGACTCCTTGGTCTCACTGGAAGACTTTGAGCATCAGGGCAGCCAGCTGTTCTTTTCATAATAATATGAATGGGAAGGATATATGTTTCAATTTGATGTTTCTGGAACACAATATTTTCAAAATTATTTTGAAAAAAATTCTTAATTCTGATTTGGAACAGAATTATTTCACTTGTGGAAGAGGAAGATCCTTCATTCTCTGGTTTTTTGGAGCACTTCTTTACAAGAAAAAATTAGGAAGAGGGATAAAGAGAGGATTGGTACATTCATTTTTCTTCATTCTCTTTGTGTATCTTACCTCTCTACAGTCCCAGTGTGCCATAACTCTTGACCTACAGTTAGCAAGATCGCAATTATTTTAATGTACAGAGAGCTACAAAAAGTGTACTAAGTAAATGTAGACTTTCCATTGGTTTTATATTTGCAAAACTTTTTTTTTTTCCATAACAGGATTCCTATGCTCACAGAAAAGAAGGCACAACAATGTGTGTTGGCAAGGCTATCATATTTAGAAGTTAAATACTGGGAAGTGTTAAAGTATTTCTTGACCCCCAAATGTAAAGATGCCAGTAAAGGGGGAATGAGTACCTGTTTTACATGTACTCTTGTTGATAGCATATTTTTAATCCCCTGTTTTGAAGACAATTTCCAAGTTGGTGGAGGTTCATCCCAGTTGTTTAACTAAGTAGCATGAGTTGGATATAGTGCTTAAACAGACACAAAGCAAATGAATTATTCACTTCTGCACAGGGGAATCTTCTGTTGACTTCTATTTTAAGAAATACTTTTCACTATCTAACAGAGTAAAATTAACATAGATAAATTATATTGCTTGTGAGTATGAGGGATATGCAAGAGGTAAATCTAAAGTACAGCTTAAACCCCCAAATGAAAACTTTGGGTTCAATTTTTTAATTATTTTTTTCTCTAATACAATCTAGGTCAACTTGTAAACAGAAAATACCAAATGAAGAAAAAAAATATTTCTGCATTTCTGATGAGAAATATTTTAATACCTTCAAAGGAACATATTCAAGATATTTTAAAAGTTTCCTTTTTTAGCAATAATTCTTTAATTATTTCAACTGAAATTCATATTGCTTTGATCTTATGAAATTTATCTTTTTTCACAACTTAAACACTGATAATTAAAAAGAAAAATCCCTTCTTTTCTGTGGCTAGATCATCTGTCTTCATCACACACAGCAAATTGACTGATTATACTATTTAAAAACCTCTTTTTAGAAGCTTCTTTATCTTTCCTACAGTTTTGTAGTTGCTGTCTAATAATAACAGTAGTTTCCTTCTCCATCAGAGCAGTTTGGGAAAGAAAAATTAATTATACTAATAGGATTCACTCATAGATATAAATGCCACTGTGAGAGGCCATCAGTAAATCTTAAAGGAAAGAAAATTCTCCATATGGTATTGTAACAATGTGCTTTTCCTTGGTGGGATGAGTACTACAGTGTGAAATGTTACAAAAGGTTTATAATAGAGATTAAAGCTTTCAGAAATATGGCAAAGAAAAATTTTCATAAAGAAGCTGCATATCAAACTTAATTTATCTCAAAACACTGAGGAAATAATCTGTGTCTATAGATTTTTGTATTTCCATTATCATGCTGCAGATTGTGTAGCTAAGTCGCTTTCAGATGCAAATCAATCAAAGAATAAGTAAATTAGAACTGTAAAATAGATTTAGACACTCATTTTTACTAATTGATGGGCAGTGTTTTGAAATCTACCCCGATGGTCTTCAGTCATTCCTTGACATTTCTACCACATTATATGATTTCAGGAGGCTGCTAAAAAAATCTATTGTCTGAAAAAGAAATTGCTTCTCCATGGTGTGTAGAAGTTGAGAAGTTAATTTCCCAAATATCTTCATTTTAGACAAACTGAAACTTATTTATGTCAATGTAGTTCATGAAAAATAGTGATGAAGCTAGACTAAACAACTCTGAGCTGTGCACTGCCGTGGGTGGGTTTCCACGAGCGAGAATGAACTTAACACATCAACGTGATGCATATCCAATTCCAGCTTTATTTGAAACTTCTACAGGTATATATACCTTTTTACTACAGAACACACATTTCTATATGCAAAGCGATGTGCTGTAGGCTACAGTATATCAGTCTTCATTAGGGAGGTAATTGGTTAACAATTAGCTCACTGTGTCATTGTTGTTAGTTGTTAAACTCATTATCTCTTTTTCTCACTCCAAGCTTATCTCGGTTCTCATGGTTTCCTTGGTCTTTTCCCAACCAGCTTAAATAAACACTTCTCTTAGCTAAGCAATTCCCACAATGCACTCTTAGGTTTTGGTTTTTTGTTTGGTTGGTTCATTTTTTTAAAGTGTATTCTTCAAAGAAAACCATAGTTTCTTGATGGATATTCCTAAATAGATTTTTATTGTCCACCTGACAAAAAATTTTGGTCACATCTGAGAGTGGTTTTGATGTTATGAATGCAGAAATATTTGTGACTTTGCTAAAACCCATCAATTCAATGCAATAAATGTAGCTAAGAGCACTTTTGTCTTTTTGATTATGAAATGGCAGCCGAAACCACTGAGAAATATTACCATTCCTGGAAAATAGGTTATCAATTGCAAAAATCTGCTACTGAAAAATATGGAGTGAAAGAATCCAATCATTTAACATTTATACCATTCAGTTTCTTTTTAAGTTTAAGGTAAAACCTCTTTAAGGTAATGGAGTACTTTCAAAACCCTAATTTCTAAACTTTTTAATTTATATGCTTTGTAAAATGTTTTGGAAGTCCTTTTTCTGCTGTTCTGTAGCCATCAGAAGCTCACAAACCACCACCTGAAAAACACTTGTGTATGTCACTAAGTAATTCATTATATTTAGATTCTTGCCCCATACCAAGAACTGTGGAACATTCTAATAACTTCTCCCTACGAAGTGTCAAAGAAAAAAGAAAGAAAATTGCCTAGGACTAACAGAAATACATATTCTTCTACTGTTCATATATATATGTATCCCATGTATGATTTTTATTGTTATTTTTTTATATAGATATCTACAAATAGTGTTTCCTCTATATGGAGACCTGCTTTTAGTAACTTCATTTTGCAGTGCTGAATACTTTCCTTTTTTCTTCTATTTATTTCCTTCCTTTTCCTATTGACTGTCAGCGATATGTAAGAAACAGCAATGTTTCACAGACACCATCTCAGTGACTCACTTTGCATGCAAATGTGGCATTTTCATTTCAAAATTACAATCCAGCACTATTCTGTGTATTCAAAAATGCAATAGTTGAAATACTCTGAAATTCACCTGCTCCATTGTGTGACAGATCTTTCATTTGGCATTTCTGCCCCAAGTTCTTTGTCAAACTACTCTCTCCTTTATACATCTACCATCTCATTATATTTTTGGATGGGTATGACTTAACATTCATAATTTGTTGAAGAGAGTAATACAGTGTTTTCTTCAAGCTACACAGTCTAGACATTTTTATCATTAATATATTTCAGCTTACAAAAGCCTCCCTTACAGTGCTATGCTGTAAGTCTACAACTGAACACAATCAGAATCTGCATTATTGTTTCCTAGTTCAATACAGTTTTCATCCTATCATCTTTCCTGTTCAGCATGTGAACATGACTTCTACAAAATCTTTGCATCAGTACTTCCCTTTTACAAGAAACCCTACAATATGATGAGATAGCACAGCTAAGAAAGTATTGTAGTTCTGCATCAAGGTTGATGAAGGATCTTGAGTAGAGGGTAGAGNCATAACAGATTTTCTTTTCCTCTCTTCTTCATATATGATGCTGCTAAACATACCTGAATTATGAATGAGCCTATGAAGGCAAACTCATTCTAACCAGATTTACATCATTATTTAAAACTTTCTAAGTGATTTGTTTTCTCTTTATTTAATTGAACATTTATCACTGGTCACTTAAGGAGACTTTAGTTATTAATCTGTCATTACAGAAGCATTCATGGAGATGTGCAGATTCTAAAGTACCTGTATTTCAGTATTAGTATAGTCGAGTAAGTTAGGTGCTAGTGTCAGAAAGCATCACTAGGCAGGTAAGTTTACAGCTGTATATTCTTAAATGCTGCTTTAAATAGGAATAGATTTAAATACATACTTGTTTCTTTCTCTGTGTCATAAAAGGTAGTGAGAGAATCACACTTGGAATCCATTTTTACTTCTTTACCTTTCAAAGTATGCTAATATCTGCATGCATGATGAGTTTTGAGGCTGAGAGGTTTTAGGTAGTTTGATTCAGTACATTTTTTTTCTCAGTGATTGTGTTTATCTTTCAGACTTGAATCTCCTACTAGATCTTTGGTGATGGAAGCACCCAGGGGAGTACAAGTTAATGCAGCTGCAGGAGACTTAAAGGCTACCTGTAGGAAAGAACTGCACTTACAGTCCACAGAAGGGGAGGTAAGTTCAGCCAGCACAGAAATGTTCCACAATTCTGCCCAGTGTAACACAACAATGTAAGGAGTGTTTCTTCAGCAGCAAGGTAAACATCACAATTAAGTCTTTTGTATTTGCCCTCGTTAAAGTAATTTTAGTTTAGCTTGCTCAGTTTTTAATACTTACCTCCTTTTTACAAATATATAAATCACTAAGTTTCATTCACACTTAAAAAAATGTTAGTTAAATTAATATAAGTCAAAATTGTTTTTTAATCTGAGAGGCAGGGAAAAAGCTACCCAGATCTTCCATGGAACAGAACCAGCTAAGTAATAGTGATAAAAAATTAATTTGGATGAATCTGACAAAACAAGAGAGAGAAGTTTGGATTCATTTAGGATAAGGTGTCATTAAACAATGATTAAGAGATTTAACAAATTTGCTCAAATTTGTTTGTCTTCTTAACCTGTTAATATCACTGTAAGAGAGACAGAGTATTTCAATGGTATGTTCACTGTCCTATTTCATTAGTGTCTTGTTTCAGTAATTCAGTAATCAGTGATCAATGATCAATATAAAAAGATTCTTCATGTGTAAACCTGTGTGTACTCATGAAAATGATCTAAAATTGGATCACTGGCTTGGATGGCAATTCATGTATTGCAGAAACACATGAAAGCCCTTTCATCTTCAGACCTTAAAATTATATAACATTATAAAAAACACAAAACTTGTGGAAGGTTATCAAAAGCTCTCAGATTTCTATGAGAAATTGATAGATTCTCAAATTGTTCTCAGAGGGACTTGCCAGGTTACAGTACTTTTGAAAAACCAGTTGTTTAATGTAAATAGCTAATTGGGAATTGAGCTCTTTAGAACATTTTTGCCTTTTGTGTTTGTATTTTCTACCAAGTGTTTTCAGATCCTTTACAAACTATTCAAATGAGCAAAACCAAACAAAACAAGCATTCACATCTGTGGCATCTGCATTACAACAGACAGGAACACTTTGGCCAATATAGTGAATCAAAGGCCTACTTTGATAACATTTTCCTATTGATGCAAGTATCTGTGCTGTATAATTAAAGCACTATGTTTTCCTAATTCAGACCTTCAAGTATTTATTTACCTCATAACCCATGTTATTTCTGAATTTCTCCAAAAGCCAGCTCCTTCCCCGTCTCTCAACTTTATTTACCACATCTGTTACTATTGCTTACACTGCTGAGATAGAAGCAAAGCAATCTAATCCTCTTTTAACAGTAAATGTTTTCCTCCCTCATCCTTGTCCTTTCTGTGGGTATTTTTATTGCAGGGTCTGCAGCTTCCTGTCTTGCTTCCCCTTCATAAATCCCTGGTCAAATCTAGTATGTTTCCTACATTTATTAACATAAATTTTACAACTAGAGTATATTCATGATATGGCCAGAGGGAAAATGTAATACTCAAATGAAAATTAAAATTTAAAAAAAAAAAATAATAAAAAGCCAACAAAAATACTGTTCCCTTTCCTCGGTCTCCTATAATCTTGAAGCAATGCTTTTATATATATTGTCTGTTTGGTATCATACATCTCTGTGATGCTTTGTACAAATATTTTATCTGTGGATCCCTCAGATTTTTTTCTCTATATGAACACTGTGAGTTCATTGCGTGACTTCTCATTTTTCCTAACTATTTCCTGCACCTTATTGGAAAGGTAGTTTTGAAAATAATGTCACATGACCACAGCTGGACTTTGAGAATGGGAATACAAGAAAAGCTATAATGACTATATCATGTATTATTCAGAAACATAATTCAATTCAGTATTAAATATTTTGTAGCGGAAAAATGGCAGCACAAAGCAGACNAGAAGTGGAAAGACTGACAGTAGAACTACAGTTGCTGTGAGTAAAAGTACCAAGACTCAGTGATATGTATCTTAACCCTATTATAACAGGGTTATATGAGCATAATGAGTATTTTGCAGAACAGAAAAAGCATCTAACTCCTCCCTCCTCC
>VXBX01001170.1:218321-252838 GCA_013400415.1 Scytalopus superciliaris
GTTAGTTAAATTAATATAAGTCAAAATTGTTTTTTAATCTGAGAGGCAGGGAAAAAGCTACCCAGATCTTCCATGGAACAGAACCAGCTAAGTAATAGTGATAAAAAATTAATTTGGATGAATCTGACAAAACAAGAGAGAGAAGTTTGGATTCATTTAGGATAAGGTGTCATTAAACAATGATTAAGAGATTTAACAAATTTGCTCAAATTTGTTTGTCTTCTTAACCTGTTAATATCACTGTAAGAGAGACAGAGTATTTCAATGGTATGTTCACTGTCCTATTTCATTAGTGTCTTGTTTCAGTAATTCAGTAATCAGTGATCAATGATCAATATAAAAAGATTCTTCATGTGTAAACCTGTGTGTACTCATGAAAATGATCTAAAATTGGATCACTGGCTTGGATGGCAATTCATGTATTGCAGAAACACATGAAAGCCCTTTCATCTTCAGACCTTAAAATTATATAACATTATAAAAAACACAAAACTTGTGGAAGGTTATCAAAAGCTCTCAGATTTCTATGAGAAATTGATAGATTCTCAAATTGTTCTCAGAGGGACTTGCCAGGTTACAGTACTTTTGAAAAACCAGTTGTTTAATGTAAATAGCTAATTGGGAATTGAGCTCTTTAGAACATTTTTGCCTTTTGTGTTTGTATTTTCTACCAAGTGTTTTCAGATCCTTTACAAACTATTCAAATGAGCAAAACCAAACAAAACAAGCATTCACATCTGTGGCATCTGCATTACAACAGACAGGAACACTTTGGCCAATATAGTGAATCAAAGGCCTACTTTGATAACATTTTCCTATTGATGCAAGTATCTGTGCTGTATAATTAAAGCACTATGTTTTCCTAATTCAGACCTTCAAGTATTTATTTACCTCATAACCCATGTTATTTCTGAATTTCTCCAAAAGCCAGCTCCTTCCCCGTCTCTCAACTTTATTTACCACATCTGTTACTATTGCTTACACTGCTGAGATAGAAGCAAAGCAATCTAATCCTCTTTTAACAGTAAATGTTTTCCTCCCTCATCCTTGTCCTTTCTGTGGGTATTTTTATTGCAGGGTCTGCAGCTTCCTGTCTTGCTTCCCCTTCATAAATCCCTGGTCAAATCTAGTATGTTTCCTACATTTATTAACATAAATTTTACAACTAGAGTATATTCATGATATGGCCAGAGGGAAAATGTAATACTCAAATGAAAATTAAAATTTAAAAAAAAAAAATAATAAAAAGCCAACAAAAATACTGTTCCCTTTCCTCGGTCTCCTATAATCTTGAAGCAATGCTTTTATATATATTGTCTGTTTGGTATCATACATCTCTGTGATGCTTTGTACAAATATTTTATCTGTGGATCCCTCAGATTTTTTTCTCTATATGAACACTGTGAGTTCATTGCGTGACTTCTCATTTTTCCTAACTATTTCCTGCACCTTATTGGAAAGGTAGTTTTGAAAATAATGTCACATGACCACAGCTGGACTTTGAGAATGGGAATACAAGAAAAGCTATAATGACTATATCATGTATTATTCAGAAACATAATTCAATTCAGTATTAAATATTTTGTAGCGGAAAAATGGCAGCACAAAGCAGACTTTGCTGAACTTCGAGTTAAAAATCATTATTTTTCTCTATGTGCTAAGATTTTACACATCTATGATTTCCCACATAGATTTTAGATTGATAATTATCAGAAAACAAACTACCAACCTTTCCCTTCTCTTTCCCAAGGAGCTGTTCTGTGAACATACATCTGAGAAAGTTCAAGGTCTTGAGTATTTGCAATTTCACTAAGATCTGAAATTAAATGTAGCCTAAATCCACAGAGAAGTTCTATCCTGAGGTCTCACCAATGCCTTTATATATATAGTCCACTGCTTTCTCTCTTACACTGGTGAGAGGTAGAGTAAAATGCAGAAACACTTTGGAAGCCATGTGATAGGTTCCACAGCATCAGCTGTTGTGCAAAGCTACCATGGCCACATTAGGGAACTGCTGGACTGATTACAGCCTGGTGTGAGGAACCAGGATAAACATTTGATAGATTAAATGTCTACACAACAAAATATTGGTTTTCTTGCTTACAGCCCAACAGATAAACCACAGATTAGCAGACAGCATGAAAAAATATGTGTAAAGGGTTTATCATTACTCACTTTTAAGGAAACAACACATTCTAAAATGACAGAGTATCTATGCTAAAAATAGTATTCATTTTAGTTTTAAAAATGTATGATTTGTCAGTCAGATTTCTTCCACAAATAAATTAATTTTGTCTTTGTGAATTGGATCTGTTAACCATTTTTGCGATATTTTTGTACTAGAAAAAATGCAAGTTTTTTCATATTACTCTCATGCTGGTTAACTAAATATGTTTTTTTTAATGTTTGTAAGCATTCCCAAAAACTCATTAAAGATATGTGATTTAATATTTTCTTTCTATAACAAAGTTATGGCCCTATTGTGCCAGAAAGTAGCTATGTGGCATCTGGAATCAACCAGTTATAGCCATGTTACACAACAATCTTATTTTACTGTCTATGAAACATAGATTTTCCTATTATTTAAGAATATCATCAGAATATTTTTAAGAACATAAAAGCATTCATGAAATACTGTTCCTCTAACTTTATTTTTCATGCAATATAATCTCTGGTTTCCCCCATCACAAACTGAATGCCTCTGCAAGCATTCTGAATTCTGCTGTTTGATTTTTTTTTTTTTTATTTACTGCAGTATTATAATAATCCTTTTAGCCCTATTACGCATTATAATTTGTGATCCCAGACTGAATACTGGGGGCTGTAATTTAGATTCAGATTCTGCTGCCCTTTATAAAGCTCTTGAGCTGCACCCTTGTGAGTTGAGGCATCAGCAGAATCCTTTGATTCAATTATAGCTTGCTATTTATTTGTGACCTATGTATTATTCTATAAATAAACTATAACCAATGGTTTAAAGCAGAAATCTTTTACAAGAAACATTAACTGTGAAGCTCTAGGCTCTAGATGAATCTACTGGTTCCCACAAGAGAAAAAAAAGAACATTTCTTGTCTGGAAATTCAGCACAATGACTGCTAGTTGACTACTGCTTCTTTCACATGAAAACACAAAAGTACAGATCAATTTTGAATTCTGTAGATACTAGATTTTACTAGACATAAAAATGTGTTAGAAATGAACTTGGAACACATTATTGTATAAAGATAACAAGCTGAAAGTATTATTTGATGTTTTCCATTTGTTGGCCTAACAATTAATTGTAATGGTTTTGACCATACAGAATCACAGAACTGGTCAGGACCACAGTGAGTCATCTGGTCCAATCTCACTAGTCAAGCAGGGCAAATTGAGCAAATTGCACAGGATTGTGTCCAGACGGTTCTGGAACATCTCCAGTGAGGGAGACTCCACAAATTCTCTGGGCAATCTGTTCCAGTGTTTGGTCACACCCACAGTAAAGAAGTTCTTCCTTATATTCAGATGGAACTTCCTGTGCATCAGTTTCTGCCCATTGTCTTGTCCTATTGCTTGGCACCACCAAGCAGAGCCTGGCTCTATCTTCTCGGTGTCCTCCCTTCAGACACTTACAGGTATTGATGAGGTCCCCTCTCAGTCATCCCTTCTCCAGGCTGAGCAGGCCCAGCTTCCTCAACATTTCCTCGTAAGAGAGATGTTTCAGTCCCTTAATTATACTTGTAGCCCTCCACTGGACCTGCTCCAGGAGCTCCATATCTCTCTTGTCCTGACGAGCCCAGAGCTGAACACAGCGCTTCAGATGCAGCCTCACTAAGTCTGAGAAGGATCACCTCCTGAGGCAGGATCACTTCTTCTGACCTGATGGCAATGCTCTTCCTAACTCACTCCAAAGTACCACTGGCCTTTTTGGCCACAAGGACACAGTGCCGGCTCATGGACAGCTTGTTGTCCACCAGGACCCCCAGATCCTTCTCCACAGATCTGCTTTCCTGCATGCTGGTTCTCACCTTGTACTGGTGCATGGGGTTATTCTTCATCAATGTAGGACCCTGTACTTGCCTTTGTTAAATTTCAGAAGGTTCTTCTCTGCCTCTCTCCAACCTGCTGAGGTCCTTCTGAAGGGCTGCACAGCCCTTTGGGGTATCTGCTGCATCACTCCGTGAAGCAGAAAGCTGCTAACTATCCTCAGCTCTTAGGAATCTTTAGTAACTGCTAAGCATCTTTGTAGGCAGCTTCTGTGTAAGCTGGGCTCTGCACTTTCATTGCATCCCATTGACTATCAAAGATGAAGTAAATAAAAAGAGAAAGATGTACAGAGGCTTCTCATTTTTACAAATGCATTCATATTAGTCTCCCTATGACCTTTCTCCTATTTACTTTTTTATGCCCTTGTATTTCCCTGTCAAATTACACTCCTTCATAGCATCATTTATAGGCTATATTTTGTTGTTTCTGGCATAATGAAGCTGATCCCTCATTATAGTAAGGCTTATAGCTGTCACATTAAAAATAATCAATATTCTTTAACAGAAAGTTTACTCCAAATCAGTGTGGCAGACAAGAGGCCAAGTTTATATTTGCCATTTTAGCACAGTGCAGTCAATGAAGCACACACAGAGGATTATTTTGTAGAGTCTAACAAATGTGTATAGTACTAACATTTGATCTATAATCCTATCCAGTTCTAAGTCCAGGAGATGTATTTAACACAGAGATTAATAATTAAAGTGTATTAATAATTAATAAAACTGGAGTTATCTTCACTTGTAAGGTCAACTAACAGCACCATTTTAAAGCTTTGCTTTTGGTGGCATTTTTGGGATGGTTTTTATGTTCTAAAACAGAAAAATGAAAAAAAAAAAAGAAAAAAAAAAAGAAAGAGGATTGTTTTTTAACTAGTTAAATACAGTGAAATAGAATTACCATTTTCTCCAGCATTCTTGCCATGACTATGGAGGAATGGCTGATCAAAGACAACAACACTGCATAGATTAGTTCATTTCAACCAAGTAATGTTCATCTGAGATCAAATGTTTGCAAAAAATTATTAAATAATTATTAAATTATTATATGCATGAACAGAGTTCAATAAACAATAAGCAATGGTAGGCTCTAGAGCTCAAAGACAGACTATTTACCAAAAATTATCCAGCACATGCTTCATTTTGTTTTCAAAGCCCTTTTTCATGGTATTAAGCAGTTGACTTGACACTGTTGTTTGGGAAAAAAAGAGATTAGAGGAAATGAAGGGAATTTTTCCTGTTTCTTTTTAATTATAGGTTTCAAAAATTCTATAAAGATGTTTTGACAGATACTTAAAATTAAAATGACAGATTATTTTTAAACAAAACCCTTCATTTTCGACTTAAAACAGTTATTCACATGTAAGTCAATTTATAGTAAAAAACAGTTTTCCGTAGCAGTCTACAGCCAAAGTACAGTGTTCCTAAACTACAAAAGCAAAACATTTTAACTGATAACTTCCATATTTAAACCATTTGCTCATTGCCAAATTTTTAAGACCCACAGTAATTTTATTAGAAAGGTCACAAGAGACAATTAATAATTTATTATATAAATAAAATAGGTGTTTATTAATATCACATTTTAATCTCATGCTGATTTGAATGGTAATTAACAAGTTTTTGTACTAAGTAGATTAAGCAAAAATATTCCAAGTACATTTTCTTGTACATATTGTGTACATAAATCACAAAGAAGTCACATCTGTCCCAGGTTGAATGAATTTGCAAAGACTGAATATTATTTCCTTAATAGAAAGAATAAATGCACCACAAAGTTTTTACTTTGGTNATAACATGCAGGTGGGAATGAGAGAAATTATGCTAGAGTGGCTCTGTATTCACCACACCAGACCTCCCTTAGGCTTAAAGGTCTCATTTCTCTTGTGGTGAATTGATCCTCTTACTATAAAAAATACATTTTCAATACAAAGACTGCACAAAATTTTTTGGTCTTTGAATATTTAGTATATTAAGGTTCATCTCAGTCATCACATTAATTTCACTGTTTAACTGCACCTCAAAACTATTAATCATTATGATCCCTGTG
Organism: Scytalopus superciliaris; assembly: GCA_013400415.1. Lineage (NCBI taxonomy): Eukaryota > Metazoa > Chordata > Aves > Passeriformes > Rhinocryptidae > Scytalopus > Scytalopus superciliaris. Next base: position 224,392 of record VXBX01001170.1, read on the forward strand.
GTTCCAGACATTGTGCCAGTATATGTTTAGATTTTCCAGTATATATGCCACCAAGTTAATATTTTGACTTTCCATTATGACTCCTTTTCCTTTTTCTCAGAACTATCATTCAGATTTAATGAAAGTTAGTGTAGGTGAGCTGATTTAAAATAAATGTCAAAATCACAGATAAGTGTTAAAACAAATGGTCCATGTGAACTAAAGAACTGCAATTTATCCTATAGTTCCTCTTTGAATATTGAAACATATTGGCATATGAAAATTATGAAGTTGAGTCTAGTGACCTAATCTATATAATCTTCTTTGTGGGATGCTTCTGATAGCATGTGCAGAAGAGCAAAAAGACTAGGGGAAAATCTTGCATTACTGTAATTCAGATTAATTTAATTTCTAAGGGAATCACAAAGGTTTATTTAGTGAGATGTCATTACACTGTCCTCTCATACTGGTTGATGAACACTCACGTTTCAGATTTCCTTTTCTTTCACATTTCCTCCAGCTTCCTGCCATTTTTTACCTACATTAGCCCTGAAATATGCCTTTGCAGCCCTGTAGAATTGTTTAATTAAACGGAAAATGAATACAGAAAATTCTTCAATGCCTATAAATTCTAACTTTTTCATTTGGCTTTATCAATGTAAACTATCATCGGCTCTCTTGAGAAACTTAGTCAAAGACTATTGGAGAAATGTTGTACATGGCAGGTTCGTATCTCTATATTAAATGGCTTGTAAATATATTTTATTTTTTACCTCATGCCTCTATCTTGCCCACTGAAAGTTTGCTCCTTCAATTTAGTTCTTTGTTTTGTCAATAATCTGTATTTTCTGGCTTTCCTTTTTCTTCCTTTCCCTCTCTCTTTTCAAATTAACAATACAGTCTGAAGAGCAGATGACTTGCACTTCTTCGTTAGCAAAAAATGTATGTAAAAAGAGTACAAATTTTTCCATTCCTATCACATGTCCTACAGGCTGATTCAGTTTGCTACTTTAATCAGGAATCAGGCCTACTTTTAAATATTACAGGGCTAATATGTTTTTCTCCATACTAAGACGCACGGGACAAAGCAATGACCTGAGATTTCTAAACCTTAAGTATTTGGTGGGAATGATGCTCCTCAGCGCTCTGCTCTCTATGAAAGAACATTTCTCTGAAGAGCTGTTGCCTTTTCCATTTTGTAATTTCTCAGCCAGTCTCTCACAGTGTTTCAAGAATGGATAAAAGCTTTGGTTTTATTCATGCCATTTATCTGCTGAGGTGTGGGACTATGACTAGCCTTCATGGCCTTGATGCATGTGAAGTATTAAATGGCTTATCTCATACCTTTCACAGCACAACAGATTAGAGAAAGACCATGTACACAGGTCTTCTTCCATTAACTGCTGTCATCTAGGAACAGTATTCTCTAGGAAGACAACACTTTAATTTTTTTGTCTTGCCACTTCTTTCCTTCTGTTTGAACAACTGATAACATCAGACATAAAATGGTAAGTAGTTTAAATTTTGCTGATGTTGGAGGACTTTCCAGCCATTAATTTCAGTTTTCAGCTGATCAAAGGACAGGAAAGGGGATATCCTCAAATATTCACCAGGTTTTCTGAAATTCCTTGTGTATTGGGCTACTATGATGATCTACTTGGATCCCTGCTTAACTAATAGATAGCAGTGTTGCATCTCTAAATTTAGTCTTGTATTTATAACCTTGACAGCAGAGGCACAGGGTAAATTTTAATACTAGCATTAAACCATCTTTATTAATCCTCTTCATCTCAGGCTTCACCAGGGTGTAGCTATAGAAATCTGATTAAATTGGACTCACCACAGCAGATATCACCCTCATAAGAAGCCAGTTCAATTTTTCTCAGACACCATATCCTAGTATCCACATTTCTCACCAGGTGTTCTGGGATGCATGCTGGAATAGGACTTGCTAGCTGCCACTCAGGATTATGACACTGGATTGTTCTACAATTATGAACCTGGATCGTTCTACATCAGTGTTTTTAAGTTTGTAAGCACCAGTAGAAAGGCCTGCACAGATATGCTTATAAAGATCATTTCATTTAATGAGCAAAATAACTCAGCTACATTGTATTATAATGCACATCAGAGTAAAGTGCTCTGGATTAAAGTCTTGGAGCAGTACACTACAGACTGGTTGCGGAAGCGTAGCTGTCCTGATGTAAACAAACACAAAATATATTCAGCTCATAGCAAATCATATAACATTCAAGAGATTTTAATCTAGATCTTTGATACACAGGCACTCTGATTTTTTAAATTTTTGTTTGAATCAAAACATGTTTTTTAGAACCCATTTAATTTTGGTTTAGGATTTCTTATGACCCTTCCCCATAACCACTGCAACTAAGCCATTAAAATGGCCAGTCACATACTCTGCTAAAAGTAAAAAGAGCTTATTTTGTATTGTTGTTGTATTCTCTTGCATGCATGTCTTCTACACTGAAGTGCTTTTTATTATAACATATATAATATTCTAATGTCCCCAGCTTTCATTTCTTTAAGTATAAGCATAGATATAGTCTTTTTCTTAGCTTTTTTTATATTTCAAGTGTATCAAGGTGTGCTGCTTTTGGCTGGGGTAGAGGTTATTTTCTTCACAGTGGCTGGTTTGGGGCTGTGTTTTGGATTTGTGCCGAACACAGGGTTGATTATAATATGAAGATGTTTTTTGTTATTGCTGAGCAGTGCTTATACAGAGCCAAGGCCGCCTTCTGCTTTTCTTACTGCCACACTGGTAAGGAGGCTGGGGATGCATGGGAGATGGGAGGATGCACAGCCAGGACAGGTGACCCAAACTGACCAAAGGGATATTCCATACCATATGACATCATGCTTGGTATATAAAGTGGGGGGAAGAAGCAAGAAGTGTGGGGGGACATTTAGAATGGCGTTTGTCTCCCCGTCACTGTTAGGCATGATGGAGCCCTGCTCTCTTGGAGGTGGCTGAACAGCTGCCTGCCCATGGGAAGCAGTGAATGAATTCCTTGTTTTGTTTTGCTTGCTTACGCTGCTTTTGCTTTCCCTATTACACTGTCTGTATCGCAGCCCATGAGATTTCTTTTACCCTTCCGATTCTCTTCTTAATCCTACTGGTGGGAGAGTGAGTGGCTGTGTGGTATATGGTTGTTGGCTGGGTTTAAACCATGACATAGGGCATGCTGAAAATCAATATTAAAAGTTGAAAAGGCTATTCATTTAATTTTTTTTTTTATTTTTTTTATTTTAAGCTGTAGTGGTTAAAACCTATCAAGAACTGTAGATTAAAAGTATATGACATTACTGGCTCCTGTTTGATACCCTGCTGAGTTACTGTTGAAATTGAAAGTATTTTATCAAAATCATGTTCTGACATCAATTTTTGATTTTTTGCCAAGTACAGAACAATGCTGAGCACTGTTCAGTATAAAAGATACATTTATACTTACACAGAGCTTGCACTGTTGAATGCTTCTGGATTTTTATGCAGTGCTATTGATAACTCTACTGTTACTACTGTAAGAATGGACCTGTTTCTTTTATTCTTGATATGAGAAATGAAAGAGTACTTGTAATTACATATCACTCCACTCTTACTATTATGTTCTTTGTTTCCTTTTTTGTTTCCTTTTACAAATTACTAGCTTCTGGTTTGCTATTAAACTCTTTTTTTTTCCCCCACTTGTTTTTTGTTTTCTTATTCTGTTTACCACAGTTACTATCACATTTACTCCTAGCTGAGCTGAATGTTTTCATGTGTGGAATCTTTTTTTTTTTTTTTCCCTGTTGTAATTCTAGTAGAACATTACTAAATTGTTCCAAACACCATCCACATTTCTTGCATTGAAGCTATTTCTGCAAGGGGCTGTGATTCCCAATTCTTTCCAATCTGTAATACTGGACTTTTCAGCACTGTATGTATGTGTGTCTAAATACATAATTCTTTTGTTATACAAATTACAGAACAAAGTTAATAATTTATTGCATTTCAGTTTTGCAATCAGTTCCTCTACTGGTCACAATGTGAATTAAAGCAGGCATCATGTCACACAGATGTCATCTTTACCACTGAGATTCTTCCTTCCTGCTCCTTTCAGTGCAAATTTCCTCCCATGACACTATATTACTTTGGGAGCTGAAGAACTGGCAATGCTGGGGAGTTGCATTGTTTGGGACTACTATCAAACCATATTATCTTCAATGATCACAGTCATTTACAATGCCTCTGCTGTGGAGGAAAACATGACTATGCATCAATCCCTGTATGGGATTTTATCCAACACTTTAGTTTTTTCCCAGCCTGCTATTCTTCACTTCACTACAGCTGGGGCTCAGTAGTGCTTTTCCACTGCTCTGCTGCTATATACCACCGATTTTATCATAAAATAATACTTGTCTCCTGTAGACAAAAACACTACATGCCACATCTCTGCAGGTTCTTTACATGTACTGCCAACTTGGTGGTATANAAAATAATTTTTCTCTTGTGGACAAAAACACACTACATGCCACATCTCTGCAGGTTCTTTACATGTACTGCCAACTTGGTGGTATAATGGTGTCAAGTTGGCTTCATTGGCTTTCAATACCCTAGTAAGTATTTAAAGATCTCACCTTTTCCTAAGCTTTGAACTGTTACCTGAAGAGCTTAAAGCCATTTTGATGACTAGTTCCTAGTCTGCTCCTGAGTTAATGACTGATCTTACTTTGGCTCTTACTTACTTTTTCCATAAAAAAAACATAAATTCAGAGTAGCTGGACACTCATCTATTTGTGGCAGTGGAAGACATGGGGGTTTCTGAAAATATAAATGTAAATATTGCAGAACTCAACAGAGATTCATAAATGCTACTGATATCTACAGTTTCATGATGACCTCTTATTTCTAGTGGAAGATTTAAAAAAGCCACAATATTTTTTAATCATATTCAATGTTCAAAAACAAATGGGAATAACTTGATGACCTCTTTAATAAGACTTTAACCTGAAATATTTTCTCCTCTTAATTTAGGTCAACGAAGCTCTTTATTTTGTGTGTATGACTCTGTAACCTTATTTAATTATTCTCTGGATGTAGCTATTGTTAAACCCCTACAATTCAGCACATATTTTCAGCTGCTTACAGGAACACACTGGGGAGTGTGCCTTAATATCACTTCACACTTATTAAAATACAAATTATTCCAGAGCAAGGATATGCAGCTGACACGAATGAATAAATTTTAATCACAAAATGTACAAGTGAAAATTCAACCTATTCAAGAATATTATCAAGAATATTATTGTTTGATAATGTTTGTACCTGAATAAACATGTTGGGTGAAGTAATTGCATGTACTGTAAAAATGACTATTAGTAGGAAACAACTACACAGAGAAGAAAAACAATAAATGTTGACAGCTTTTTTATTCCTAAAGAGAATAACTTCTAATATATCTTTCTTATGCTTCTAATAAAATATTTCTAAAATTTTAAATATATTTCTAAACAATCAGGGCTGCTCCAAAACACTTTTTAAAAATATATCTCAATGCTGAAAGAAATTTACTTTTTTTTTTTTTTCTCCCTCTTCTAGATATTTTTAAATGCAGATACAATCCGCCTGGGAAATCTACCAGTGGGTTCCTTTTCCTCCTCCTCCTCCTCCTCTTCCTTCTCCTCCTCTTCACCCAGCTCTTCAGCTCCTCGACAGACTATATATGAGCTCTGCGTCTGTCCCAATGGTAAACTTTACCTGTCCCCAGCAGGAGCAGGCTCCACATGTCAATCCAGTAGCAACATCTGCTTGTGGAGCTAGAATGACTCCATTTTATCCTCACACCAGAATAGCCTTTTGTTACTATCCCTCTGCTTCACAGTTCTGCTCGGTTTCCCTTGTGACAAGTTCGACGCTTCAAATGGCCTGCAGAGCAACTTCTTCCAGTGTAAGCAGGAACACAGCGCTGCCTTCTCTTGTGGTTTGTGTTGCCACTCAGCATAGAGATGGGAGTGAGATATTCAGAAATCAATGTATTCTTCATCAGGAAACCTAGAACATAAAATCACCTTTTTTCCAAAAGGGACAATAACACAGGTGCCTTTGCTACTTGAAGTGAAGCACATAGTTTTAGATTTTTGCAGGACCTGGATATGAACTGCACATAAATATATATATATAGAGTACATGAATTTGCCCAGAATCTGATGGTGAGATGAATTGGTTCCCCCTGTATGATAAATAACTTTACTGTCTGAAAGCACAATTTTCCATTCATCTTTTTGGATGTAAACTTTTATCCCTGAATTTTAAAATTTTGAAGCATTGTGTGATGCTTGCTTTACTAAACAAATTCAGTAAATGGTTTTTAGTACAAAAAGAGACAGAATCCCTCCCTGAGTTTGGTTTCTTTAAAAATGTGTTGTAACTCTTTGTCTACCAAGTCTAGGGTTTTATACTAGGTAAATTTTGGAAGTGCTCAGCAATATTACCTTTCAAAGTTAAAAAGATATATGCTCTTGTTTGTCAGATCTGAATGACCTTATATAATATTTTTTGCGGCTACTGCATGTGAGTAGAACATACAGTTTCTGAAAAAGAACAGGGTAAAGAAGGAAATTCTGATGATATGTTTGTTGATCAGTGTATTGCTCTTCACAAGGTACTTATAATTGGCAAATACAAAACCAAGAGAGAAATCTTCAAAGGTACATCTTATCCATTTTCTGTCCACGTCTAACTGCTGCAATTTGAACACAGTACAAACGTTGGTACTAATGTAATGTGATTCTGAGAAGCAGTGCACTAACAACTTGTATGACATTCACATTTAGTATTCTCTTTTGTTTACCATCTGCTGCTACGGTTTCAAAGTAATAGTAGTATATATAAAACCACATATTAAATGATAATATTAAAAAGCATGTTGATATTACATTGACTTTATCAGGTCTGTGTTTAAATTATGCAGCCACATTTTCACTCATATCTCACTACTGACTTTCTTTTTTGACAAATTTAATGAGGGATTTCTTTCTTGTATCAATGTTTGTACCTGTTTGGCTTGGTTGGTAATTGAAATCTTATGAAAAATGCTTTGGTATACTGCTGGTAAATTTGTCACAACATTGATTAACAAGTATCTTGAAACTTGCAGAACCCAGGAATGTAAAACAGTATAAAAATGCTTCCTATTTTGGAATATGGCTTGATTACATGAGGTAAGTGAGCTTTTTAATTCTATCCTTTAAATTATGTCACCTAGCTTGTAGTTTTAAAGGCTTCTGAATGTAAGATCACCAATGAAATTACAGCATTTACAGAATAATTCTGAAGTCAGGGCAGACAGTGCAAGGTGGGCATTTCTAGGCAATATTTTTTTTTTGTAGAGAAAAAAAATATGAAAACAAGAAAACTAATACTATTATTGCCTTTGCATTTTATTACCACCTAATAAAATAAGGTTGATTTTTGTTTCAGTTCAGGTGAAAGTCACTCCTATGCAGAAGAGACATGTCTATGGCTTGGCTGGTGCTTACCTTACATTTGGCCCTCTTCAGGGGCATGAGTTTCACCTCATGGGAAGAATTCTATATTTACTGTTTTTACCAGCTAAATTAAGATTTTTAACTGATCATTTTAGCTCTTCAAAAGAATGCTGTTAACAGTAGATCTGTTGTTTTTTATTCTTGGAAAGAAAATATGTTAGAAAATATTGCAAGAAAATGTATTAGAACATGAGGATTTTTAGTAAGAGGGGAAAAAAGAGATACAGATGACAAAGAAGATGACAATAAAACATTAGAAAGTGTAGCCATATCCTTAGAAATGTAGGCATATAGATGTCTTTTTCTTATGCAGACAAGTAATAGAATGGTAGTGTGAGAGCCATGGATAAACAGTATTTCAGGAGGAAAAGTATATAGATATGTATGAGGACACATCTATATGTATTCGTTATCTGTGCACACCTACATACACCTGTTGCTTAGAAGATGAACAAAGATATTACAGTGACTAATCTATTTGGTGACTTAAAATGTGGCTTCTTACAAATTACATACAAGTAAAGTAAGGCTTCTTTTCTCCTTAAATAAACCCATGGAATGACTTGCAGATACTTTGTCATGAATTCTCTATTGAAAATTTCTTATTTGTTTGCTTTTCACCTTATGTGACTACTTACCTGCTGTACGTATAAAAAAGGTTTCTACTCACTGGAAAGACCAAACCTTTATAAATTTTAGAAAAACTTGCCTGGGAATGGACAAGTACAGAAAAAAAAATCTTTTGTTACTAGATTAATTTTAACAGCAAGACTGGAATAATTTACCACTTTGTATGAAGAAAACTAAGAGCAGATATGTGGATGGTACACTGGATTCCACAAAACCAGTCCATTAAGTCCACTCTGCATTGTCAGGATATTCTTTAGTGGAGTCTCTTCAGTCTGAGTGAAGTAGAGAGTATTCAAGAGCTTCACCAACCTATGTGATAGCATAACAAGTTCTCATTATGTCTTAATATTCAGGTGAATTTAATAATATTGATGTTTTACTTCAAATTTATTAAAAACTGTAAGAAGGGGGAAAATGTAGTTTTTATTTTAAGAGGTATGTCTAGCCCACATGATTTCAGGGATTATTGGAAAAGTGATTTCAATGGATTTACAGAACTAAAAATTTAGAAAACCATCCCTATGACAACACAAAAAGTATATGAAAAGATGATATTGGTTACATGAATTTAATATATACCATAGATTTATCTCCTGTCAAAATATCTTGTCATGATATTATAGGATACTGTCTCTTTCTTGTTTAAAAAAAAAAAAAAAGAGAGAAAAATAAAAGCATCAACCAACTTGTCTGAGCACTGTTAGCTGTATGGTTTTGTATTGCAGTTCATTCATTGTTTAAGTGTTAAGACCAAAGACTGACACTTCTGTTATATCTAACACTATGACACTGCTGTTTCTACTAATTCTGTTGGAATGAAGCAATGACAAGTTGTAATTACAACATGAAATTGTAACATAGTTTAGATTTGCCAGCATTTTGAGCTGTAGATTGTCACTTTTTTCCAGGGTTTAAATTTGTTGTCAGTGTGTTGCAATTACCTTACTGTTCATGCATAGCGGGATCTTTTGGTGTTCCTAAAGAAACAAGAGTATGTAGTCCAAAACATGCCAAGACATTTCTTCTTTCAACTTAAGTTATACTGGTTTGCTTGCAAAACAGTGGGTTGACTGGATAACAGAATTCACTTTAAAACATTTTAGATGCAGAGGGCTATTAAGTCTGGATTGAAGATACAGCCATAAAAGTCTAGAAGGCTGTTTAAGATATTTGCTTGCTAACATAATGTAATTTTTAGGTCATTTTTGTTTTGGTTCAGTTCATTTGTTTGTTCTGCTTTGTTTTTAGATTCTAAATAATTGCTAAATAAAAAACAAATTAAAAACCCACAAACCTTAGACTAGAGAATTGCTATGAGCTGATTTACTGTNTATTTTCTTACACATACTATGCAATATGTTTGTAGAACTGCAATATTACCAAAATTACAAAAGCTGTGCTTTTGTACTCTCTTGCTTTATGTAAAACAGATCTTTTTTCTAGTTAATGGACTGTCTGTCTTAAAACTGTGGATAACATTATACAAAAGCAGTACACTGAAACTTTAAGGTTTTGGGTTTGGTTTTTTTTTGGTTTGTTTTTTGTTTTGTTTTGTTTTGTTTTGCTTTATGAAAATAATAGCAAGGTTTTGGAAGTTGGAAATTGCTTTTTCTTGGAAAGCTAGAACTTTTGCAGCATGTAATTAATACTGTCAGTTTGAAATGTCTCCTGTGCTTCTTTAGCATTCTCGTCTGGTGCTACTATATAACCATAAATAAGGGTAATACATTCAATAGGAAACATATCAGAACTAATTTCAAGAATAATCAAGCAGGAAGCCTTCTAATGGTGAGAGGACGATATAGAATAGCTAATGAAAAACTTCTAGGTTTTTTCTGTATTTTTGATAGACTTTATTTTTGTTAGTTTGTGTTTCCTTGCTTCTGTCTTCATTAGCAGCATGGTAATAGCTTTAATTTGTTTTCTCAATAGTTTTGTCCTCACACAGAGAGTATAGTAGAGTTTTATTTCAAAAATTTTTCTGAAAACAATAGACACCACATTTAAATGCAGTACTTATGTTAGAAAATCCAATTTTAAAGAAGTACAGGCTTTATTTCTACATCAGCATTAGTAAAGTTAAAATTACACTGCTGCATCTCATCTGCCATAAAAGCATATTACACTGCTTAAATTCATTTGTATCTCACCACAATAAGCTTAAACTGTATGCTTATGTTTAAACTGCACCAGTTTACAAGTCACTTGACAATTAGACAGTCATGTTAAAGGCCTTGCGGTGATGTCATCAATGCAAACAAACCCTCTCTATGTTTAAACTGGGTGGTGTCAGCTCTGGTAACAGCATAGCCTTGCACAGCGCTCTGGCAAAAAGCGAGGTAGGCATTTGGGTGCTTTGGTTGCACTGAGCTCTTTGGTGTCATATTTTGGCAATATCCACAGTAGCCAGGCAGCAGCTAGCTTCAAAAGGCCTAGGGGGGAAAAAAAAAGCAATTTCTGTACAAGAGCCACAATTGTGTAGAACTATCGGTATTATAGTTCCTGATAAGTCTCAAGTGACTAAAACATGACAGCTGATACAGCAAGAAAAATAATTCTCAGCCATTTTACTCAGGCTTCGACTAGTCCAATCTGGGGAAACCTACTGGTAAGTAAAAGATAAATAGAAGATACACTGAAGAAAAAAAATCTGCCATAAACATTGTGTTGATTAAATGCAGTCCACACTGAGACTTGAATTTAATACAAACATTGTGTAAAACAGAGTCTTCTCTGAAACTTTCAGCTGAGCTTCAGATTATGTTATTTGAATTTGAAAGTATTATTTCATCTCTAACCAATACATTTCTTAAACAGTCTAGGATTGGAAAAAGTTTCAGAAGAGCTGAGGTAAAAGCTTATATCGTATATCTGATCTGATTAGAGTCAATTAACCAAAATTAAGGCTAGCCTACTTAAATAAATAAAAAAAAAAGATTAAAAAAATTGAAATTGAAATTAGAAAATTTTGCTGAGTTTGGGGAAAACTTTAAGTGCAGTTCACCTCTTTAAGAGGTGGCCAGCTCTACCACTGTCTCCAATTCTGACATGTTTAAGCAGTGAGAGTAATTTATATTAAAAAACTCAGCCTTTGATCTAATAAACTTCATTGAATGCATCACTTGATCTGAGAAGTAAAGGTAGCTTTTAGTCACATGCATACCTCCTTGTTTGTGAGACCCTTGAGGGAGAAGTTCAGCTTCCAGCATCATCTAGAGCACAATGAAAAACAGGATTTGGGCATTAGACAAGCATTACTGAAGGCAAGATGTACTGTTTTCTGTGCTTTATGATATTTTGGGAACTTGCATACAGTCATTCTTTACCACTGAGAGATCTGCACTCTACCACAATAACCTATTTCTATTTTCCAGAATGGTTCTGAAAAAAAAAAACAAAAAACCCAAAATTGGTTTCATTTAAGCTGATGTTTACTCAGTTTTCTTGTCCCAAACACTGCAGCAGTTAATGAAAGTGAAGTCCTCCTTCTTAACTCCCACCCACTCTTAACTCTTCAGCTGAGCTTTGGTTGTCCCCCTTAGCATTCTTCTTTCTTCACAAGTAACGAAAGAATAGACAATGAAAAGAATTTAGCTGTCTCTTTATCAGGGTCCTACCTGTGTGACTTGCTGGAACTGTATCAAAAGGAAAGTTTCTACCAAAGAGGAAGATTATTTTCTTTGTGACAACAGAAGTTATATAACAAGGAAAACTTCTTAATAACTTTTAATTTCTCAGATGTTTTGTCATTCAGTGAATTTATTTAAAATACCATAAAATAAATATGCAATCTGTCCTATCATGTTACGTTTTTTGAAAATAGAAAAGGAAGCACCGACCTCATTATTTGTCCCTCCCTACTAATGCACTCATTTGCTTTTAAAAACAGAGCTAAAATGTTAAATAGTATAACGATAACTATTTAAAACCCCTACTAATATTGGAATATTCATCCTCTTGTTCATAGCTGATGTTCTCACTCATCCTAGGTAAATTAATGCTCTGATTTCTTTTATAGTGGCATGACTTTCTATTGTTTTGTGTGATTTTTGGGAGATACAGAGCCCCTGATGATAAAGGAAAGAGAATGGAGGCATTTACTCACATGAGGGGAGAGAGAGTCTTCTACAGTAGTTTTATATTGTGAAGAAAATAGTCAGGGTGTTTTCCAGATATATGTTCCCCAGGGTGACTACAACATGGCATTGCAATAATCTTCAAAAGACAGACAGAAAGGCAGTGGGTTTCTTTGGTCTGCATAGGAATGGGTAGGACAGTGGTACATAGAAAGTAAATCCAAATCAATTTGCAACAATATCACATATAAGTATAGTTGAAATACAGATTTTTTTTTTTTTTTTTAAAGTGCCAAAACAGTTATAAGACTTCTCCTTAGGCCTCAGAGAAGTAGACAGAAAATCAGGTGAAGATGAATCATATACTCATAGAATGGTTTGAGTTGGAAGGGACCTTAAAGAGCACCTAATTCCAACTCCATTGCCATGGGCAAGGACACCTTCTACTATACCAGACTGCTCAAAGCCCCATCTAACCTGGCCTTGAACTTGAACTTCTAGGGATGGGCCATCCACAGCTTCGCTGGGTAACCTGTGCCAGTGCCTCACCAATCCAAACCTAACCTCATTCAGTTTAAAGCCAGTAACCCTTGTACGGTCATCACATGCCCTTGTAAAGACTCCCTCTCCAGTTTTCTTGCCAGCCACCTTTAGGTACTGGGAGACTGGTTATAAGGTCTCCCCGGAGCCTTCTCTTCTCCAGGCTGAACAGTCCCAATTGTCTCAGCCTTTCCTCGTATCATTTTTGTGGCCTGCCTTTAGAATCATTCCAACAGGTTTATGAACCACCTTTGTATCTTTATATCATTGAAATTTTATGTTTTTTGTCTATTCTTGGCTCTTTTAAAAGCAGTAACGTATGTATAAATTTTGTGTTTCTCAAATAGAAGGTGACAATGAACTCTCAGTTTGATTGTGTATCTCTGTTTATGGATGAAAGAGCTGGAAATGGGCCAGTACAGGACAGGGAATTCAAACCCTGGTAAAGACAACAGGAAATTCTGGGAAATTCTGCTTCTTTGGATTAGGCTTTAAATGTTCATTAAAAGTTTGAGCAAAAAAGTTATCCATGACTTTTTACAGTGTATATCTCAAATGCATCATTAAAGTTAGTATAATTTTCCCTCTGCAAATTGTTCCCACTTTTAACTGCAGGTACCACTTTGACACTTCCACAAGGAGAGCTCTAAATAATTGTCTTCACTCATTTGTCAAAACCAATTTAACAAATTGCAAGATGTCCAAAACGAGTCATAAAAGAAAATGGTAAAAAAAAAATCTACAGCCACTGTCTTTTCATATTTTGACCCAGTGTTTTCCTCACAGCAGAGGAGTTGCACTGATTCTGGAAGCAGTAGATTCAATATTCCTGGTCTTCCCAGTCACTTCTAAAGAGGCTCCGCAGGCCATATTGCTTCCCTTTCCTCCTCCACAGGAGAGTAAAATTAGGGAAATTAATTCTTCACATTGGGTTTGGGCTTGACTTTTGTTGCATGGTCTATCATTAGGCTTACCTTAATCCCTATTTTTTAAATGTAAAGTGGAGAGAAAAATCTGGTAGCAGCTACTAAGGCTGAGATTATTAATTGCAGCAGGGAGTGGGTTATTGCTCAAGATAATCTTTAGTGCTGTGGTGGAACAAAACGCAGGAGGAGAAAGGGAGCATCCAAAGAAAAAGCATGGAAGGAGAATAAAGGCATGGGGAAAAGAGAGAAAGACTGGTATTAGAACAGCTTTACGGTTTAAACAGGAAGAAAATGAATTTTGTTAAAATTTGTCTTTACTTCTCTTGCCTTTTTAAATATATCACACCAAAGTGCAGGAAGCAGAGGAAAAGCTTCAGGATAGTATTGCTGCATAAATCGTTTTCAAGACCACAAATATACTATTCACAGGAACAAGACAGTACAAACAACATCGGAAAATTTCTGTTGCTACTCTGGCCATGATGAGAGGCACAGCTGTGGAAGCTCTCGACTATGGAAACTATATAGGAGACAGAATGTTTTATATACAAAAGGACAGTCCTGGATGAAGAAGAGAGTCACTGAGGCTTACATTAGTATACAGCAGTGTAAATGGAAAACAGCTGGAAAAAGAATTAGAAAATAGAGAATAGTCTATAGGCTCGTGAAGGGTTTTTGTTTGTTTATTTTGAGGGGTTTTAATAGAGAAAAATCTGTACTGTAAGGTATTTTCTTATTTCTCTTTCCTTTTCTTTTCTTCTTTTTTTTGTTTTTTTCTTTTTTCCAACCAGCATCTGGGAGCAAGCATTGACTTCTGCTGTGATTTGTTTCACAGTACACAAGAAACGTATATACATATATAGAAATAAATAAGAAAACAGGGCTATTTACAAGCATTTCAGAAACAACAGCAGGTTTCTTGTTTTATGAAAGATTGATCCATCAGCTAAAGAATGAGACTGATGAAAGCATATGTTTGTGTTCAAGGTTTTTAAGCACATTTATGTCTACCAGCATCACATTTCACACTTTTCAAGCCCAGATTAGTCCTCTTATATCACCTTGTAAAGAAATAGTTTATATCTCTACTTATGAATTAGATCATACACAGTGCAAATTTTACATGAAGGTATTTATTCTCTATTAAGACTGTTGCCAGCTTATCCGCCAGTTTCCTAGCATAAACTGCTGGACTATAGTAGACTTAAAATTCTGATCTGAAACTTTTGGTAAGTCCATTTTTCTTTGGGAGAATCTAGAACACAATACCAGTCCTTTCTACAGTGCTGTGATAATAAATGTCTCTTCTCATGCATGTTAGCATACGTTTGTGAGCAAGTCACCACAGGTTTAACCAGGTTCCTGGAAATGCTTCCTAAAATGGTTTGTTTATTTACCTCCAGTTTCCAAAATCTTGCATGGCTTTAATATAATGTGGGGTTTTATCATTTTGTTTAATTATAGTATGTTATGTACTTTTAAAGAGATTTAAATTATATATCTAAACCACAAAACTTTATTAATGGCCATATGTTCCTGAGAACTGAAAGGGAAAAATACATTTAAATCATATTGTCTCACATTTTACAGAACACTATAATTTCACTTGATTTAGGCAATTTTCCTATCTATTTTTAGGAAACCTAACAACCAAACATTTAATTAAATTTGACACTGTACAGAATGCCTAAGAAATACTGTTTTAGTCAGACTATTGTGATGACAAAGTATTTACATTCCAAAGAAAGATTTCTAAATGGTGTATTATTCCCTTTTAGAAGTAAATAATGTATTATCATGTTGTGAAGTATGGCAAGTTAAGTTATATCAATTTTTAAATAAATGTAAATAAAATCCTTTAGTATAAACTTCTGTGAAATGTGCACCTTCAATTTATTGAACTTTTCTGGTAGCATAATTGATCTGGAAAATAAGTTAAGCTACATGCTAATTCTTTTCATATTTTGTGTTGTTTCCCATTGTCTCACATATCCTTTGTGTAAGTGGGATATACTTTTCTATGTTATTTTTGTGCAGACTTCATCTATTTTTGCTCTATTACTTAATGCAGCTTATCCTTTGGATTTATGCATCCTGAATGCAGTTTTGTCACTGCACTTAACATTTAGGTCAAACTCATCCGAAACTCTGAATATGTATTTAACTATAAGTATGTGAGTCATTCCAGTAAACTTAATGGAACTTCTCAAGTTTGAAGTTAGGAGCACAATAAAATATTTTGCTGGACCAGTCTTCATAAATCAAGAAAATAAGGCAATACCCTTTAGATCTAAAAATTACTTATTGTAAAATAACAAAGATGAAATATTATTCTGACTATTGTGCAATGCTTCATTTTTGCTTTGTTTAGATAAGTAAAGCTGCTCTTGAGAAGATACATTAATCACTATTTCCCCTTTCAGATCTGTGTGTGACTTCTATGCACCACTATCTCTCTGCATCATACCCATTTTTACTGCTGATTTGAATTATATCAGCATCTATTATGTTTAAAGTGTTTTCTGCAAGTCCTGCTGGACTCTATTGTGTCCTTGAGGATAAATGCCATACAGCAGCAAAGTGAATTAGTGGCACTGGGCTATGTTTCACATATACGGATCTAGAAATTATCTATATTTGAAGCCTTGAAACATGGATAAAACCTTTACCCTGCACATAAGGGGCAAAAGCAGCTTGATTCCATACTCATCTGCTACAGTGCAGTTTGCTTGTCCTGATGCTCTCTTATTAAAATTGTCTTCCCAGATGTATTGGATGGTGTAGAATGAACATCCTCAGGCATGAATTCCACATGCTGAAGAAAATCAATTTGAATTGTCAAAAAATGAAGGTAGTGCAGAAAGCCACTGTATATTGCCAGTTGTTCCACAGATCTGGAGTCTTTGAGATGGATTTAAAAAAACAAACAAGAAAAAGTTTGTAAATGATAACAAGCTTCTGAGCTTCATGACTGCCCTAGTTATTATCATGGGACACAGAAGAGCTCAGACAAATGGAGAATGAAATTTCCTTCACACCTGAAATAATCAGTAATCATGTATAGTGGAAGAGAGAAGAGGAGGAAAATTACAGATTTTATAGTCTTGCCCCCATGAAAATGTCATCTCTGTAATATCAAATTTTGTACAGGGAGATCTGGCTATCAGCTGTATAAGAATTGACTGCTCTATCTGTCAGCTCTACTCTGGGGAGAATAATTATCTGCAAAAACCTGTAGTTGTGTTTTCAATCACTGTCATTATTCTGCTTGTGATTTCTCTTTTTCTATCTGTTAGTCTTATAACTCCTTAGGACTATTTCTGTAAGAATCTGTAGCAAACACCAGTATTGGGAAAATTATCCAGGTCAATGGCCTTACATTCTCAAGTTTAATAAAATAACACATGGAAGTAATGCTTCATTTTATAAGACAAGTTTTAAAATCTTGTCGTAATTGCAAATTAAATTATGCTAATAACCATCTGAATAAAACACCTTAAATATCACCCTGTATAGTTGTCCCTTTGGACTTCTGTGAACTCTGGAGAAACCACCCCATCAATGCATTTAGCCCAGCCAATGCCCACGTCTAGGTCAGACTGGCAGCAGCAGCAGGAGATAGTATCTAGGACAGCATGGGAGTCTGGTCAATTTACACCTTCCCCACAGACTCCTCTAGTATCCACAGCTGTATTCCCTACTTTGTACCTTTGGTATTGCTTTATGGAGCTGTTCGGCATGAGTTTCTGTAATCCTTTTTCAGAGCTGCAGATGGCTATTTTTCATAGCAGCAAGTTTCTAATGTTCACCTCTTGCTGCTCAAATAAGAACTCTTTTATCTAGTTTAAACAGATCTTCCACTAATTTCACTGGCAACCTCTAGTTCTGATTTTGTGGGATTTAGAATATAAGAGAATAGGCTGTTTCAGTTGGAAGGGACCTACAACAATGATCTAGTCCAACTGCTTCACCCCTTCAGGGCTGACCAAGTGTTGAAGTGTGTTATTGAGGGCATTTCCCAAATGTCTCTTAAACACTGACAGGCTTGGGGCATCAACTACCTCTCTAGGAAACCTGTCCCAGTGTTTGATGACCCTTTTTGTAAAGAAACGTTTCCTAATAATGTCCATTCTGAACCTCCCCTAACTGGATGAATAATGGCTCTGCAACAATCTTATCCACCACGATAAAAGTTAAACATATCTCCTTCAGCCTTCAAGAGACCCCATCTTCTCTTCAGTTTCTTCTTAAAACACTCCAGAATGCTCAGATAAATCCCACCCTGTCCTGGTCACTAACTAATATCTAATTTATTTGGTCTAGTAGTTCTTCTGCATGTATTCACTAGTGATNTTCCAGTAAACTTAATGGAACTTCTCAAGTTTGAAGTTAGGAGCACAATAAAATATTTTGCTGGACCAGTCTTCATAAATCAAGCAAATAAGGCAATACCCTTTAGATCTAAAAATTACTTATTGTAAAATAACAAAGATGAAATATTATTCTGACTATTGTGCAATGCTTCATTTTTGCTTTGTTTAGATAAGTAAAGCTGCTCTTGAGAAGATACATTAATCACTATTTCCCCTTTCAGATCTGTGTGTGACTTCTATGCACCACTATCTCTCTGCATCATACCCATTTTTACTGCTGATTTGAATTATATCAGCATCTATTATGTTTAAAGTGTTTTCTGCAAGTCCTGCTGGACTCTATTGTGTCCTTGAGGATAAATGCCATACAGCAGCAAAGTGAATTAGTGGCACTGGGCTATGTTTCACATATACGGATCTAGAAATTATCTATATTTGAAGCCTTGAAACATGGATAAAACCTTTACCCTGCACATAAGGGGCAAAAGCAGCTTGATTCCATACTCATCTGCTACAGTGCAGTTTGCTTGTCCTGATGCTCTCTTATTAAAATTGTCTTCCCAGATGTATTGGATGGTGTAGAATGAACATCCTCAGGCATGAATTCCACATGCTGAAGAAAATCAATTTGAATTGTCAAAAAATGAAGGTAGTGCAGAAAGCCACTGTATATTGCCAGTTGTTCCACAGATCTGGAGTCTTTGAGATGGATTTAAAAAAACAAACAAGAAAAAGTTTGTAAATGATAACAAGCTTCTGAGCTTCATGACTGCCCTAGTTATTATCATGGGACACAGAAGAGCTCAGACAAATGGAGAATGAAATTTCCTTCACACCTGAAATAATCAGTAATCATGTATAGTGGAAGAGAGAAGAGGAGGAAAATTACAGATTTTATAGTCTTGCCCCCATGAAAATGTCATCTCTGTAATATCAAATTTTGTACAGGGAGATCTGGCTATCAGCTGTATAAGAATTGACTGCTCTATCTATCAGCTCTACTCTGGGGAGAATAATTATCTGCAAAAACCTGTAGTTGTGTTTTCAATCACTGTCATTATTCTGCTTGTGATTTCTCTTTTTCTATCTGTTAGTCTTATAACTCCTTAGGACTATTTCTGTAAGAATCTGTAGCAAACACCAGTATTGGGAAAATTATCCAGGTCAATGGCCTTACATTCTCAAGTTTAATAAAATAACACATGGAAGTAATGCTTCATTTTATAAGACAAGTTTTAAAATCTTGTCGTAATTGCAAATTAAATTATGCTAATAACCATCTGAATAAAACACCTTAAATATCACCCTGTATAGTTGTCCCTTTGGACTTCTGTGAACTCTGGAGAAACCACCCCATCAATGCATTTAGCCCAGCCAATGCCCACGTCTAGGTCAGACTGGCAGCAGCAGCAGGAGATAGTATCTAGGACAGCATGGGAGTCTGGTCAATTTACACCTTCCCCACAGACTCCTCTAGTATCCACAGCTGTATTCCCTACTTTGTACCTTTGGTATTGCTTTATGGAGCTGTTCGGCATGAGTTTCTGTAATCCTTTTTCAGAGCTGCAGATGGCTGTTTTTCATAGCAGCAAGTTTCTAATGTTCACCTCTTGCTGCTCAAATAAGAACTCTTTTATCTAGTTTAAACAGATCTTCCACTAATTTCACTGGCAACCTCTAGTTCTGATTTTGTGGGATTTAGAATATAAGAGAATAGGCTGTTTCAGTTGGAAGGGACCTACAACAATGATCTAGTCCAACTGCTTCACCCCTTCAGGGCTGACCAAGTGTTGAAGTGTGTTATTGAGGGCATTTCCCAAATGTCTCTTAAACACTGACAGGCTTGGGGCATCAACTACCTCTCTAGGAAACCTGTCCCAGTGTTTGATGACCCTTTTTGTAAAGAAACGTTTCCTAATAATGTCCATTCTGAACCTCCCCTAACTGGATGAATAATGGCTCTGCAACAATCTTATCCACCACGATAAAAGTTAAACATATCTCCTTCAGCCTTAAAGAGACCCCATCTTCTCTTCAGTTTCTTCTTAAAACACTCCAGAATGCTCAGATAAATCCCACCCTGTCCTGGTCACTAACTAATATCTAATTTATTTGGTCTAGTAGTTCTTCTGCATGTATTCACTAGTGATTTAGCCCTTCGGTGTATGTGAGAATACACTGGCTGTGGGAATATCCCCAGTACCATCAGCATCCTCTGCATTAGATTTGTAGTCCTGGCACAGAAACACTTGTAAATTTGCCTTTGCTCCAGAAAGGTGATTGCCTTCACAGAAAGGATGAACAGATATTGGAAAGGACTGCCCAGGGAGGTGGTGGAGTAACCTTCCCTGGAGGTGTTTAAGGAAAGACTGGATGTGGCACTTTGTGCCATGGTCTAGTTGGCATGATGGTATTGGGTCATAGGTTGGACTCAGTGATATCAGAGGTCTTTTCCAACCTGATTGTTTCTGTGTGATTCTGTGTCTGACACTGCACATGCCAGTCAGCCAGCCTGGCTAGCAGTCTGATTTATCTACTCTATTTACTGTGGTTGTGATATTTATCCCCTCCTGGCCTTCAGAGACACATTGAATATTAACCATATCCTCTCAGGGACTCATCATTCTTAATCAGGTGCTCCTATGTTCCTGTTGTCTTTCACCCAGCTCCTAGCATTAACACTCCTCTACAAGCCTTTTAATTTTCAGTGCCAGCAGACTGGCTCGGTTTTTGTTAAAGTGCAGTCTTAACAGGACCATCATTGCTAAGAATAAATCTATTCTTTTCAAAGTGTTTCAAAATGTTGCTGCAAAAGTTACACGTGTTCCTCTGATGCTACTCACCTTTCCTAAAAACAAGGGTCATCCCAAGGTGTCAGAGGACACCCCTCCCCTCCCAAAGCACACGAGCCATATTTTGCTAGAAAATAAGAAAAATCTGGTCTTGGACCTTTGTTTGGACCTTTAGCTCTCCTTTTCCAAACTTGTATTAAAACATACCACTGAAGCAGCGTTTTTAGTTTTGTTTGTCCATGTTATGGTTAGCAGAATCTGGCTTTAAATAACTTCTGGTCATAGTTCCTCCTTTCCTAGTACTTTTTTCTAATTTTAGTTTGCCTATCCTCATATTCCTAAAATGTTTATTTCAATAAAAGTTGTTGCACATATTCATCTGGCATATAAACTATGTTGCTCTCCAAACATTCAGCAAGTTAAGACACAAAAGATTTTTTTTTATGCTGCAAGGGAAATGGAATTTTTTAAAAGAACATTACATTTGGAGAATATTCTAGGATCCTTGGGGAATATTAGAGCAAATTCTGTGTTTGGGCATCTTGCTGAATTTTTCACTTTTTTAAGTGCCTGACACATATGCTGATTGATCCAGTGTGGCTTCCAGCCCCATCAGTCTCTCTGATGGTTTCTCTCCCTAGTGTCTCCCCAACAAAGATTTTCAACTCTAAACAGTCCAGCCCATCTTCTTGTCCAAAAACGCTGTAAAGTTCAAAAGTTGGTTCAGGGTCTAAGTGACATTCCATCTGGGCCTGCTGGGTGTTTGCTTGGAAATCAGTCCTTGGAGTTGTTGCAGCTGTGACTTCTTCCTCCTACTAGGCTTCTGCCCTGCTGAGCAGCTTTGGCTCTAGTTCCTAATCAAATCCCGAGTCCGTGTTCTTGTGCTGTCTTTACTGCTGACTTCTGAGGTAGTTGTCATGCTCTGCATCATTTCATGCTTCATGACAACAGTCTTGCATGTGAAGCAGGGTGGTAAGTACTGTTGGAGACAAGGGAATTGTCTACTAGTGAATGCACTGTGGCTGATGCCTTCTCAAGATGAGAAGTCTCTAGACAGGTGAATAATTGCAATACATTGTTTAGTGTTTTCTGCATGGGAAAAAAAAATAGCCATTTTCAAATGTCTGTTTTTTCTCTAGGAACCATCATAAGTGCTTTGCCTTCTCTTTGCATGTTGCTAAAATTTCAGTCTTATGGACAGATATGTAAGGCTTTAACTGCTGGTAGGCAACAATCTTCAGTAAGTTTGATAAAGCTGCTCACAGAGTTAACTGAGTTACCAGTATGAACATCAGTAAAGGATTTTGTACTACCCACACTATGGGCTTTACCCAAATTCAGAGAGCTAAAATAATGTGCAGTGGTTAAGGTCAGATTTCTTTTTAATGCCTTAGGTCGAGCTTTAAGAGATATTCAGGATTGTACTTTAAAAAATAAAAAAATCTAGATGAAGCTTTAAAAAAAAATATCTTCAGAAGAATCACAAGCTTTAAAGGGAAGAACACTGTTTTTATTGTAAGGTTAACCTGATGCTTCCCACTGAGTTTTAAAATAAAAAATCAAGAGATAATAAATTTTCAATTAACAAATTAACAGCTCTTACAGTTATTAAATTAAGGCATTACATGTTTATAGTATCTTGAGAGTCATATTTTTAATATTCTGTGTGAGTAGATTTTATGCAAAATCTGTTCTTCCTCTTTTATGCTAAGCAGGAAAAATTGTCAAGAAGAGAGAGGGAAAAACCTAGTCAGAAACTTTGTAATGATTTTTAAGGGTATTTAAGTGTATGTGTTTTATCCACGTCTGCTTTATCACTTTATGTAAGAATCATAGTTGCTTGTTTTCAGTCAATGATTAATGAACTTGAGGAGTTTAAGAGTTTGAGTACAGTTTGCAAAGCCCTAGCATTCAAATATGCTTTCATAATTAATTCTGTTTTGACTGGGCATGCTATTTTTCTAGGCTGAGAAAAAGTTAATTAGGGAAGACTTTTTTAATAACTTCATGTGATTTGTGTTTTTAAAAGACATCTGCAATAGCCCATATTTCTTATGTGTGTATATATACAATAATTTGATAAAGTTCTGGATTATTGCATCACTGCAAGAAAAATTTGTTGCTCAGAGAAAGTCAGAGGGATGACGATCCAATCAAAATTATCCCCAAATCTAGTGATATGAAGCAAAATCCAGAGCTAGTCAAATAAAGCAAAGTCCAATAAAAATCTCAGCTTGCCGCAGGCATAAATATTTATGCCAAAAGCAATGATTTATGCTGCTGCTTTGTAACCTTGCATACAGGGATTTTTTTTTTTCAGATTCTCCCATTCACGTAGTTAATATTTCCTCTTGAAGTATTATTTGTTCCTACTTTAATAATTGGATATAAAATATTACACTGTAGGACATGATAAATTTTATGTCAATACATTTGGTGCTTGGCATTATGATCTCAGTAAGAGGCTCATAATTTCAGTTAGCCTGACCATTTGTGAACTATTTGTAGAACTTCATGAAGTATTGCTGTTATGCTCACTGTTATTTATGAAATCTCATGGGTTTAGATATCTTAAATTGTATTTTCAACAATTGTGATAGGTAGATACCAAAAATGTTGGGATTACATCTTAACAGGTGTTAGCTAATACCATGCTTGAGTGCTGCAAATAGCCCAAGGAGTATATTCATGTCTAATTGTCTACACTCCAGAGCACAACAGCTGTCACTTGTAGCAGATGTATCATCTGACTGGCGATATTCTGCAATGTGTTGACAGGGGTTTCTGGTGCAGTTGATTATATATGATTGTATTTGGCATAGCTGCATACCCTTAATAGACACTTTTATCATTGTTCACTGAACTTTGAAATACTTTAGTCAGCTCTTTGTTATGCCAGCTATAATGGACTATCAGCCAAAAATTTTCATTAAGTTGGCTGTTTACTGGACTATGTAAAATGAATCATTGACCTTAGTGAACTACTGTCCACACGTCAAAAATATACTGCAGTGGATGGAAACAAGAGCCTTGGCAAGAAGTCTTTTTATACAGAAAGTGGAGACTCTTCTAATCTTGATGGGTAATTCCACTAGTATTGAGCTGGCAAATAATTCCTAGTTCTAGGAAACCGCAATGCTGCTACCTGTGCAGATTTGTATGTAAAGGTCTCATTTCTACAAAGGTATTTGCAGCATGACTGTGTTTGACAGGCTCTCATTTCCCAGGTCTTTTGCATGACATTATTGAGAGAGGAAAGAAGGAAAAAAAAAAAGGGGTGTGTGTGTGTGTGTGTGTGTGTAAATTTAGCGTTAAGTCTAACTTTATTACTTTGCTACACACTTTAAAAGCATATCTTATACCCAAGAAAACAAAGACCCCTTGAAGCTACAAAATCATTGACTGATTTAATTCATAAAGAGTACTGAAATCCAAAGTTTCCAAAGCATGAGTCTGAATGAAGCTTAGGAATGGCAGGGGGGGGAAAAGTAAAATTATCCACAGTTTTGTGATTTGTAAGAAGAGTAAGTTCATATATTTTTCTTATATGTCTTTATCCATATTCTTGATTTTCCTGAAAACTTAATCACCAATCATTTTCAGACAAATTATTAGAAATTATATAATGACTTATCTAACATTAGTCTGACTCTTTTGCCCTTCTCCTTCCTTCTTCATTGACTGGTTTTCTTTCAAAGCAGATGTTTCACTTTTAACTAATGTAACTAGTTCATATAGCTACTCAAACTAGGTTCACTTGATTTCTTCTTGTTTTTATGCCAGAACTCCATCCTTAAAATCAATATAAAAGAGAGGGCCTACCATATATTAACCCCTAGTAAACTAATAAGGAAGTAGTTCCATTCATAGAAGCTGCTACAAAACAAAATGCTTGTAGTGGTCTGGGAATTTAGATGAACCGCTCTCAAACTATTTAATAACTTTCTCACAGTTTTCAGCATCCAGGGAGCAGCTTTCAGCCATTATTATTCTTCACCAGGTGTAAAGTGTATGGGTTTATTTAGTTCCATTGACTTAATGAGTGGAAGAAAAAAATAAACTAGATCCAGAACAGTTGGGATTTTTCCCTCTAAAATGCTGCAGTAAAAGTTTTGGAAGGGATAATATCAAATCACTTTTAGCTGATGAGGTCAGAACAGTCTGAATTAAGAAATAATTGAATTATATTTGATACCAGAGGAATCTGGGGAAAACTGATTTTGAAACCCATGATAGATAAGAGTAGGGTAATTGTTTGCAGCTTCTTCTGATAGGTCCAGGATATATTTCATGCCATGCAGAGTGTGGTTTTCTGATTCCCAGAGACAGATTGAGGCAATCTCTTAGAATAAATAAAAAATATAGGACAGAGAGAGGACTTTTAATGTCAGCTATCTAAGAGGTAAGAAAGCAGTGGGGGTTTGGAAGCAAGCTACTGAAGACTGACAAAAGGTCTTTCAAATGAAGAAATTATTAGTTATAGGCCTGCACTATATGAATTCTCAGATGATCTAAGCTAATAAGGTTGAAGTCTTATTAAGTCACAGATCTCTACATCTTGTTCATCATAAAGGACAGGTAGTTTAAAGTAAAGGAGATGTAACTGTAAAGTGTCAAAATTATGTTGGCATCTGGAGCGCACAATACTGTTAAACCATGGTGATTTATTAGAATTAGGAAAAGCTACCTTCTACACAAATAAGTTTGATAAGCCAAAGGAAGGTCTCAAAAAAGGACACCTTTTGTATTTGTTAAAGTTAGTGGTGCAATATGAGCATGTCCAGTACTTCAGATTTCAGTAATCTAGCCTTGTGGAGGTATAAAAATCTTTCAAATTGATGCAAAAGGCATTTTCTTACAAGGACTGTCAATTTTTAACATGGCTAGGAGGAAGACTGTTGAGGAATCATTGACAAAGCCTGTATTTTGTATGAGATTTGTTTAAATTCTGAATGGAGGACAAGATTGTATGTAGAAGATGAGTCTGCCATCCGGGAAGTACTGGCTGGTAATCTACAAGGAATTTCACATTTNAAATAGTCAAAAAGGTGAATTGTCAATTCCTTGTCTTAAAATCTGTTCTTATCCTTGTTTCTACCTTGAGTAAAATTTTACAGATTGTTCTTTATGCTTAATATAAGCTTCCTAAATAGTCAGAAAGTCTTCATTAGGAATGGGTTGTTTTTAGACAGTTTGCTTTGCTCTCATTGTGTTTTATCTTAACAATGACAAGCACATGAAATGTTCTGGTTCTATGAACTAATTATTATGTCATAGAAAATCTCAAAACTTCAGTTTTATCTTAACAGAACTGAATAAAGAGAGTTATCAGCTGTGTACAGAGTTGGCTGTAGTTTGACATTTTTAGCTGTAATGGGACTTCAAGCCATATCAATCAAATCAACCTGTCACTCAGGGCATTAGACAAAAGAGTGTGTGATACCTGACATGATTGGGTATCTTCAATTCCCACAGCTAGGAACTCTTATTACGTTTTAATAGTCTAATGTTCTGTTGTGGCAGAAATGTACCAGAAATATTATTGCACTAAGCTTTTAATACTATAGAGGGACAAGAAAATACACTCATTCTGTGTTTTGTACATTAGGCAACATGTTTTCTTGTAAAAATTCTGGCCCTTCACTTCTGAAATGACTTCCATGTAAGCCTGAACTGAAAATTCTGAACAGGATGATCTATTGAAAAGAAAATAGTTGGGTTTTAATGTCAGCCTCAACTACTGTAAAAATATGCAATGCCAGTTGTGGTAAAAGTTTGTCTACCTTGTATGTTGTTTGCACTGGCAGGAAGTCACCACAATGGTGTATCTAAAACTGTAGAGACACGTGGTAGATAGTACAGTCTGAGCGCTGATTTTTGTATTTAATTTTCTCCCAAAGTTAATACAGTGTAAATACTGGGTGCAAATGTGAATTAGCTCTGAGTCCAAATGTGTGGGTTTTAAGCTCTGCATCCATATGCACATTTGGATGGTATAAATCTATCATGGGCATTGCTTGATGATGAGTAGCACTGAAACTCTCTCTCTCTCTTTTTTTTTTAAATGAGCCAGTGTTCTTTTCCTACTGTTTACATTATCTTCTGTGAAAGCTTTAATGATAACCTCTGTATTAGTGTCTCCTCAAACTCCAGCTTTGCCTCAGGCCTTTACCTTCTTTATGGAGTTAAAGCATTTATCTACCCATCTCTGTGCTAACAGATAGTTGACTCAAATTTAGGGAAATGGAACTTATTGTGTTCACCTTACTATTTGCCTTTTCCTGCCATTGTTTGGCATTACCTTTCTTTAGCCTGCCTGTGAAGGTATTCAGGATGTGCATTATAGAAAAAAAACAAACAAAAAAAGGCAGCCCGTCTAATTTTTTTATTTCAGTATTTAGCTTCCTGCTTAATTTTCTATTTCTCAGAAGGAAAAAAAAAAAACTATCCTCTAAATATATATCTTCAAATCTATCTAAAATATTCTCTTTTCATATTATTGTCTTCTTCGATAACCTTTCTGATTGCTTCAGTAACACTACGTAATTTCTCAAAATCCCTTTTAGAGCTGTTCTCCTCTGAAGGTCTTTATTCACTTTTTTAATACTTTATTTTCAGTGTCTCTTTTTTCATTACATCCCTTGACTATTCATGCTGTACAGATATTGATTTCATCCATTTTTAGTCACTTCGCACTGATATCTTGTTTTGTCTCATTCCAGATATTTTTGGGGATTTTTTTTTCTCCATTTCTTATCTTATTATGTCCCTGATATTTGAGCATTGCCAGAGACAGTAATCATAGTCATCAGGGATTAGTAACTAACTGCTGTTATTACTTCTTCCAAAGAAATTTCAGATGCAAATCTGAGATGTTGCAACTTCGCTGTCTCAAACTTCTCTTCAGTACTCACTGTTTTATCACAAACTACTTTCCTAAATCTGAAATAAAATTTTCCAGGAAAAAGTTAAGTGTTTAATAAGGACATTAATAAGGAGAACAGAAATATGTGTATTTCTTTTTCTTTTGACAATTCTCATTCTTCATGCACTGGTATTCATTGGTATGTCAGAGCCTTTTAGGAAATATTTTTGACTTTTATGTTCTCTGAAGCTTAGTGCAAAATGCTCATTACCTAACATTATATAGAGATCAAGAAACCTTCAGATTTTTCACTTGACAACAGTAAATTTAACATATGCCACTAACAAAGCCAGAATCAATAGCCATTTGCTGCAGCAGGGTGTCTGTCTAGATTTTGCCCAAGTTTGTTTCAAGTTCCAGTTGGCTATAATCTTTTTGGGGAAAAAGCCACCCTGATTTCAAGTCTCCCTTGCCATCATTATGCCTAGCAAATTTCACAAGTTCTTAATGAATGTTTCTATTCAGTGTGCCTTATTTCTATTCTGAATTTTAGTTCCACAAATTTTATTTAAATCTTGACTGCTAGTAAAAATAATTATTTTTCTATTCTATTACCCTCACCAATCCTGTATTTAAACCCTGTATTTCTTCTCTAAAGGTTCATCTACCATTTTCATGTTGGTAACTTGATGTTATCTCACACAACCAAAAAAAAAAAAAA
>VXBX01001170.1:262833-290442 GCA_013400415.1 Scytalopus superciliaris
AAAAACAAGAAAAAGAGAGGAGAGAAGGGGAAGAGAAAGAGAGTGACAGAGAGCTTAAGTTGGAAAATTATTACCACTCCATGGATTTCAAAGTCATCCTGTTGATCCTCTTCTTGTGGTCTTCTCAGTGGTGAGTCCCAGTCTTGTCAAAGGGATAGTTGCAGTTTTCCTCTGTTGAGGGAAGCCCAGGATGGTGAGGGAAGTCTATGGGGGTTTTACTGTGCTTAGGTTAGGTAGGAACGCCCCCAGTGCCCCAGTTTTACAATGAATCATGTAGCACTGGATCACTATTAGCAGGCATATTCAGGGAGAGGTGGCCGGGGTGAGCAGTTGCTTCTTTGCAGTTTGCTAAGTGGAAAAAAGTCTTTTGTTGATCTTAACAATGTTTAAGTCATTTACCATTTCAGTCTCTCATACAACCAGGAGTACAGTCAGAAATTTTTCATATAAAATCCAGGTAAGCAATACCTGTAAAACGCTGATTGAGATTTCCTTGCTTTCACTTTTAACCCAAAGTGGTATCTTTAATAAGGATTGTCCATACTTATCTCTGTAGACTCATTAATCTACTTGTGTAGAGTCAGCTGTGCTCTGCCACTGCACAGTCCCTTGGACTTTCTCCAGCTTTTCCTCCTTCTCAGCTGTTTAGCCATCAAACAGCGGGTGGGTAGTGCTGCCTGATAAACCGTTGCTCAGATTGGTTGTGAATGCAAACAAGAAACAAATAAGTAGAAGTCTTTGGCCTTTGAAACAAGTGAATATTGTCTGCCAAGAGGATCATATTCCCAATTTTACTGTGTTATACTCTGTCCATTTTGTTGGCTTTACAGGAGTAACTAGGTCTGGATTAAGGCCCACAGTTTTAGACAGCAATAAATTTTCAAACTCTATTTTTTTTAAAGTAGACATATAAAACACAAGAGTTCCCAGTACACAACATTTTGTTTTGTCTCTGCTACATACATATCCTCGTATGGCCTTGGCACTAATTACAGTAGGGGTACTTTTACATTAGACTGTTGTCAGATGGTGAATTTTATTTGAACCAAGTGTGCATCCTTTCGTTTAGTGATTTTATATTTCTGTATGTCTGCTACAGCTCATAAAAAGGAAGGGAGCATGTAGCATTTGGTAGGCCAAGGACCACTGAAGCTAAATGCTAAATAATAAATACTGCTGCCTAGTTACTAAATGTTACTAAATTGTCTGGCTTAAAAAAAAAAAAAAGCCAAATGAAGTAGTTGACTAATCTTATTCTGAAGGCTATAATCTATGAGAGTGAATACAGTACTTAGAAGCCTAGATTGATAAAAAATTATTGGCTCCTCTTATTTTATTCGGCCAGAGCTGCAATCCTGTAATCGAACTTATGAAAAGGAAAAAGGCAAAAAAATGATAAGCAATGTTTATTAAGTTCTTTTGCCAAAAGAAGGAAGAAAGCCAAACCTCTTTCCTCTATGACAGTAAAGAGAGAGACAGGAACAGAAGGCATCACTAGAAATTTCATACTCTCCTGTAGAATTATACTGAAGGGAAAATATCACAGAACAGCAGGGAAATTACAGAATTCATGAGCAAAGGAATACTAAAGTCTTTTTTTCCTAGTGAAATTCTCAAAGCAAAAATCACGAGTGTTGCATTATGACAGTAGAGACTTATAGAATATCAGAAGTACATCAACACTTTCCAGTCTCCTCCATTTTCATTCCTATCCAAGCATCAGTTCTTTGATAGAGAACTAACTTTTTTCTGACACTGCAGCATCTCAAGGCAATATAATGAAAAGTCAAAACTGGTTTGAAGTAGCCCTGCAATTGTTCAGGTATGTTTTCCTTATACAGGTATTCAAGTAATATGTTTCTGAAAAATAACTCCTTACATGGAGTCAGTATGACTTGTCATTTGCTGCTAAATCACCTTATATATAAAACTATCAGCTCTGATATGACAGGAATTACTGTGATTACAAATTAAATTAATTCCCTGGAAATATTTTCTTCAAGCTTCCCCTAGTCCATACACTTCCTCTGATTTTGCTAGTTAATGAAAACTCCTTTATCATCTCTATTTTGTTCAACAAGTGAAAATGGGGAGCATCTCATGCCTCTTTCCACTGACCATAGTCTATTAGCTTCCTGAGCAGTTTGGGTTCACCTCTACAAAAGTAAGTATGGATGTTGATCTGACTTTTATTTTAACATTATTCATTATTTTACAAAGCTAGATGCTTGTATTGTTCTCAACATGAACACTGACAGACTTTTTTAGTACAATTGTATGTCGTGTGCTGGATCTAGAGTACAGATTCAATTTTGCCCACTGTACAGAATAGAAGTCCATGCTTTTTGTTAATGATTTCCATTTGAATGAGAAATTATGCTGTCCTTTGAGTGTTTCTTTTTCATTAACTGGCTACCTTCTTGCTGAGAAGAGGTGGTTTTGTTTTGCAGAAGAAATTATTTCCTTCCTCTCTGGCACTGTACTGGTATGGGCTTTCCTACACATACAACTTGTCTCAAATTCCTTAACACTTAATGAGACTTCCTAAAGTTTGGTTATACCTGTGCCACTTCAAAATATGCATGCATATGTACATAGCTAATATACACCAGAGCTTTTTATATGTGACAACGAATATTGGATTTCCACTTCCATTCTCTGCCTTGACATAATTGACAAAGTTTTGAATACAAATGTTATCCAAGCAAGAAAAGACAGGAAAAGCTTTACAGAAGCTCATGCATCTGTCTTTATGAATAAGATCTTGAAGTGACCCGAGTTTTCCAGCCTATGTGGCCTGAACTCTAAAATTATTCTGAATCTGAGAAGTCCATGAGGCAGATATTTCTATGATAAGACAAGAAAGACTGATCTGTAAATATTGACATTTATAGGGGAGAAAAAATAAGGAATGTTTACCTGGCTGTTCTACACACTCTCATTTCACAGGGAATAGCTACAAAAAAAAAAAAAAAANTTCTTTCGGGGAAAAAGAAAAAAAAAAAAAAAAAAAAAAAAGAGCCCCATTAGGGAGTTAGGATGATAATAGATAGCAAGAAGATGCTACTCCAGTGGGAAAAAAACAGCCACAACAAAAATGTGTGCAAATGGGAAATAACAAGGTCTGTTGCCATTGATGCAGAGTAGATAGCTTGAGACGATCTTAATTTGATGCTGCCTATGATATGCACAGAGCATGCCAATCTGCTCAGGTTTATTCCCTATTCAATATGGTTGATTTCAAAGAGATTGCATGTGGTCTAGTACTGTGCCAAATATGTCTAAATACCCTCTATTTTTTTTTTTTTTCAGATGTATAAGTCAATATTCAGTACTGTTCAGGGAATGTGTATATAAATAGTTGTGGAAATGCTTAGGGAGAGGAATTGTCCTTTAGAATTTTCCTTGTCTGTAATTAGAGTGAAGTGGTGAAGTAGTTGATCATTCTTGATAACATTGTATTATAGAGAAGTGTTAAGTGACTTGACCTTGAAACATTACAGCCATCTCTTCTTATCTTTCCTAATATGGCAACTATAAGCACCATAAGCATTTATTATTGTTTGACCTAATCTCCAGTCTATAGAAGTTTGATCTATTCTTATAAAGGAAAAAGTATATTAAAGAACTCAGTTTAATTTCATGAGAATATATGTATAAGCACTTGATGAGCATGTTCTTTCTGTACTACTTTTTTATTTTGTTTTATTTAAGTGAGAACAATTGTGGTGTGGAAATGACTATGAATAATGCATTCGCTTTCTCCATATAGAAAAGAGCAGACTGAATCTACCAGGTGAGATATTTGAAGTAGCATATTTGCTAAGTTTTTCTGGCTGCTGGAATTTCATCTTATTTTATCTACCTTGCCACTCAACAATGGGAAAGGGCAAACAAAATCTGACCTATAAAAGAGGGATCTAAAAAGAGAAAGAAAGTGTCAAGGTTAATCAGTAATAATAGTGGACTAAGGTGTTGTCAGCTGAGAAACTAAGACAAAGAAGGTTATGTCACTACTTCTAGTGTCATTATTAATAGTACATGTGACAAATTCATTTGACCAAGGTGAAATTTGATCAGCATAAGATTTTAAAAAAATACTCTAATTCTTTGATCATTTAACAAAAAGTTGTCTTGATCCAGTATAGTGGAAAATAGTATAAAAGCCAGTGTGTATAAGCAATCTATCATTCTAGAGTATCACATTTTGCTACTGATAAGATTATTCTGAAATATGACAGACATCAATTAAAGAGCTATAAAGTAGGTAAGTCTTAACAGAAAACCATCATCATGATTAACATTATTTTCAGAGAGAAACATTTCTAGGGTGCTAGTCATGCTAGTATAAATCATAAGGGAAACACTTCTTTAATTAGGCACATATACTGAAATAGGGATACACAGAGATCTTATATAATTGAGCCGTTGAGCAGCTCTGCATTTCAATCTGAAGCCTATATTCATTCTAGCATAGGTCAGCAGCTGGCTGTCAAATCTTTCAACACTTCTCTGCAGGAATGGTCTGTATCTTTTTAATTTAGGAAGATCCAATTTGGTTATTGGCAGAAGTTTCCAATATTACTTGAAATTCATCCAATTAAATGAATTCTACATTTCTGAGTGTGAATGCAGATAGCCAAGAGCAGTGCCAACATTAATTTACCATTATATATGAGCATAATGTCATGGAAGGCAAATGTACTCAGTCTATCACACAATTGTCCCCATATTCCTGGTGGGATATTTTCCTAGCCTAGTTCAAGAGATTATATTCTACTTTATCATTGAGTATGTGGTCGGAAGGCAAAGGGATGGCAGGTTCATGTCTAAGTCTTTCCTTAATTTGCTTTATTTTGCATCAGCAAAGACAGGTTAATTGCTGATTTATTTGCACAGAATTCCTCTGTTACTACTGAAGAAACTAATGGAAATCCCAGATTTGAAAGGAAACTTGGCTAAATTGAGCCCTACAAATGGTCCAGAAGAAACTGACTGTGAACTAAAAATCCCTTTTTGCCATCACATGCCCTGGAAGTCTTATAAACATTCTCTCAAAGAGAAGAGAACAAGAAGATTTAAGAGCTCTAAAGTAAGACTAGGTCAAAATTATTCAATATGTTCAGCATGTAGGAGCATTAAATGGATTTATTTTTCCTTCTCCAAATTTTTGGTCCTCTTTCAGTCAGGTCCTCTACGTTGCCTGGAACACTCACCCAAATCACACTGTTTGGAATTTTGCCTCTCAATAAATTGGAGTTTTTTATATTTAGCCAGTTTTTCACTGCCTGTCTTATCTTAATCAGCCTTTTTAAAGCTTTTTATTAATTTGCTCAGTAGTAGAATATGCATAATCCTAGAAATGCAAATGTCATAGAGATAGCAAGATTTGTATTATAAGTAGCCTTTAAAGGCCAAACACTGGTAATTTCAGGCAGGAAAATGCATTTTAAAAAAATGTATTGCAAACTGTCTCTATCTACTGCTGATTGTTGTTTTATCAGTAAAATGTTTAAATTACTGCCAAGTCACCTACTCCTGGTAAAAGCATCAATGAAAGATTGTCTTCGGCCTAGTTATCATTTTTAAAGAATTGGATAAAAGAGGGTGATATACCACATTAAATGCATAAATAAATAAATAAACATAATGTAATGTGCATATAAAAATGATCTCATTAAAAAATGGTTGGTATTTTTTATATGGAATCAAGTTAGAAAGATTTTGTACTGCATGTATATGTTGCTATCTGGAGTACACTCAAACTGAGATTAGGAACATCCTGGTTAAGTTTACAAGCATCAGAAGAGAACGTCTTAGATACAGCACTGCTCTTTTGTTCTTTGTCAGTGTAAAGAGTGCCAATAAGAAGACGTAACTGAACATTATTCTATGTCATATTAAGAAAGCTACACATGATGCCAAAAGCATTGGGTCTGACAAAACTATATTAGATCAGCATAAACCTTAATGTGTTCCCATTACCAAAGGGCAGGGACTGATACCATGATAATGCAGTGCTTCTAAGTGCAGGCTCACACTAGATCTTAGTGCTGGCACTGTGGGACTTATGTTTGACTTTGCGTTGCTCTCCCATGCTGCCCAGGGTTCTGCCTTTCTTTCTTTGCTGCCTACATCCTTCTCCCATTCCCTGTTCTCGTCTATTCACTTTTGTAGAGTTGGGGTAGTGTTATTTGCATGGCTTCTCAGCTCAGGAGCAAAGGCATGCTGAGCACCTCTCTGCCTGCACTTTCTCTTCCTCCCCTTTGTTTGCAAAGTGCAGAATAAGCTGCTCGCATATTAAGTAGGGGTGGGTTCAGCTTCTAATTAAAGCACTTGAACTACGCATCTACAAATCAGGATCTGGGTTGCTCCCACTGCTGTCAATTTCCATCTACAGTCAGTGGAGTTTGAAGTGCCTGTGTTCTAGGGTTTCCCTAAAGTCCATGCTTACTTGCTGAGAAAAATTGACCAATATTGAATTCTGGACTCCATAGGTTGCATTGTCTATATTGCCATAGCCCGTGTTGACTACAGCTTTCTTGTCAATTACAGGAGATTAGATATGCTCAAATGTGTAAATCTCTCTCTAATAGTTTTTAATCCCATAATAGTGGTTAAGGAAAAAGATCATGGAAAGAGGAGGTGGAGTACAGGGTTTTGATGTCAAGAGGCTGAGAAACACAGCAGGGATGCCAGCACTTTCTTGAGCTGATGCCTCTGCCGTGGCATAAGTTTCCAAAGAAAAATTTGAACAAAACTGCTGAGTTTGATTGGGTATCTGGGAGACTTTTCCCTGTTATGCTTGAAATCCTAATGACTCCTTCAAATAATCTTAAGAGCAGTAAAGAATGCAATGATATAGTAACTTTTCCTCAATGACAGTTAAAATGTTTAGTTTAAACCAGTGCTTCATAGGGTTGCTGGGTTATCTTGGTTATCATTTAGGCTGGAAAGGACCTCTGGAGGTTCAGCCTCATCCAAAGTAAAACCAGCTTCAAAGGCAAAGTTTATATATCAACTGTTGACAGCAAACTCAGGCTTGTGGAGTCATATTTCCTGTATTTAGTCCAAGCTAATCAAGTTGTACTGCTTGTAGGTAGTTCAAAGCAAAGTCAGGATGCGAATAGTACTAACTCTGTGTCTTCATCTTCTCTTGCTGAGTTCCTTTGAGAAATTCCACAAGGAAGCAAAGTTCTGCTGTTAGACAAATTCCTGCTCTGCACTGCACCTTCATACTGGGGTTAAAGGTTTTTCTTATAAAACAAGTGTAATACTCTTGGGCTTTATTTTTTTATTTTTTTTTTAACAGGATCTGGTTGATATAACTTGTCTTGTTTCCAGAGGAAAACTATTAGTGCTTAAAACAGTGATGATAAACATATAAGGTGTAAGTGTTGTGTATATATATACGCACCTTATATGTGGTATAAATGTAAGAGCTGAGTGTTTATCATAGTAGCTATTACAATATTTTTGCAGGTTTTTGCAGAATTCTTGTATAAATGCATGTTAAAGGAAAATAGTGTTTCAAAATTCTAGATGAGAAAATTGATTGAACTTTTCCCCTCTTTATTTATGCTATTATGTATTTTGGGTGTTCTAGTATAGAAAATTTTATGTCTTGTTTTCTGTCTTTCCTCCAGCTCTCTCATTCATATTCCACATAATTTTAAACAATAAGTGGAAATAAGCTCAGACAGAAATATACTTTTGTATAAGACTTCCAAAAATCTCAAAAGCTTAAAAGCCAATCTAATGTCAAGAATACTGATACAGTCTGTGTCCATGTTGAAATAAATATAAAGAAGCAATAGAAATTATGGCCATATTATTCTAAGACAAGCCACATTTAGAAAGCTTTAATATTTTTATGGAAATTTAGACTTCGTAATTTCTGATACAGAAGAATCAAAATCTTTCTTCTTAACCAAACAAAAACTGTTCACCTTTGCTGTGCAGTTAGTCTAGTTCATTGAAATTTGACAATTATTAAAAGGATTATTTGGCATCATAAAATATTCACTGTGTTGCTCTGCTCCTAGAGTTTCCTATCACTTTGCTATATAATCATGGTTTATGTTGTTGGTGATTCTGATCAGTTTCAGCAGATCTTTTTGAGTGTTTTTCTAAGATGTAAGCCTTGACTACTTTATATATCACTGCTTACATGTCTCTCAATTAAGACTATTACTGAGTCTTTTTTGTTTTCATACTGCTCTGTAATCCAGTGCATGCTGCTTCGCCAGGTTCTGCTGTTGTGTGCCTTTTTCAGTCATTAATTGTTGACCTTTTTAATTTCTTTAAAAATTTTCTCGGTTTATTGTTGTATTATTCTCTCAGTAGGAATAGAGTAATTTTATTAAAGGCTCTTGACCTAAAGCAGCCAAGAGGAAACTAGTACTATATTC
The DNA here is from genome assembly GCA_013400415.1 of Scytalopus superciliaris. NCBI lineage: Eukaryota > Metazoa > Chordata > Aves > Passeriformes > Rhinocryptidae > Scytalopus > Scytalopus superciliaris. The sequence continues at coordinate 271,245 of VXBX01001170.1, forward strand.
CTGTGTATAAATATCTAGAGCTGTCATTTTCATGTTTTAAGAATTCTAGTTTCTTTCTAAGTGCAATTCCAACACATTACATACTACCACATTATTAAGACATGCATGTGATCTACCATCTCTGTATCTAGAATCTGTGCCTTTGAACAGCTTGGTTAATCTGTTTTCCCATAGAAAGTAGTTGCATGAACTTGTAAAACATGCATAAATTCCATCCTGTAAACAAAACCAAAAAACCTAAAACCAAACATAACAACCAACCCCAAAGTTTAATTAAGTCTGTCCTCTAAGAGACTTTGATGAAGACAAGCAAAACTCAGTTAACTGATCATGTACAAGTTTCAGTCTGCTCTAATATTTTCTTCCTTGGTAGATTTGTAATGATTTTATTCAATTTTCAGCTGTATATGTTTTAAGTTCCTGGAAAAGTTACTTCATTAATGACAGACAAATCATTTTTTTAATTATGAACAGGCAGGAGAAAGTTTGCCAAGCAGGGTCTGCAGTACTTTGCTGGTCATGAAGCTGTTGCAAAGAAAAAACAGTGATTTTACTTTCATTAATATATTTTTCATGAAATCTGAGCAATAAGCCTGATAATTTTGGACCTAGCCAATGTTTTCAGAACTGAATTTAAAATGTTGTTCCTTCATGGTGGTGTTCTGCTCTTTTCAGAACTATAACAGATTAAAAAATAAATACAATTTCAGTGAAATGGTATTCCTATGTCCAATAAGGGGAAATGAAATAAAAGGAAAGTCTCAAAATTTTATGGGGAAAAAACCAAAAAACAGGAGGTGTACTTAAAGGATGAACATATCTTTTATTAAATTGTATTGTATCTTTTATTACTATCAGACTCAATTAGAAACAAACTGATAAGTCCTTTCACTTATTCTTTCTGTATGGGAGACCTCTGACATAGCTAACTTCTCCTTTTTTTTATTGCTTTTCAAAGTCTAATTTCCCTTGATAATAATCACTTTTGTCAAGTGACAGAAAAAGTAATTAAAGATGTTCATAGCTAACTCATCTCTCTGCCAATAAACTAAATAGCTAAACAGTGAAAGAATGACAACAACAACTAACCTTTATGAATAATGGAAAACTGGTCTTATATTGTTTGTCCCAGTAGAGATGGTGGTGGTAGTATTGATTTCCACACAATCAGACTGCAGTGATTCAGAATTATAGCTACTGTTCTATGGAATACTAATGAAAGCATAGATATAGACATTGGCATTACAAGATGGCACCATCTTCCTGAAACTGCTATGTTTAGCTGGACTGAAAGCTAAAAATTAATCCAGGCCATTAAAAGGTATGTTAACCTGAAAAAACCCCCATCTTCTATTTTTTAAAAAGCATTTGTGTACTGATTTCTTTCTTGTGTAAAGAAGAGCTGGATATTGTGACCTTTTAAAGGATGCTGGGTAATTGGTCTATATATTTTTCTTCATTCCTCTAGATGAATGTACAAAGCTAAGATAACTGACTTTTTTTTTTTTTAATCAAAGCTTAATCATTGGCCTAACCTCTCTTTTGAATATTCTGTGTTTCAGAGACAACATTTAGCAAAAATTACTATGAGAAAATTTTGTCTGTATTTTCTAATATCATTAGGGAATGCAGTGAAAAAAGNAAGGTTCGTGTAAAAGAACAGAAACACTGAAAAATTTAAAGGATACAGGGTATTATATTGAAGTTCTGCCTTGGCAGGAGAAGTTCAGTATACCATTATCATTAAAAAATAAATAAATTTAAAATAATTTTTAAAAAAACCTTCAGCAGAATTTCTGTGCAGGTTGCAATTGTTCTAATTCTCAAATTACTGCTTTAGTTTTGGTTGTTTTACTTCGTCCTCCTAGGCTAGTCAGTGCTATGGCTGGTAGACCCCAGTAGCTCTGAACCTCTTCACACCTTGTCTCAGTTTGAGACGATTTGGAGGGGTGGAGACCTCAGACAGAAGTCTCACCGTTTGGATTCAATACCCCTGATTNAATCATTGGCCTAACCTCTCTTTTGAATATTCTGTGTTTCAGAGACAACATTTAGCAAAAATTACTATGAGAAAATTTTGTCTGTATTTTCTAATATCATTAGGGAATGCAGTGAAAAAAGTTAAGTTATTTTTTTAGTAACTGTTATACCTGCAACAGTTTGCCTGAAGACAGGGATGTGAAGTTACCTGATTAGCCACATATTAATTTTAGTGTTTCTAAAGCTGTATTTTTTGAGAGGCTCCCATGCAACCAGTTTTGAAGCCTATGCTGCAAACCTTTATAATAAATAAATAAAAGAAATTTAAAGAGAGACCTTCTGCTAGAGCACCATGCTTTGTAGGAGATTAGAGGAGAGGCAAAGCTTAGTTACCTCTGTGTGAAGACAGGTTTTATATAACATCATAGATAGGAAAATTTGGAAAGAAAATTATGTAGTAAAAAGTTTTTCTCTACTTTCCCTTTTCTTTCCCCCATTTCTTCAATTTCAAACTTCACTTAGAATAGGTAATATCAAAGCTCTGAAGTACAGCAGGCAGCAGATAGAAGCTGTTTGCATTTCCTGGGTGCTCTGTTGCTAAGACTATAAAAGGTTCGTGTAAAAGAACAGAAACACTGAAAAATTTAAAGGATACAGGGTATTATATTGAAGTTCTGCCTTGGCAGGAGAAGTTCAGTATACCATTATCATTAAAAAATAAATAAATTTAAAATAATTTTTAAAAAAACCTTCAGCAGAATTTCTGTGCAGGTTGCAATTGTTCTAATTCTCAAATTACTGCTTTAGTTTTGGTTGTTTTACTTCGTCCTCCTAGGCTAGTCAGTGCTATGGCTGGTAGACCCCAGTAGCTCTGAACCTCTTCACACCTTGTCTCAGTTTGAGACGATTTGGAGGGGTGGAGACCTCAGACAGAAGTCTCACCGTTTGGATTCAATACCCCTGATTTCTCCAGTACAGAAAGAGAGAGACCAAATACACCCAGATGTAAGTGAAAAAATAACTCCTTACCAAGAATGCTGATACCAATACTGAAAATACTGGGTTAAACCAACCAACAAGGAGAAACTTCTCAAGCTCTATCCACAGGACTAAATTGAGATGGTGGCTGACCTCCCCCACCGGGAAAAAACACACATGGCCACAGGATAGAGACAGGGTGGTTGCCCTTCCACGTGGTTTGCCTCTCCCACACAGAAAACTTGGCAGGAACAGTTGGAGAATCAGTGGTGGCACGAAATGGAGATAGCTGGGATTTGATACTGGCAGATGCTTGTGTGGTGCCATAGTGAGGGTGTGGTGCTGGTACAGGCAGACAAAGCAGGGCTGTAGACCTCCCAGGGGACTGGAAGGGCCCACAAGACACTAGTTGGATCCAGCAATGAGACTTGGTTGTTTCAGTTTTGGTGTTGATTGGTCACAGCCCCAAAACTCAGTTATAAACACTCAGGATCAGGTGGGAACATCCCTGGTACCTCCCCTGGGGTGGGGAGTTTTACACTGGATGATGTAATACCGTGAGACACAGGATACTTTGGCAGGCTTTGACAGCTTCTAAGATGTTGCAGCTGTCTCTTCTGTCAGCTGAGTCCATTATGGCCCATTATGGCTCATTAAGGAAAGATGAAAACCTTCAGGCTAGGGGTGAATACCACAGCTGAATCATCTGCGTAAGGAAAAAGATAAAACCTGATCTTTCAGCATTGGCCTCTTTCCTTATCTTGTTTAACACTCATCTTGTACCCTGAGATGTCAGTGTGCACACCTTCAGCCCGTGGCCTGAGTGGCCACTCTGCACGTTGTCAGCAAAGCACACTCTGAGTCATGAGCACCAATAGTCCAGTCTCTCACAGAACCTGGGCAGTCAATGCAGGTTGCCACGTCATTAATCACTAGCAGTTCAGTCTCTTTAAAGAAGGCAAAACACCAAAAAGGAAAGGAAAGGAAAGGAAAGGAAAGGAAAGGAAAGGAAAGGAAAGGAAAGGAAAGGAAAGGAAAGGAAAGGAAAGGAAAGGAAAGGAAAGGAAAGGAAAGGAAAGGAAAGGAAAGGAAAGGAAAGGAAAGGAAAGGAAAGGAAAGGAAAGGAAAGGAAAGGAAAGGAAAGGAAAGGAAAGGAAAGGAAAGGAAAGGAAAGGAAAGGGGAAAAGAAAAGAAAAAAGAAAAGAAAAACCAGAATTTTTGTGTAACCCAGGACACACCTACTGATGGTTTCTACCACTGGCTGAGAAGTACCTGCACATGGAAGCCATTCACCCTTTTTGGGTGCATTTTAAGGATACACTTGAGCAACTTTAGTAAATGTATCTGCAGCTGTAAGTAAATTTTGGTCCACCTAGCTCAGTGCATCCAAACCATAAATACCAATTTGCATCCCTTATCACAACTGCAAGGGAAAAGACATGTTCTTTATGCTAAGAAATTTCTAGAAGACTGATTTTCACCGAAAGAATTGTAGTATATTTTACAACAAAGGAGCAGGTCACAGATGAAGCCTTTTATACCAGGAAATTGTCTGACACAACAGCTTGTGTGGGGAAAGAAGTTGATCTCACTGAGGGAATTCTCTAGCCAGGAATTAAATGCCTCTTTGATTTTGTTTGTTTGGGGAGTTGTTTGGTTTTCTAAATGGTGAATCTGATGCATCTGTTGAGACAGAAGTTTGACTTAAAAAAAAAAAAAAAGGAAGAAATTTTTTAACAGGCAGTGGTGGGAATTAAGGAAAGCGGCAAAAGGAGAAGACATCAGCATCCTATGTTTGCTATACAGTTAGGTGCCTCTCCAGAGAACAAATCAACTTTTATAGAAAGTAATGTAATTTTTCAGCATTTTAAATAGTAGGCATAGGATGTAAGTTTTCCTGCAACAACACTGAACAGGGAAGCTGTCCCTTCCTCTCTATGGCAATGTTATTAGCTAGAGGTTCTGTTAATGTAGACATCAGTTTTTTGTTAACACTAAGATCTAACTCCTTTGTCAGGTGCTGGGCAGAGCACTCTGCTATTGCAGATTTCTCAGACTGCTCTGAATTTCTTCTTGAAAGTAAGGTTGATAAAGTCTTGTCTTATAGTACTGTGCTGTGTAACATTTCTTCTGCAAATTTGTGTGTGATAAGTCAAGGATCAGCAAAATGGCTTAATATCACAAAAGGAAAAAGAAAGCTCTGGTATTAATTTTCAATATTTGATGAGAAAAAGAGAAATTACAAGACTGCTCAAGCACAAGAGGGCTAAAAGTAGAGAATGGAACTAGAATTGAATGGAATTTTGAGTTATGAAAAAAATTAGTGGAATTCAACAATGGGGAGTGCAATTCACATAGAACTATGGCAATTAGATTTCTAGAATGCATAACCCGTAAGAAAAGCCTTACAGAAATAAGGTTGTCTAGAACCCTTTCTCTAATAATGTGGGAAGAGTAGATAATGATCCCCATGAAAAGCATCTAAAGAGCAAGAGATAGATATGTTCTGTGTACTTTATGGGAAAATTCAACAAGGACAAGTTAGCCACCATGAAAATTCACCTAGAAATTTTTGATGCTTAAAATGGAAGAAAAGAACTTTCTAGATAATATTAGTATAGATACAATAGAGAGCAGGTCTTTAAGTAAAGTGCTTTAGGGTACACTGAATATGATACAACATAATGCTCCTACAATTTTATAATACTAATTAATTATCATATCTAATGGATACATCCAATCTGAAAATTGTCCACCCTCAGAACCTCCCTCAGGTGGGGAGAATAAATTTGCTCTTTGGAGCAGCCTGCAACCAATTTTGTTTGCATGTTTGATCCTTTCTATTGTTGTTGGTCCAAGCTGCCCCACTGTTAATGCTGAAGTATTGCAGTGCAAATAAAACAGATGCTCTGACCTTCCAGTGTGTTACACTATGTTCAAACAAGATGTGTTCTTTACCACTCTGTAAGTAGGAAAGAAACTACACTACAGTCAGTAAAGCAAAGTGCAGTGCCCAAAGGGCTTAGCTTTTGACAGTAGACCACATTAAAGCTGCTTGAAAAAAAAAGTTGTATGGCTCTTTTCTTTGGTTTCACATCATAGGGAGAAGTTATTTCTTTTTCAGTGGAGCAAAAGGACAATAATATCAGCTGGCAATATCCAACTTTCACCTTTCTTACTCTTCATAATATTGAACTTCCAAAAAAATGGCAGAGCTCTTGAAATTTTATTTCTTTAGTCTATTTAAAGACCATGTTAGTCACAGCAGCAGGTCAAATGATATAAGAGCTTGAACATTGCAGCTAGAGAAGTTGTTCTGTACACTCACCTGCTGTTGTGCTATTTATGAACAGTTTGTAATTTAAACATAGCTGGAGAATTTCACTGGACAAAAAAACATGCATAAACCCAACAATGAACAATTTTTATAGAGTGCTTTCTTTAAAAACATATTATACTTTCTCCCTGCGATCAGCCCAGCTGGTCCTTATATACTGACAGCTTTATAAGGAGAGGGATAGGAACTTCCCTAAAGGAAGTATCTGTATCCAAATAATTAGACCTTCATGTTGTTAAATAAGCCTATGTACAACCTTTCAAGAATGAACCTATAAATCATTCTTTTCTCCCTTTGCACTCCACCCCAAACTGCCATTACACCATGAATCTACTTTCAAGTAGCACTGGTCTCTGTTGATTCTTTGAAATCTACTTGCTCTTGGTATGCAACACTTTATTTTATTGGCATGTAGAAAAGAGATTTTTATTACCTAAGGGAATAAATGATTCTGCATGATGCTCAAAAATGTGTAGAAAATCTCTTTTCTGTTTTTTCAAGCAGAATTATTGAGACTTCACAGAAGGCACCATGGAGATTTTCAATTTCCTATAGATTATGAATAATTTATGAACAAACTGAAGTAGCTGAGTTTTATTTAAGTTTTGCCTGATGTAACTTTCAGAAAAGGGGATTTTAGAAATAGCATACTGCATCATAGTTCTAGTGTCAAGCATACCAGNCAATTCTGAGTACTTCAGTTTACACTGAAAAATATGGCTTTATTTGTTCACATTCTATTAGATACACATTACCTAATGATCCAGTGGACTCTTAAATATTATGTAGAGAAGTAACTTTTGCATTATCTAATTCTCTTTTAAAGTCAATCCATACATGATCTGTAACTGTGACTGATTCAGGGAATTCATCAGTTATGCTGGACTAGCTTTTGGAGACTTGGAAATTAGCCACTCTACCACTCACCTGATAAGGCTATGAACAGAAGGCATATTTTCTCTCATTAAGTATTTGTATTAGGCTTAGAGAAATGTGCTTTGAGAATCCAAATATATATCTTGCCTTCCTTGAATCCACACTATACAAGATTGATCAGAATTAATGAGTGGTGTGAATCACAAAATAGTATGTGGTGTATGTTATAGGGTAACGACTTTTTTAATTTCTTTTGTTTCGAGTAATCCTTGTTCTACTCTGCTGCTGATGGGAGCAGCTTCCTCTGCTTCCTACATCAGAGAGAACTTCTGTGGACAGCAGGGGAAAGGTTTTTACAAACCTCATAGACAGCTAAACTGTGCAGCACAGACTTCCCTGAAGCTTGTGTAAGAAATCTTTTTTGTGTTTTATCTTGATTCAGGATTAATTTGGGATACATGGTTGTTTAAAGCTTCCTGGAGGCCAACTGCACCATGCCTTTAATTAAGAGGTACTGAGAAGATGCAGAAATTTGAATAGGGAATAACTAATAGTTTGCATTCTGCAAGAACATTGACGAAGACATTAAAATCTTCTATTAAGAGATCACATTCTTATGCTAGAAAAAGTACCTTTAAAGGGAAGAAATATCTTGAGTTTTGTCTTAGGTCTGTGAGTGGGTCAAGAGGAAAATGAAAAGCACTTTTCTGAAGTCTAAAATTTAAGCCTTGTTCTCAGGTTAAGGTATACATATATATAAGTATATTTGTTTTGTTTAGCAAGTGTGGGGCTGCAAAATTCAGGTATCTGCATTTCTTTTATTTTTCAGCCCTCTCAAAGTGAAGGTTACTGTTTTGGTTCAGTTCAACTCCAAAACCTTCACTTTTACCCTAAATCAAAGGAATATTTTTAAGAACTGAGAGGGGAGGGGGCATAGAAGTGTACTAATTATCTAAACTATTTGTTTGAGTGTTGATCCAGCCTCTTTTTTAAATTTATTTAGTATTTGTGTAAAGGAGTTAGCTTTTCCTCCTTTATGAGGAAACCTTGCTGTTTGGCCTCTGGTTCATTGTGGGATGAGGGCGGGTTATTCTTCTGTCTGTACTAATGTGTAATAACTTTTTATGATGGCCAGTACTTATTCATGAGGGAAAGGACTGAGAGACAGCACTCTCAAAATATTTGTCATTCATTCTTTTATGGGAAATTAGTTCTGAATGAGATTATCAGATATACCTGCCAGGGCCTGGGCAACAAGTCTGCAGGTGGCATTTGTGGCTAGCCATCGCGAACGATGATGCTTTTTATGCCTGCGCAAATGGATTTATTACGTGGAGCTCAGCGTGCGCGGAACTGGCCCCACCACCCCCTTTAGCCCTGGGACGCTCCTAGCCTTGGCCGGGGCAAGCCCGGACGAAGTTGGCAGAGCGAGACCCGCAGGACTCGAACCGGCGTCCTTCCGAGAAGGAGCACGGATCCAGGGGCGGCGGCTTTACCCACTCGGCCACAGCTGCCGACAGGTGGCATAGACCACTCAGAAATGAAGCCTTGTGGGTGACATGCCCCTTGAGAGGCACCTTAAGGACTGCAGGTGACCTGAGCCAGGGCAAGAACATTGAGAATCATGGAGCAGTGGCCAAAACATAGCAAGAAGCACGATGCAAAAGCAGAAAGAAATCAATGCACACAGAACCCCAGTCTCCTGCATTATCACTCACCTCATTAGAAGGACTGGGAAAGGTTCAGGGTCACCACAGCAAAAACAGAGCACACAGAGATTAGGGAATAGAGAGATTATTCTTCTGTAGGATGCAGAAAGTCAAGACAGTTTTGCCTGTGACAGAGGGTGAAGAACATTTTATTTCACTTCAGTGTACATTGCTGAGGCATCCGTATCACTTTTTAACTCGTTTCCTTATGCAGATCCTCATTTGAATCCATATAGATGTAAGGTTCTGTAGGTCTGTTTTTACAGAAAGTTGCTCTTTCTTCAGATGATGTGCTGAATGTAAAATGCTCGGTATGCTCTTTGATTTGCTGCTGTTTATGTGAGGATCAATCATCATAGCAGCATTTTTATGATTAAAATTATATGCAAAAATGCATATAATTGCAATGACTTATAAATTTGAAAATATATCTGAAACTATTATTTGTATAGAAAAAGACACTGTTCATAGGTTAGAGATTTTAAATATACTTGAAGTGGTAAATCTGACAGTGGTTTTCTAAATTCAGTTGTATTTTCTCAAACATTTCAGTTAAGCCAGAAATTTCATGCTTTTGGACCATTCTGTCTTTTAATGTTATACTATAGCAGCTAAAGAAAAACTGAGTAGTCTGTTTATTGAGAAATTTCATATTTTTAATCAAGTAATCCCCCCATTTTGCTAACCTGCCAGGGAAAAAAAAAAAGTTGCTTACATTATTGCCGTTAGTAGTGACATTCTTATAGAGTCTATTTGCTTATCTTTGTTTCCTTCTCAACTGCTTTTTTATGTCAGCAGAAGGAGCACACATTCACAGCATCATTTCACGGGATCCCACCTCAGGGATTTGGTTTTAATTATTATTGGGGCAGATTTTTTTCTCGAAAATAATAGATCTGTTTGAGTTTTGTAGCTGTACACTGCTTTTCAGAACTTCCTTTACCGTTTGTTTCAAATGAATTTTTTTTCTAGCTGATAAGCTTTATTTGTGATTGACTTTTAACACTTTATTATACACTGAGCAAAGCCTGAATACTGCTTTCTTAATTAAGGACTCAGGCTGACGTGTTTCATGAGGAGTATAAGAAGTGCATCTGATTTGGATGAAATAGCTAATTGTTTCTGCCCTAATATTTAATACTGACATGCTTTTCGTATAAACTACAAGTGGAAACCCATACCATGCTGTTTTGATGTCAGTGCCAATCCTCTTTATAACAACTAGAAACATGTTTTCACTAGAACTGCTTATTTTAAAAGAAACTATTACAGATTAAGTAGGACATGCAGTGAATGATAGACCTAGGGAAAACTGAGATGGGAGGATGTAACTTCATTGGTTTCAAGGTGGTAAAAGAGCTATGAAGAAGGCTCCATGTTGATTTACGTACAGCCTCTCGCATTATAACCAGCACCTTGGGCAAGCTTCCCTTCAATCTAATCCTCAGAGCTTCTTATGGGGAAGTGCTTGTGAGTTTGCTCATCAGTAGGCAAGCTGAGCTAGCAGAGTGCTATAAGCCACATCACCAAGGCAATTAACTCTCAGGGATGGTACTTATCTCTACTGTGCTTCAGCCAAAAGCTGCCAAGAGTTTGCAACTTCTTGCTAGCACTGAAATTCCTGATTTTACTTCTTTTATCTATGCCTCAGCAGGAAAGTTAGGAAAACGAACACCCATCCTTCTCCAACATTCACTCAAATATCTGTTATCATTTGACAGTGAGCAGCAGTACTATTGCTGGAGCAGATTATCTGCATTAGATATTTATCATAGGAGTAATTTAAACATCCTGATCTTGTAATTGCTGTATAAACAGGATGAATTGGTTTAAAAACTGAATGTATGCTATGATCCAGTTATGAAAATTATTAGAAATGCCTCTGTCCAAATTAAGGTGCAAACAAGATCAGATGCCAAAGACAATAATATGGGTTTTATGCAATGGTAAATGTGAGGCAGAGAAAGAGAGAAAAGATAGGAAAAAGGGGCGGGGGCGAGGGGGATTGCAGAAAGGAAGTGATAGAGATTAAAATAGAAAATGTATCACCACTCTGTGTAACCCATCAGTATTCCCTGACTCTGGTTCTTCTCGTCTTCTTGATGGTGAGGGTCCCACAAAACACAGAATCCAATGGATTAATACACATTCAGGAGATGCCAGGCACCTCCCCAGGGTGGGTGGGAAACTTTGCACTCTTGCTAGAGGCTCTGGATTTGTTGCCTCACTTGGATCATGTGCTGTCCTTTGGTCGTGACAGGCCTCAGGAATGAGTCAGGGGTGCACTTTGGGGTCTTTGATGGTTTATGACCCTTCTCAGCTGCCTCTCACGTGAATGTCCTGTGTGCACGTGGCCTTCCCAGAGAGGGGGGTTATTCCTTCCATTTGGTGTGAAGAGATTTAGCCATCACACCCCCAAAACCTTTCTCCTCCACCACCCTCTGTGCCTTGTTTACTTCTCAGACCTGAGATGATTAGACAATAGTCTTATCTCAAGTTCCCAGTCACGGTACAAATTCCAGTCAGGAGGTGCTTTGCTGGTCACAGCAGTTTTATAAAAAGTCTTTCTATGATTTTGACAATGTTTAAGACACTACCAACATTTCAGTCTATCAAAATGACTGTAAGTAAGTAAGAGCAAGTAGTGAAACTGAAACATGACACAGACATGGCATAGGCCTTTAGATTAAGCACAGACATATGAGTTAGAGTATGTCTGAGGGCTGCTAAACTAATCATGCTTGTCAAAGCACCTAATTATGATTGAAGATATGAGTAGATAACAGCTTGAGTAAGAATGTTTATCTTACTGTTAGTCCAGGGCACACAAAAGAGCACCCTGATGTTGTTCCAGCCAGTAGTAGAGCTGATAACATCTCCTTAGCATGAACACATCTATTTCCTCTTGTTCCTCCATTCTTCCCATTCCTGATACTCACATGATCTGATGCGCAGTGCCTTTCATCCTCAGACACAGCCATGCATCCTAGCTCATGTGATGATCACTTTCTTTTTTCAGCCCATAATCAACAAAATACATGTTTTTCTCTCATGGCCATTCATAACGTTACCATTTTTTCCTCATAATCTTTGTTTTATCAGTTAAAACCTGGAGTACACTGTGTACTGGGAGACTGTACAGCAGGATTATTCCCCACTGGTTGTCATTTCTGGCACTAGGAGCCATCCAGTTAGCTATTCCATATAGTATGGATCAATTTTCCTGGGCCTGGGGAGGAAGACTTTACTGTATGTTGCCTTACTAGAGAAGAGATAACATGCTCATCATCATACATTAGGTATGTGCCAGATTTTCTGTCTTAAAATATAAAAGTATAGTAATTTAAAGTCTGAACAAAAGGAAATACAAATTTCTCATGGCATAAAACCTGCTCTTTTGACTGGTCTGACTGCTGACAGAGCTTTTATAGTCTTCAGGGGGTGGTAATCTGAAGCAAGGAACTGTTCATTCACAGGTATTAAATCCAGTTCATTTTAGTTACAAGAGCTTTCTGTCCATCTTCAGCATTTTTTTTTCTTTTTCCTTTTTTTTTTAAGGATCATCTCCTTGCCCTGTTATCCTTCACCAGCTGGATACTTCTTTTTGTCACATAAATTCTGTTTTGTAGAAAACTGTGAAACTCCCTGTTGCTATGCATATACCAAAACCTGGCAAAAACTAAGACGGTAAAACGTTAAAGCAGCATAAAAGATAGCTTTATCTTAGTCCCAATTATTTTGTACCAATAATAAACCTCAAATTTAATTCTTCCCTGGGAGAAGTAAACCTGCACCATCTCTTGTAATCAAGTCCAAATTCATTAGGCTTTTTCAATAACTGTTTTCTGTGGGATCCCTTGCATACCAATGGTTGCTGTGGCAACCATAGTTTGCCCATTCAGGTTATTTTCCCAAAGCACATAACAAAATTATCTTTTGCTTCCAAAATTCCACTAGATGTTCAGCTCTGAAACCTGGCATATCTTCTTAATCTTAGACTATTTTCTTTCTCTTTGGTCAGTTTTGCCTTTGATATCCTACAAACATGCCAGGTATGCCAGGTTTTACACGTATCTGATGCAGCTCTACAGCTCTCTTTGATAGTCAATTCACCACAGGTAGCCTTTGCTAGAAAGTTTCCTTTCCTAATTTTGGATGTGATTAATTTCACCAATTCCAGTACAGCAGAAACACTTTAACTACCTGGAAAATGCTTGTTTCTTTGTTCCATTATTTCTTCAGAAAATAGCAGAATTAAATGGGCCTCATTTAATTTCTCTACAATTCAAAAGTATTTCAGTATCAATTGGATTTTCTCCTGTTAGGTTTCATGTTTGATGTCAAAATTGATTTGATAGTTTTAATTCAAACATTAAAATAGCAGCACTTTATCACAACAAAAAGTTGTCCAGAAAGAGTAACTTTTGACGTATTTCTCTTGTTTTTCACATTTGAAACATTCTTAAGTAAGACATGTCAGCATATTTTAGGCCAAAATAAATATTTTAGGCTAAAATAAATAAAAGAAATTAAAATTATTTTCTTTTAAATACAGAGCATGTAGCCTTCATGAACAAAGCTTCTAATAAAATATGAAATTTCAGTGTCTTTTATATAAAACGTTTTTGACTGTGCTGAACTTAAAAACATGTCAGTTTAGTTCATTCACATTTATGAACTTCTGAATTTCCCATCCCCCACTCACCCCTAAATGAACACTAAAATTTCAAAACCTCAGGTTTGTATAGGTTTCATCTATCCCCCTTGTCTTTCACTAGGAAGAATTATAACCTGCATTATATGGTGGCAACGCTGTTTTCCCATGCTGTCTGAGGAGGTCAAGTATGCTGTTTGCTTTTGAACACACAATCAATTTACTTGTTATTTCAAATTTTATCAAATAAATCTCTTCTAAACTCCTTTGCCGCTAAATATGAGTGTATAGTCTCCTAACAGCCTCTAGTGATGCCCATTCCTACCATCCAAGCAGTAAGGACCCTTTACTGTCCAGGATTCCCCACAACTCTTTGGATGGGACCTGGTGTGAGATGGCAGCTCTCTCTATTCATTTGTCACTTCCAGTGGCACACTGCTGCATGATGCCTGTCTCTCAGCTCCTCCTGCTTGCTGTCCCCACAGCTTCCCTTCTCCTGGATCACGTGTGTAGTGTACCTGTGGCAGCTGTTTCTGCACTGGCGTAATCTGCACTGGCACTGGCTTAGTACAGCAATACCCCACAAGTCTAGTTCAAGAGTAGCATTATTACCAGGGGGCTGGATGAGTCAGATGAGATAGAAATAAACTAACAGATGTTACTGAAAGTAGGACCCTTTCAAACGAAGTGCCAACCCTTACACAGCTGCGTGGAGAAAGCCTTACATAAAAGCTTTCCACTTCCCACGTTGTTTTTATTCTCGCCTTTGAGAAATCCAAAGACATGGCATGAAGAAGTTTTTTGGTTCTTTATGTTGGATATTTCCAGACTGATGATATGAATTATTTTTAAATGCTTGCTTTACAAAATAACATCAAATGATTATGAAACTTCTGATCGTGTTCTGTATTTAGTTTGCAACAGGAAAAAAATTCTTTTAAATATTTTACCGCTTCTGTGTGTATGTAATCATCCCTTCCTGTTGACATTGAAGTACATTTTCTTTTTGCTATGGATGTGACTCAGACCTTCTGCTGCAAACTCGCTCTTCTATTCATCTGTATATTTCTGTCTTTTAGAAATGCAGCGTCCTTGTTTGGGGTTGGGCTACATGATCTTTAAAGGTCCCTTTCAACCCAAGTCATTCTGTGATATATAATTAATACTTTATTTCTTTTCACACTAGCTAAACTGCTAAGAGTTTCACTTTTAACATCATCTTTCTATTCTGGAACATCTTTATCAAAATTAGAAAGTTATTTTGCATTCTTTCCTCACCTAGCACCTCACGATAGCATAATCCTTCATTTTCTTTCTTGTTAGTAAAAAATATGCTACTAATTAGGACAGCATACCTCTGACTTCTCTGCTGTAATACCTGGAAAATCCTGTGTCCGAAACGTCACCTTTTCCTGTCTGTCCTTTATTCTGTCAAGGTTCACTTTTTATCTTTATAAGTTACAACCTATTAACATGTATTTTCTCACTGAATCAGTTGTTACACTGTAGAACTCCCAAGCTGACAACCATCATAGATTTTACATCAAATCCTACTGCAGTTAAAATGGCTGTAACACTACCATTGTGTATTTCATGCTCTTAGCATGTATTTTGGGGGGGAAATATACAAGTTTTTCCAGCATTTGCTAATAAATAAATGAAAACCATTCGTTCAACATACACGTACATAAGTACATGGGTGTTATGTATTACAAGTCACTTATGTTCTTCATTGTCTAATCCTAATCCATGTCATATATTGCAAACTGTACTTGTGGGGAGCTGCAATTTAAGCTGTGCTGTACGACATAGGAAAAAAAGATAGAAAAATCAGC
The DNA here is from genome assembly GCA_013400415.1 of Scytalopus superciliaris. NCBI lineage: Eukaryota > Metazoa > Chordata > Aves > Passeriformes > Rhinocryptidae > Scytalopus > Scytalopus superciliaris. The sequence continues at coordinate 286,614 of VXBX01001170.1, forward strand.
TAACAATCAGCTATTTACTAATTGCTATATAGTCAAATTACAAAGAGCTGGAGTCCCTTGCTGAAGTTCCTTTTAAAAGTGAGCATTCTGCTAGTTTGAATCCACTCAACTATCCTCTAATGAACAATCATAGGCAGATGAGTGCTCCTCCAGCTGGATTCCCAGCTAATCAGAGTTAATTGTGTTTTCCGGTCCCAGACTTCTACTTTCTATTTCTTTCTTCTCATTGCTATTGACAAATAAGTTGGAAGGACTCTGAAAATATTTTGATCTCTTAGATTTTCTGGATAGTAAAGTTTGCCATTCATTTTTAAATTACAATTGTCATTCATCTCTTTGCTTACTTCTGTTTGGCATGCTGCTCCATAAACCAGGAACTTTGCAAAGAGAACAGATGAAACAACTTTTTCTTCAAGCAGGTGAGATCTCAAAATGAGATAGTAGAAAACATGCAGGTGTATTCTAAATGCAAGGTTTAATACCAGATGTAGTTACTTACTTTGACACATTGTCTATATTCTCATGCAATAGTGCATCCTATGTTTAGTGATTGCAAGCTATCTCCTCACTTCAAAATCCCAGCCAAAATGGAGATTAGTAGACAAGTTAGGGTACATACATGTAGTATGAGAAGTCCCTAGAATCTCAAATTTAAGTCCTAAAAAAAGAAGTGGTTGAACCTGTCAGACCTGTTACTTTTGAAACCCACAGGACCCTCTGAAGTCAGCACAGGTAAGTGAATTCAACCTTAACTTAATTTGTGCTGCAATGCGTTTGACTGGACTAGTTTAAGGCTACACTTCTTCAAATGTCCTACCCATCAAAGTATTTTTCTCTAGTATTCTGTGACTACATATTGCCATTAAGATGATTGATTAGCCTCCTTAACTCAGCTATCACTTCACAAATTATAAAATAATCTTTGCAAAAGAGGTTCTCTACAGAATTAAGTTATATGAAACATTTTAAATTAGCTCACTTGTAGCAGTAAAAATACCACAAACATCTTATTCTAAAATAGATTTGCAACATTATATAGCAAATTGACAATAGTAATAATTTTTTAAAAATAGATAGAGTGTATTTTATAAATGTCATTAGTATTCTTTGAATATGGAGAGCCTGAGTTTTAGTTCCATTTCAGATCAAATTACTATACCCACAAGGTATATGGTAGCACCAACAGCTTCACTGCAGTAATAGTAGAATCATAAGAGGAATTTCACAAGTCTTTTCAGGAGTCACAGAATCAAGAACAGCACCTGTATTTTTCTGATGCAAGTCTGCCAAATTTATTTATGAATTCTCAGCTCCTTTTCACTGAGTTGTTCTTTAAATCTAGTCTTGAAATATTCTTGCTTATTGCAAAAACAATCTGTCTGAACATGATCACATTAAGTTCACATTTTGTACTTCTTTTTGTAGTTTTAAAATATTTAATTGTCTAAAACATTTTGAATTATGGGAGATCCTCCACTGACCAGAATTTACTGGGAACTAAAAGTCTAGCAAGAAATATCACACTTCATTGGCTACTGTTGACTCTGCAACGTAATTTGACAGGAAAGACAGTTGAATGATCTCCTCTGAGATTTGTGCCACTACATAAGGCAGCCTAGATGAAAAGAAATGTGCAAAGGAAACAAACAAACAAACTTGTTTTAGGACTATTAAAACTGTCAGAAACTTGGTGGGTTGGTTTGAAAGTGACTAAATAGAAACCTTTTTTGTTTTTTTTCAGTTTGTATTATCTCACTCTATTTCTCTCCATTTTTCTTTTCAGCTTTAATGCAGACAAAAAATAATTCAACCAAAACCAGTGTTTTCAATGTTTTCAGGGTTAACTCTTGCATCTATGACTAGAACTAGAAGTTAAAAGTGACCATTATGATTACCTTTGTGCTTTCTGTTAATAATTTTAATGTCTAGATTAAATGTATATAAAGAGTTCTAAAGATTAATAAGTGACTATAGGCTTAGGTATTTTTCTTTTAAGTATTACCTCACTTTTAAAAATATTTATTCATTTAAACTAGTTTGGCTTTGGCTTGCAATGTTCACTGTTATCATAGTTAGAAGCTAAAAATCTGATTAATTTCTTTTATATTGCCTGTAAAATTCCTGAAAGAAGTAAATTACTTTGTAGCTTTCCTCTCAATAGACTGATTTTAATGCTTCAGTCCGTAATTTTTTCTCCTTGAATTTTCCTATTATTTTAGATTGTGATAGTGAATAGAGTTCATAAAAAGTCATTAAAACTACTTACAAAGAAATCAATTATGTAAACGTGACTTAGGTACTAGTTTTTCTTCACTAACTATAGAGTAAACCTGGGCTGCTAATGAGTGTGTTTTAAAATGTGCAAAGTTGATGTTATCACAGTTTCCAACATCTTTCCATCTGCAATCTGATATGCAGTCTGAAATTACCTCAGGAAAAAAAAAAAAAAAAAGAAAAGCAAATATTACATAAAAAGTTTTTTTTAGAATTATCAAAATGGAAGGAATCCTGGAAGCTTTCAAGGTACAAAAAAACAGTGATGCTGGATAAGCCACTACCAAGCCTGACAAAACCCAGATATTTAAAGGACCATGGAATCAGCTGGAATATTTAAAAACAAAACCAACCAAACAAACCTCCAGAGGCATACAAGAAGACAAAATAATTACATTAGGAATTTTTAGCTAGTGTATAGCAATGAAATTAGAGAAGCTAGACTACTTGAAGGAGTTTGGGTAGTTTGCATCCTCCCTAGAGGATTTGCAGAGGTGGAGTTGCCGTAAATCATGATTTGTGCTTTATGGAATCCTGATCTTTGTGAGAGGTTGCTCGGGGAATACATTAAATATTTGCTTTCTTTTCTGCTGCTCAGATTCCCTTCCTTTGTGGCCAAATAAGTTAACCTTTCCTATGGTGTTGAGCCTTTCATGAGTAGTTCGTTAGGGGAGAGATTGTAGCTGATTTTGCTTGCCATGGATGAGTACACATGGAACCTGGTAAAGGTCCAGAACCAAATTTGATCCACTGATTAAACTTCACTTACCAGTAAAAAAAATAAATGTAGCTCACCATCTTGAAAGTTGGAAAGAATATCTCTTGATGATAGGTTATGGAATTGTTTTCCTGTTGTATTTTGCCAGACAGTTGGCTTTGCTGAATTTCATGAAGTTTGCAGGGGCCCAACTCTCAGGTGTGTCAAGGTTTCTCTGGATGCCATTCCTTCCCTCCAGTGTGTCAACCACACCACACAGCCTGGTGTCATCGGCAAACTTGCTGAGGGTGCACCCTGTCCCACTGCGCGTCACCAACACCGATGTTAAAAAGAGCTGGTCCCTGCACCAATCTCTGAGGAATGTCACTTGTCACTGGTCTCCACTTGGGCATTGAGCCATTGACTGCAACTCTTTGAGTGTGACCAACCAGTCAATCCGTTATGTAGGGAGTGATTTACCCATCACATTCATGTCTCTCCAGTTCAGAGACAAGGATGTCATGTATGAGAGTGTCAAATGCTTTGCACAAGTCCATGTAGATGGCAACAGTTGCCCTTCCCTTATCCTGTAACCACATCATAAAAGGCTACCAAATCTGTCACAGGATTTTCCCTTAATGAAGCCATGCTGGCTGTCACAAATCACCTTGTTATCTTCCATGTGTCTTAGCATATTTTTCAGGAGGATCTAATCCATGATCTTGTCAGGCACAGAAGTAAGACTGATGGGCTTGTAGTTCCCCAGAGATGAGAAGTATACCTGATTTCAGAATTAATTTTTTTGTAGCCTAAGTTCAAAGAAATTACTAAACTCAAAAAAAAAAAAAAAAAAAAAAA
>VXBX01001170.1:291256-317847 GCA_013400415.1 Scytalopus superciliaris
ATCAATGGTATCACATCACGCAAAAAGCACAAAAAATAGATCTACAGCAATGGCTTCTCTCTGGTATCAGACTGCACACGAACAATCTGCTAACAAGCTGGAAAATGAAGAAGAGGCCCAGAGGTCACATCCAAGTGCAGCTTTTTACTCATCAGTGAGTGGTCCTGTGGGAACCCACTGGATCTTGAAAGACAGCTAACGGTTCAAGGTGTCAGGTTAAAAATGAGTACAAATATGAAAGCTGGATAAAAGCTCTAAGATTCTGCAGGAGTTGTAGTTGCACAGATACGATAAAGAAAAAAAAAAAAAAGATAAGTCTTCAAGATTCCAAACAAAAAGGAAATCATTGACCACACACGCCTGCAGAAATTCAAGGTAGTCACTAATTTTACTGTAACAATGACATTTTTCTTCCAGAAGTAATATTATTTATAATATGAGATTGCATTTTGTACAGTAACTTCTCCATTGCAAGGCTGCATACTCTATGGGATAAATTATATAGATATTTTGCAAAGAGTAACTTGGACTGGACATTTTTAGGACCTGAGTGAGGTGGGGAAAGGAGACAAGCTTCAAATGTAGATTTTTTTTTAAAACTATTTTACAGAGCAGAGAGATTTTACAAAGCTGTGCCAGGAGGCAGCATCTTCTTGGGAAATATCTTTTACATTTTGCTGCCAACTCTCCTCTCTGTGAGGATGGGTTGCAGAAGTTGTTGAAAACTGTGATAATGTTTTGGAAAAGATTTTTATCTTGATTCATCAATGAAATTTGAATGCATCTGACAAGTGGCAGAAGGTGATGCAGCTGTGACCAAACCAAAGGCTGTATTATGCAAGGTTCACCAGCAAGGGCTAAAAGCATAGTACTCTAGGGCTAGACCCACATTAATTAGAACATGCATTACATCTCAGCTAAGTCATGAAGGAAGTTGGGTGGAGTCTCAGCGGCACTAAAATTCTATGATCATTTGTTTTATCAAATAACTAGCAATGCAGCTTTCTGCACTGGAACAAATAGTTGCAAATATTATGTTTAGTCCTTCAAAGACACAAGTGCCATTCTGAACACAGGCTGGAATGCAGCTTACAGCTTCACAATTTCTTGCCTATGCTAACAATACCACTTTTCAGGAAAATAATCTGAAACAATCTAGGTAAGAAATAAGGAGGAAGACCCTAACTTTCACAGAAATGTTCAAGAAATGTGTGGTGATCAAGGGCTGTTGGGGGAATGAAATATTGTCAAGGTTGTAAGATTTTCAGTGGTTCAGAGCTACTGCACTACAAACAGCAGTTTGCTGCAGAATGAAAGAATTTTGACTGTATATTTGTATAATATATTTTTGAAATCCTATATGGATTTTGCCTATTACTTTTGTATTGCAATAATTTTCTCCCTTCTGAAGGATCTTTTATTTTCCTTTTTCCTCCACAACATATAAATACAGGAAAATACAATGTGTTAATATTTACACAGAACCATTATTTATGTATAAAACATTATTTAAGTATATGTATGCTGTATTCCTGGCATTCATGTATCACCTGGTCCACAGTAAAAAAAAAAAAAAGAAAGGAAAGTTGATATTTTAGTTTGTTCAGCTATAGCTAATTTCTTTTTTTCCACAGGTGACCAAGTAGTTGGTGGCTCAGCTACCTCAGGTGTGCTATGGTTACACCTCACATGGCAACAGAGTCAGCCCTGCAAGAAAGAATCAATATTGCCCAAAGAACTCTCATTGCTGATTATGTAGATAAAGCCCAGCCTTTCAGGAAAGTTCCACTACACTAATATGAATGTGGCAAGACAAAGGTTTTACTGTGACATAAATGCGCCATTCTTGCTGGAATAGAATTGTGAGCCCACCTAATATGGTCACATTTTAAATTAAAATTTCTCTGGTCACTTCAGTTACTTATTTTTTATTCTTTCTGATGCTGTAGTGCTTTAGATATACTAAGTAGTTCTCTTTTCTGTGTCATTCACCCCTAAAGATGGGTAGAAAGATTACTGTCATTGGTCTGAAGGTCTTTAATATTCACTCTGAAAAAATCCAGCACTTAACCATAACAGCAGAGTGGTCACGGCTTGTACTCACAGCTGTTGTTTTTTGGAGGTGTCCTGCTTTTCTGTTAATTCTTTGGTATAGCTATAAATTTAAGCTTCAGTTCTTGAAGCAGAAGCATATATTCACATTATTTATTTATATGTGTTCAATTATAAATATCTCTGCTGTAATGCACTTGATTAGGCTAGCTGTCTGCCACTGAAATGACACAAAGTATCCTTCTCTCCTCAACCTGTGAGAATTGATATGAGAAGGAAAGTGTCATTAGTTTCTTTGAAATTTTTTTGCTCTCCCTGGGACAGGTGTCTCTTCCCCCTGGAGGCAGCTGGGGTTGGCAAGCCAGGAGAGAAAATACCAGGAATCATCCCAGCAACAACAGTACTATGTCTTAAAGATCTTCCCATCAGTGACCAGCACAAGAGATTTCTCAATTTCTTATCACAAGAAACAAAAAAAAAAGATGAGGAGTCCATGTTTAGTCTGCCTTGTGGATGGAATTCTGGAGAAGGCAAGGAGAGACATATGAACTTCATTGTTCTCTAATTAAAATTGGTAAATAAGGTAAAAAAAGTACTGCTGAATACTGAATTTTTTTTTCTGTAGGGAGATGATCTCTAAACAAGCATGCAGAAACATTTAGATTTTCAACCTTCTTTTGCTTTTTGTTGTTCGGATGCTTTGGGATTTTTAAATTACTTTTAATTTCCCCTTGCCAGGTGACTGACATTGCCTCCAAATACATTCTCCAGCGAATCAAAATTTTATGCTGATTTTACATATCATTGAAAGTTATGCACATGGCATATTCAACTGACCCCAGTAAAACAAATTATAAGCCTTTCTTTTGGTGTCTGCAAACAATGGGCAAAATTTCTGCTTAGATAAATGAAAATACAGTTCCATATATTTTGAAAACACTCTGAATATTTTATTTCATCTAAGTGATAAAAATATCTTTTTGATGAGTTTTTCTTTTTTTAATGGATATTAGAAGGTTTTTGATCTTCATGGAGTAGACCTTAATTGAGATTGAGACAAGATAGGCGTCATGGACAGATTTATTTATTTAATGTCAGGTTTGGAAAGCAAATTGATCTCTGCTCAGCCTTAAATTGCGGTGGGATAAGGCTCTCATGGGGTCAGGATGTGCAGCACAGCTGTTCCTCAGAACAGCTGCAACCTATATCACAGACTGACTTTTGCTGAACTTCCATTTAGTGCCCTATACTTGTTCTTTGAAATTTTCACATGATAGCTTCTATCTTACTCTGTTAGTTTTTGCAATGAATATGCTGCTTGTTAATACAACTAGACTTGGTAGCATTATAAAGCAACCACATACTGTAAAACCAGGGCAGGCATAGCAACTACAGCAATCCCAATAGCACTTCTTTTTCTACAATTTTCCAGTTTTCGAAAGTTGAGAATTAATCTCAAGCTACAGTAACTGAACTGAGATTCAGGAATCTTTTCCTCTATGAAGTGATTACAAGGCTAGTAGCTTCTTGATCTCCATCAAGGAGGAGAAACTCATCATGCCAAAGTCTTGTCAAAAACCCCTACACTGAAGCTACTGATGCTGTTCAAATAAAAATTTTAATTAACGCTCTTTCTAGAGGTTACTAGGAGCATCTAACTCAGTTTTAGACACTCGTTTATTTTTAAGCTTTGTTGCTTGTCTAACAAAACCTTGTGTTGGTTAGAGCTTTGAGGAGACTGCACCAACTTTTTTAAAAGTAAACACACCAAAGGCTTTCCAGTTTTTCAAGCTAGGATGTACTAGAAAACAAACCAAAATAAAGTAGTTCTGAAAGGAGAGAATAAAAAACAGGTCCACTAAAAGACAGTGATGTTCTAGAGAGTTTGTAAAAAGTTGTTCCTCTGCCCAGTGTGCCCTGGAAGTTTTGGTGTGTTCCTGGATTTGTTTCATTTCTTTAGGGTTCTCAGGAAAATTTCCTCACTGTTATTGCTGAGTTAAGGATCTGTTCTTGCAGTAGGCAATCTGTCCACTTGCTCACAGTCTCCCTCCAACTTGCATTCATTTATCCAGCTTTGATCAGCTTTTAAAGAAGAGGTTTTCTCCAGTCTTCAAGCCTGAACTCTCTTTTTCCTGCCTTGTAACAGTCAAGCTAGCAAAACAGGAAACTTTCTCCTCCACTGCTCAGAAGCATCCTTTTTAAACAGGTCATGACTTTCAGCAGTATATAAAAAACATGAACAAACCAAACTTGTATAGCCTGAAAAGACTAATGTAGGATCTCAGTTACTGAGTTGTATCACTGTTGTTTGTGGGTTGCTTTCTGCATTTTTCTTTTTTTTGGATGCACTTAAAATCCTTGCTAAACTGTGAAAATCGCAGTGAAAAAATCTGCTTCATCTGATTATCACATGTCCAGTGTTAAGCTTCATTAAAGATATTTGATAGTGCTGACAGAATTAGAGGTTTGTACTTTAGTTATGAAGAAAACTAAAATAGTTTGTTTGTCACAATTAAGAACTACAGCCTGGAGAAGAGGAGACTGAGGGGAGACCTCATTGCAGTTACAATTCCTTGTGAGGGGAAGAGGAGGGGCAGGAACTGATCTCTTCTCTGTGGTGACCAGTGACAGGACCTGAGGAAAAGGCCTGAAGTTGTGTCAGGGCAGGCTTAGGTTGGATATTAGAAAAACGTTCTTCTCCCAGAGGGTGCCTGGGCACTGAACAGGCTCCCCAGGGAAGTGGTCATAGCACCAAGCCTGACAAAGAGGGTTTGGATTATACTCTCACACACATGATGTGATTCTTGGGAATGGTCCTGTGCAGGGCTAAGGGTTGGACTCGATGATCCTTGTGGGTCCCTTCCAACTGCGGGTATTCTCTGATTCTCTGTTACAATGTATATATTTTACTATTTAAACACTGCATATAAAGGTATCTGCCAAAGTGCTCTTATATGATTTTGATACTACCACTTCCAACTGATTACAGCAGAGTAGTGTGTAGAAATTGGGGGTTTTTTCCCCCTCATTCTAAAAGTAAAATCAACTTTGTACTTACTCCCTGATCTTCTTACTAAGCTGACCCTATATAATTTTTGTGCTATTGATCAGGAGATAAGATAAATATAGGGCCTTTCTGTTGAGATTTAACTATAAAGGAACAGAAGAGATAATATGACATTATCTCACTTTAAAGGTCTCCTGTTGGCAATATTTGGTCCTCAGATGTGGATGATGTGCACACTGAAATTAATTAGATTTATAAAACCCAAAATTGCTACAACTATATTATCATGACCTCTGACCCCATGAGCTCACAGGAATGAAATAATAGTCAATCATCCTTGGTATTTAAATGAGAAACATCCATGGAAAATTTCTGTTAAAGTGTTCAAGCATCTCTTAGCAGAATGCTGAGTTGCATGAGTGTATTGGGCTGAAGTTGACAATAGACAAATTTTGATCATGGAGTTATGAATGCTGTTTCCTATGGAAGAACTTTAATTTTCTGAAAATAACTTTCAAAGCAATTGACCAGTTCTAGCTCGTGAACACAAAGATGTCTCTAGCCCCACTTTCACTATGAAAAGTCTACTTTTCATCTGCTACACAGTTGAGGAACAGGACTCAATGAAATCACATGCTTATTGTGTATGCTAACTCTGAGGCTGCAGACAAGACCTCAGCCAATTTCAGCTAGCTTTTGTAACTCATAACATTAGATGCAGACTCTGAACACCTCATGTTACCAGCTGTGCATAAGGTTATATTTATAGCCAATACCTTAATGTGCATGTGGAAGACAGCTAGAAGAGCCATATGCTCCAGAGCATATGTGCTATATATTTCCATTTACGTAAATGGAAAAAGTTGACAAGAAAATGGCTGTTGCACTGGACACAGTGACTGTATCTACATGCCAGGAACCTCTTCTAGACCAGAGAAAAGCTAGCACTATTTTGTCATATCCATCCATCCAACTCTCTCACCTTCCAAAAGTGACTGTTGAGAATGGTCACGCTGGTCCATGCAAATTCCCAACTCATGGTCAGGAATTATCCGAAAAAGCAACAGTTGGTGAGGTAAAAAATACTTTCACAGTCTTGTACATTTGACAGAAGATGCTCCCTTCATAGAAGTTATGGGTTGGCTTTAATCTTTTTATAATTTTCCTTATTTCTGGTTTAATTTCAACTTCTCATCTAAGTATTATCCAATGTCTAACAGGTTAGGCAGTGATCAATATGGAAAAATTGTTTCATAGGAGTCTGATGCTCATCCCTGTCCAGAGCAATGTGTCAGTGGAATATACAAGACAACTGGTTGTTTGTCAGCTGTGGAACTGAAAGCAAGAAATCCACCAACGGGGTACTGCACAGTCAGTCCTTGCAAGTCAGGGTGCACCTCCTTACCAGTGTTTACCTTTAAGAAGGATATTGGTAGTATCTCCACGTGTCATTGCACTGCATCTTGTATACATATCAAGCTATTTTAGAACCACCTTCATGTACATCTGGAGACTACAAGAAGTCTGGATTCTTCAGACTAAATTTCTGGTTACTGATAATATGAGATTCTGCAGGTTACATGATGCAGATTTACAGCATATATAAAAAATACTGACAATTATTTCAGCCCTATAATTAATGTCAAGCATATATTAACTGATTTAACTGCAATGGATTCTGGTCTGTTGTAGAAAATAAATTCAAATAAAGACAATATTATGAATAAGTTATAAGCCAATAAAAATGCAGTTTTCTTTTACATGACTGCTCAAGATTATTTTTTTTCTGAAATTTGTTGAATGTGTTTTCTGCAGACATGCGATTTGAGAAAGGTGTAATTCAAAGATGGAAACATAAATTAGCAAACATTCACCTACCCGTGCATTCTAGTAATTACATGAAGGATTTTTTATTAGATCATGTTTTTCAGTCAGGCTTCCAAGAGCAGAACATTGACAATAATGTCATTTGTGCATGCTAGTGATAGGCATTTTTGAACAGTTAATAATTCATCACTGTAATTTCATGACTAAACTTCAGAATGGTATCTGACCTTCTGCTCTATAACTTAGTGTCATTGGAGACACACTTTATTTGGCCAGGGCATAGTTGTGTGCATTTAGCAGTTTGTCAGTGGAAACCAGGCAATGAAAGAATTAAATGTCAGACTTCTGAGAACTATGAGAAAGGCTTTCTTCCTGCGGGTCAGAGACTAGATTAAGATGTCAGACTAAAAGTTTCTTACAAGGTAAATGAAAAAAAATTAAAAATTCATTTTAATATGGAGGGTTGTAAGGAAAAAAAGGTTCACACAGTTCAAATATGTTTTACAATTAGTACAAATAAACTCTACTAAGGAATATTTGCCAGAGAGCTTTTTTTTTTGTTTTGTTTTTACAAATAACAGCTTCTTTAAAAATTCCAGAAGTTGAAGAATTTGGAGTGAGGTCAGCCTGATCAATGCAAGGTGAAAAAAGAAAAAGGCAGTATTATATCTTCAAATTATATCAAACAAACTTTGTATATTTGACTTGCAAACATTAATTTAAAAAATAACTAAAAACAGACACCACCACCCCCCAAACCTGTAACTATGCTATATTCTGGTAAAATTTTATATTGAAGCACAGCACAATTGCTCATCTAACATAATCTGCAGCTGAGTTAGAAAACTGATCTGTTGTTATGCAATGAGGCTGTTGGAAAAATGTCTTGCTTATAGCATGTCACCAGCCAGCTGAAGTAGACATGCAAAACCATGAGTCAGGATGTAAGCAGGTATGAGGTGTAAACAGCAATTTATCAGTATGATCAGAATCTAAAAATGGTTTATTTTTTCCCAAAGCATATATGCACTGAGGCAGTCTGGGACAAATTCATTACTGGAGAAAAGAAACTGTTCTGAAATCAGTGAAGGTGCACCTGTTTCTGCAGAAAAATCCTGTGGGCCTCTAGCTTAAGTGCCTGAGACAAGAATCCTTTATGTCCACTATGTACATCACCAGTTCCTGTTTCTGTGCATTCATGACTCCTTAAATTAGCTACAGCTGGCATAGCTTGGGCTCCAGCAGCTTCTAATTTTCAGGAAATAGATGACAGGTTTAGTCCCTTTTTGTAAATAAAGCTGGCAAAGGGAACAATTGCCTGTCTTTTTCCTCTACCGCATGTGAGGGTCCTTACCAGTAAAGCTGGCAAAAAGGGAGGTGGGAAAATTAGGCAGAGATTTTCTTATATTGAGAAGATATTAGCACTTGCTTGCTGTATTCATCCTAATTTTGGTGACATACATCCTCACTGCAGCTATTCACTTCTGTCTTGAAACAGGCAAGTGAAACATGGAAGTTAATTTTCTATGGAACTTTACAAAGGTTGTATGGCAAACAAGCACCTTTGTGTATATGATGGTATGGTTTAAAACCTTCCATTGAAATCAGGCATGATTTGTAAGGCAAATTTGAATAAAAATTTGGATTTGAAAATTTGTGAGAAAAGATCCAAAGGTTTGGTGAAAGCAAACTGAAGTTAATCTGGGTATGCTGAAGTCTAACTTTTCAATTAACATCTATATCTATATCCTTTACTCAGAGTAGGTGAACTGAAAAGCTTACTGAATGGAAAAGCTCCAGTAACCTGATTTGTTGATTAGGCAGGAAAGAAAAGATACAATACTGCTGTTAAATTAGTCTCTTTGATTAGCAAGTTACATATGAAGTTAATGTTGCATTTGCCACTAAACTGCATTGGCTCTTCCCTGAAGATGGACTGTTTGAAGAGAGATATACTTGCTCTGAGCAGCAGTGTAGACCTTTCTTTTAAACTGATGTGACTTCAGAGGGAGTTACCAAAAAAGAGAAATCAGGTTTGTTCTCTGCTAAAATTTACAGGAAACTGTTGCTTTCTAAAACAAATTGCATAATTTCTGATTTCTTATTTACTTTCTAAACTAGTTAGTTTCTGTATTATTAGGGTTACTTTTTCATTAGCAACTCTGCTCTGAAAAAATAAACTATTGCATATCTTTAAAGCTAAAATTTGTTTTGTAGATCTATTGGTTTTCTATGAAAAACACCCTCCCTCTGATACCTATCCAAGTTCGAGCTGGTGAAGCACAAAATACAGCAGTACTTGTTTTCAGTTAATGAGGTTTTTGGTTTTGTTTTTGACTTGTCTAAATACTATTTCACATGAATCTGTATGTTTTAATAAAATACAACCCAGGACGGTTTATACCATGCACACAGACATTTTGGTGACAGTGACTTTTCCTTGGGCCTCATTATCATCTTGCATAGGGAGTCTGTAAACCAGAAAGCTATTGTATTTCTTCACTGTCCAAGACTTAGTAGTTGCTGGAAGAAATTTGTGAAGAAAAGCTTACTTTCTGGAGAAAGGAAACAGAAGACAGGTGCATAAAAATTGCCTACCCTAACTGGTAATAATCACATTCTTAAAATGCATCTCAAATATTTTTATTTGTTGTAGTGTGTGGCAAGAGAAAGGAAGTGCATGATTCCTCTAATATGTGAAGATTTGCTTGTAGTTATAAATTAATATTTTATGTGAGGTCAGGTCAGTCATGTTGTAAGGTCATCCTCTCCCTGTTTGAAATGTGCATATTAGAGAAGCTTATGGGTATACTAGTAGTATACCCATATTGTATGGGTTGACAGAAATACTTTATAAGCAATGCACTCTCTCAGTCAGATCTATAGAAGATTAATGGGTAAAGAAGGTCAAATACAGTAACTCATACAAGCTCTTCTATTTTGTGAATTTCAGTAAATGTTAGTGTCTTCTTAAGCTTGGAGTAACCCCATGTCAAAATGAGTTCAGTTTCTGAAACACTGTTAAACATTTTGACTAAACAGATGTTCCATGAATTTTTCATAAAATGCTTTAATTGTTTAATTCAGATTAGTACATTAAATCTTTATCTACAGTATCATAATGGCTTTCATTCCTGATAAATCTACATAAGCTCTGTAGTATGGTATTAAAAGCTCAGTAGTTGTTTCATCATCAAATAAAAAATGTAACAAGATCATATCTTTAAAATTGTTAAAATAATTGCTGTTTCTAAAATATGCATTAAAATCTACACTATGAGTACCAGTAATTTTCAGAGTAATACAGTTCAATTTATATTGTAGGACTCAGCTATACCTGATAGGATGTTTCTATAGCTCTTGCTATAATAAATAGTAATATCTGGCTGACCAGGTTAGAGTGTGCACAGTTCTCCTTTAATGTTATATGTTCCATAGAAGAATACATACATGTATACCACATCTTATTGGTTTGGTTTTGTTTTGTTTTTTTACTTCGATATGCAATCTAGCTATATTAATTTTAAAATAGAAGGAATACACGGGAAGTTAACTTACAATTAAGGCTTCTTCATAAATTAGCTCTTCCTTCTTTACCTTCTCTTTTAATGATAATCTAGCTCTGTTGTTAATAGTCTGGTTAATAATTAACTGCATCTGAAATATTACTCTAAAGTGAGTTATAGCCCTCGAAAGCCTTATACTCTATAACACATTCAGTAAAATTGTGCTGGGTATTATAGTTTAATTCCTTGCCATCATTGCCAATATTTCTGATAAAAGGTGTTCAAAAAAGCATGTCCATAAACTGAGTTTTTTAATGTAAAGTGGAAATTATTTTAAAGAATCATAATTTCTGCTGTGAAATGATGTCTCTCATGATTGTTTGACATCTAAAAGTTACTACAGAACATCTGTTTGCACCCTGCACTTAGTTGGAAGCCAGGAAGTATCAGTTCCAACACTAAGACACACAGAAGTAAACCAGTATTTTTAATTACATTTTGTCCACTCTTGGAATCCATTCTCAATAAAGGTAAAGATGGTAGGTGATTATGAGTCTCCTTTTGCCTCAGCAGGGCTGCTGACAACAGTTTGGAATGATTTGTCAGGGTTGTCCAAAACAACCACTCAACAAGTGGTAATAAGACTGTTTACCCACTTAAAGAAAAATACTGCTAACTATTTATTTTCACAAGCAGATTCCCTGCAACTTACTCTCTTAATAAACTTAAGGTATTCCAAAGAAAAAAAAATCCAGACAAGTATGTCTGATAAGTACACCAAAATTCAAAAGTGAAGAACTAAACAAATGTTGAAATGAAAGCTTGTGAAGCCAATAAATTACAGAGACACGGTGCTCTAGTGCTGCCAGTATCATTCATTTTGAATATGCGCTCCTTTGATTCCTAGCTACAGTCCCTAGTTGTTCTACAGTTGGAATTGTCTCTTGGTGTCATGCATTGATAATACAATATTTTGTGAGAAAACAGAACTTTTGAGTCAGCAAAATTTTACAAGACATTTTTTTCCAGTACTTTTTCTTGTGTGTCAAAGTCCCTCAAGGCTATCAAAGTTCAGACATGCTTCTGACTGCCCTATGCATGTCTGAATTTTCCTAGGTATCCCAAATCACCAAAACCAAATTTTTCTCTCTGCAAATCCTTGTGATGCAAGTTCACTAGGAACACACGTCTGCAGAAACTGCTGGAACTCCTGGGCACTTGTTCATAGATTGCATTACCTTTATGTAGGGGGATTCTCAGTGGTAAGCACTGTGAAGCCATGTTTAGTTTGAGTCAGGTTAAGAATATGTATTACCTTCAATTTCTGCAATAGCAGAATGAGACAGCCCAGTGACAAATCTTCAAAGAAATTAAAAGAGAAAGAAAATTGTGCTTATCTACTTTTCCCAAAGATCAGATCTAAAAAATGTCTTCTCCTATGTTCATCTTGTTTGGACATGTGAATCATTCACTTCTCCAGAGCTTCCAGTGTCTGAGTGTGTGTCATCTCAGGTTGCAGTCGTAAGGCAAAGTAATGGCAAAACCCACTATCTTAGCAAATGACTCTAACAGTTCTTCTGTCAAAAATTTGTGTCTTTGAGAAGTGCAGGTATTATCAGGTACTAACCTCTGATATCAGAGAAAACCTGCCTAATGACTAACTAGGAACAGCTCCTCAATGCAAGCAAAACTCCTGCTTTTATCTGTTACTTGTGCCTTGGTGAGTGTGAAGTGAAATTCAGTCTCGTCTTTTATATCATGCCTTATTTTTACAAACATATTTGATATAAAAATCTAAATGTAATTAATGCATTTATCTCTTTTTCCAGTCAAGTCTTGTTTGAAAATCACACTTGATTTTGGACAGATAGCATATAAGTAGGCAAATAAACCCTTGGTATCAATTTCACCAGTGGTATTTCTGTACCCTTGATGGTTTCCAGCTTCCAGTGACCAGCGTGATCCCTGTAAAATACCTATGGTAACAGGTATTTTGCTTTAAAGGTTTGCCCCCATTTCTGTGTGGATATCCCAGATTTGTCACTCAGCCTAAATTGCATTCCTGCTGTTGAACATTTCTAGTTTTCACAGTCAGAACTGCAGATGGATAATAACTTTCCCTCACATATCCCCTTTCCATGTCCTCAAGGAATAAGCCAAAATGCACATTAGTATTCAATTACAACTTTATAAAATAAAGGTTGAGCCTGAAGAAAATTTAAATTAAATATTAGGAAAGTTGAGGGGCGGGGGATGTTTTTGGTTTTGGGTTTTTTTGTTGTTTGTTTGTTTTTTGTTTGTTTTGGGGTTTGTTGTTGTTTGTTGTCTTGGGGGGGGTTTTGTTTTGGGGTTTTGTTTGTTTGTTTGTTTTTATTATTATTTGTTTTGGTCTGTTTGGGGTTTTTTAAGTTTAACTTACTAAAATAAAAGAACTGTCAAACATAAAATAGTTTCCCTTTTTGAACTGACATCTAAAGCAGTAAAATCCCCCCTGCCGCCAAACTACCTTTCTTTCAAACAATTAAATCCAATAATGTTAAATGCAAAAATGGTTTTCTCCAATGTTCTCTAGAAGTAAAGGACCACTTACTGATAGCATGGATTTAGAAGTTAAATTAATCTAAAATTTTGCAAACCACTTCATAAATGATTATAGCTTTAAAATTGAATAAAACACAACCAAAAATCCAACATTACAGGGAGCATAATATACAGGGGTTTCTAATGGATTTTCAGTTATCCTGTCTGAAAGTATTAAAAATGTCACCTCTTAAGATGTAATAAAATTGTACTCCAAGGAAAGAATTAGATCTCAGGATAACAAATACCACTTCATTTATCATCAATACAGGTAGAAAATAGTTAACTTTAACAAAGCTGTGTCTACTTACAGCAGGACTGAACATAGAAAATTAAAACCAAATAATCTATGCTGAAGCTTGATTTTATTACTTCTCAGTGATGAAGGAGTGACAAAGTGCTGAAAATTGAATAGGTTTCATATAGTTTTCAGAGAATGGAAGTTCACTTAAATCTAAATCCTGAAAATTCACATTGTGAACTACCTTGGATAACTATTTTAATGAGAATATGCCACAATAGGTAGTGTGATTTTATCATAAAGCTCTACATCACACTCATTGAAAAATTTTAGAATAAATTCTGCCTTCAGGAAGGGAAGTACTACTAAAAATACAATTTTTGTAATGAACATTGCGAAAAGCCACTAGAGAAGTCAGTGTATAATTATCTTGTTCAGCAAATTTCGTGCATTACTACTGGTTTTTATTTGTGGAAATAGAATGGACATTTTATTTTCAAATGGAAAATTTTAGTGAAAAAATTTAATTTTTTTATGGAAACCTAAATTCATCCTTTGCAATAAAGACAGATGGGAGGAAGGCAAGCGTTAGAAGCTGAGAAACCAAGACCATTTGTGCTATGTTAATGCATAAGTTGGAAAAATAGTAAGAATTCTTGATTTACTGACATTGTTCATAGCCACATTTTTTTTCTGACAGACTCCCTCTGAGGATTGCTGGAAACAAAATTACACTTATAAACATTTTATGGCATCTAACAACTATGTAAACCTGTATCAATTACTGAAGCAGTAATTCTTTTTTTTTTTTTTTCCCAACTTTAGCATTGAACTGGTCATAAAATGTATAGATAACTAGCATGAAAGACTATCTCAAAGATGCCCCAAACTTGATTTGTTTTTTCTCAATAACTGGAGAGTTCATAATAGACACTAATAGGCAAAGTCACAATAGAAGCAAAGTAAAATGATGTTATACACAGAAGTGTTTGAAGTTAGATAGATGACAGCCTGACAAAGGCTTGTTGTGAGAAGGATAGCTCTATAAATTTTTCTATTTCTTTTATCAGCTTGATGCTCTAGTTGTTGACAGTCTTGATCTATTTGCAGTTGTGACCATTCAGACTGAGGAATGTTGCTCTGTGGGGAACTGAGAAATAGATCTAAAATATGAGAAATATTCTTTTCAAATATTTTTTTAATAGTGCTTCATTGTTTGTTAAATATTGTGGTAAATATTGCAAAACTTATTTCTTCTGAAAATTAAAGAAATTGTTGTCATTGTAAAATACCATCTCTGAATCTATGTGAAAGAAAATCTTTGTGACTTTCTTTGTCAGGAGGAATGTGGTTTTAGTTTTGATTTTGGTGGGGATTCGGGATTGGCTTGGGGTTTTTTTGTCATTTGGATTTTGGTTTTTGACATCTAATAAATCTGTCTGCTATGCCAATTAGATAACATTTTTTTTTAGCAAACGTTTTGTCTAATAGTGATTGTGCTATTTTTTTTCCTCTGTATTTATAGGTATCTTTTTTAACCTTACAAGACTATTTTAATTATTTGAATTTCGTTCTGTTCCTTACCTGTTTATGGACATTGCTGAACTGAACATACCATGATAGACAGCTAAGATTAACAATTTAGTGCCTATTCTTAGCTTATGATATTAAATACAACATGGTGGTTTTCTGCCATTTTTACAAAGAAATAAACTTCTGTAGATTGCTGTTTGTGTTTAAGATTTCATTGAAATATCAAGTACTGTATGCTGCTCACTATGGGCTCTTCCATATTACCATTCTTGTAACTGTTGTGATCTATAATTGTACTATACAATTTATTTATTCTTAGTAGGTGGTTTTGAAGCACGTTGTGTACTTCTGTTTTAGTTAGCTAGGTGGCATAAGTTCTTTCCTGTTCCTCATGAACACTGAAAATGTTGCCTGTTTTTTCACTTTTATATAAAATGCATAGGCAGTGACTTTATGAGAAGATAGGACAGAGGAGGGAAGAAGTGGAAGTAGAGCATTCTTTCTGCACTTTACATTGGGTTGTCATTTGTTATCCTTGTGTACGAAGTACTGACCAGTTGGCTGAATGTACTCAGGAGCTCCTGCAAGGTGCTTGGTCTCTCACAGGTCTCTACTTGCTGCTGTTTGAAATGGACACTTTTCTTGTGTTTTGATGCAAGAATAGGAAACAATACTACTGACTCTATCTGATTTTATCTCCTCATTATGCTTCCAATTAGGTACAAGCTAGTGAAAAGAAGGATAATGCTGTTACTCTAGCCCCATGGTAATAAGAAATTGTCAACAGGCTACATCAGCTTCACCACATGAAGCTGCAAGTGTATTTAGGCTACTTGCTGCCTTGAGAACTTCTTAACGTCATGGTGCCATTAATGCCTCATATTTTTAGTATTGAGGTGTTCATTTCATCATACTTTACTCTCTGACCCTGTCTCCTTCTCCAGGGAAGACCTAGGTTATTCACAGAGATCAACTAAGTTCTTTCTTCTGTAACTTGTTACTCTTCATCACCCATTTTACCTGTCAAATTACTTAGAGAGTCCAGTAGTTATCTAATCAGAACAAGGACTCAGGTGTTTTGTATAATGGTAAAAGGGCTACTTTTGTTGAAGAGAGATTAAAAAGTTACATTTGAAAATCTGAAATACTTCACAGTCTTCAGAGAAAATATTAAAGACTTAAGGAGATCAAAACTAAAAACACAGAGGCAATTACTTTTCCATAAAGGTTCTAGATTTGAAGTAAATCTTGGTTTAAGATAATTTTCATATTACTGCTATGAAAATTCAAAATGCTGAAGGTTTTTTTTCATCTACCTTTGCCAAACAAAATTAATTTAGGCTGTATTAGCAATTATTGATACATAGCAAAAGCAGTGAGTGAACATGAACATGAGAGAAATTCCATGAAAATTAAATTATTTCTGCATTCCATGTTAATAATACAAAGGCTGAGTCATGGGTGCTTTAGTATTGTGAAATCATAGTACAGTGTGAGTGATATTTTGAGTTCTTGAATAGAAATGTTTATCTTTTAATTTCTTACTGACAAGGTATTTATAGCACAGATTAACTTGTAAACTACGTATACAAGATATTTCATGCATTACATATGTTCACAATCACTGCTGCATTTTTGCTCATTCTAGTAACACTTTTCAAAAATTGAAAAAGAACTTCTGTGTAATTTATATAATTATGTCACTATTTTCTTGATACCTTTTAATGGTTGAAGTGTACAAAAAAAGTATGCTACAATTATTTTCTTCATTTAACTTTCCTTTGTTGGTTATGATTCAAATTATGAAAAATGTTCCAAGTTTTCTGAGTCATAAATACTGTCAAATATGTCAGGCTATCTTCAAAGCTCAATTATAGGATACATCAACAATTAAATGACATTGCAAGGAAGCTTTTCTGACAAGATACCATAAAGTTATTAGCCATGTAAAACAGGAATCTCTGATAACCACAACATAATGATTATTTTATTCTCATGAAGTTTCTATAAACAGTTCAGATGCATTTTTAATATTTTATCAAAAAGACAAATATGAAATATTAATGAAATCATGTGCACAGACAGATTTTGAGAAGGGATGAAACATGGCTTCCAGAAGAGCTGGTTGGCAATAGATGTAGTCATTACCTATCTTCACTGGCATTAGCACTCAGGCTTTTACCTGATATGAGACAGTCTCTTTCATGTATTAGTATCAAAAAGCAAACAAAACACAACTGAAAAATCAAAACCAACAGAACAAGATCTTTGAGTGTCTTTTAGTGACACCTTATCCACTTGGATTGTTACAGCTGTTCCCTTTGGAGTTTTGGTTAGAGCATTAGGTGCTCTGTTTCTGAATTGGATAGTTGTCCTTGGGAGAAGCTCTTTCTTCATAAGGAAAACCACAGGAGGAATTAAAAGAAACAAAACAAACCAGACTTAGCGGAACTTCATAGCTACAAACTATGGCATATGGGATATTTCCCCAAAGATACATAAGTACTCTGGAGACATGGCAAGGGATCATCTGAAGGACAGCAGTAAATGTTGGTACTCATGCGGGTACTGGCTATGCTGACCCGTCACCTAGGTACTTCAGTGAGTTGGATGGCTGTTCTTGGGAAGGAGGAAAATGGACTTGTGTGTGATTAGTTGATAATATTTGTACAACAGATGTGTTATTTTTTCAGAAAACTATTTTTTTTAGCTTTAGTAGTATCTAAGTGCTTGGGAAGGATATACCTGCTTTGTTTAACTTAGTATCTCTGATGCCAAGACAGGCAGTTGTGCTTTCAGTGACCAGCTGAAAGCAGACATTTAAGACACACTTTGCTCACAGTTGAATTTAATTCCAAAATGCTGTAAAGGTCTTTANATCTCTCATTAACTGTTCTTTGACATAGCAACAAGGTCAGCATTATAGGAATGACTTCTAAAAGAGTACAATGTCCTTACATCTCTTTTTCAATACCTAAGGCACCTTGCTTTATGAAAACATAAATTGTCATAATTTAATTTTTATAATATCTTTGCTGTTGGATTGATTCTGCCTCTTAGGATTTACAAAAACAAAAAATCTGAAATAATTTTTGTGTGGTACGCTTTGTAAAAGAGAAAAGTTATATTTCTATTCAAATAGAAAATACTCAAAATATGGGTTGAAAGACATACTATTAAAAGAGACATATTTTTTCTTTTCTGTACCCCAATAGTGACATTAACACTTGGAACTTAGGTCTTGCCAATCTTGTAAAATGACTGCTGTCATCTATATCGCCAAAATTACTGAAGACAATATGATGTGATACACCAACTTCACAAGAATAAGGAACTTTGCAGAACTTCACGTAATATCAGCTAGACTTTGTAATATCTGTCCATATTTTTAATTGCTTTGAATATAATCTTAATAAGTGATTACTTAGTTTCTAAATACACTTGTATTTGATACAGAGTAAATAGGCATAGAAGAATAAAAAGATAATCTGGATTTAGTGCCATTAAATTGAAGGGATAGAACAGACTCTTCCACACCCAAGAGATGGAATTCAGCTTTGTTTCCCCAGAAATTGTTTCCTTTCTTTTCTTTTTTTTTTTCCTTGAAAAATGAAAAAACAGATACCAATATATAATTGGCTTCCCATAATTGTTTGGTTTTGGTTTGTTTTGGTTTTCCTGCAACAAAAGGTTGGTTTTGTAGGGTTTATTTTGGTAAAATTTGATTGCATAATTTGATTTGAGACAGATTGGATTAGATTTTTAACTTTTTTTGAGTTTTTCACCAAATCCCTGTTATGACTGAGTAAGGTAATAGAAGATTGAATGAACTTACACATTAAAAAACCGCAACCCAAAATCCAACAACAAAAAAGCTCTCCAAATAGCAGGAATACAGGGTTAAAATAGTCAAAGCAGATGAGAGCTGTTGCAAGCTATATCAAATAATCGTTTTTGTTCTCTTGCCACTTGTAAGGCTTCTGCTAGTGTACTTCTGTCCTGGGCACTGCCCTTCCAGAGCAGAAAAGAACCAGCTGGAGAAGGTCTAGGAGAAAGTGAGAATAATCAAAGTTCTTGGGCTTTAGACTCTGGGAAAAGACTGGATTGGAAATTCTAGAAATCTATATAAAATAGTAATGAAGGGGAAGAATGTAAGTTTCAAAATAGATCAAAAGTATGTTAGTGCTTTTGAACTTGCTCTCTATATCTGTACAGTTGTTCTGTGTCAATATGCTTTAAGAAAAAAATACAAAAGAAGCAAAAAAGTATGATTTCTTGTGTTACAGATACTATGTTTATGAAAAAACAGATAAAAGTTGGCACATTCAGACAGTAGGCAAAGAAGGGAACAGGTTACTTTGTGGGTTCTGTTTACAGTGATGTGGATTTATTGTGAGCAATATCTGTTATGCCAGAGATGTATTGTATGTGTTTCAAAAAAACTTTATCTGCACTGTGCACAGCCCTTTTGGTTTTTTTTCCTGTCACTTCACCATATACACTAGTAGAACTCATGTCCACAAATTCTCTCATAACTGTATCTCTATAAGATACCATTACTTTTCTCCCTTCTATTTGTGATTAGCTCACTTTAACTATCTTGCATCCCAGCCTTGATCCTATGTCAGTCATACTCAAAAAAATAGCTTCATTCAAAATAAGACCATTAATAACTGTATTGTTGACCAATATCAAATTTGTGAAATGGAAAATTAAGTTAATCTAGCAGAATAATCTACTTTTTTCTTCTACTCTGACAGCTCAGGCACTCTGAGGAGGTATGCATGCAGTTTATACTCCCACCTTCACATCCTGTTTTCAGTAAAGCGTATAAAAACTCATTAACTTTTCAGAGTTTGCTTCATCATTCCCTCCATCCAACTTAAATTAATGCTGAATTCAGATCATCAGTCCTTCATCAAGCTCATAAAGGGGAGAGAATACACATTTAAAATTATTAGAAGTCAGACTAGTTATGGCTCTAGCACCTTTTAAGTCCTTTTGAATAATTACATGGGAAGGATGGACTTCTAGGAGAAGCCAGATCATTTCATGTGACATAGGCTACTCCTTGCATGTTGATTTTGCGGGAAACCCTTTTTCTACAAGTTTGCTTTATGTTACTGATGTTTAATGTCTATTTCAGTAAATAAGATTTTCAAGTACTGATATTTAGATGCATAATAATATATAATAAAAATTCTTTTCTGTCAGAATATTTGAATCAAATACTACCAAAAATCCAGTCTTCTAGCGAGCTTTTATGAAACTTGAGATGAAAAAAAAATCTCACTTTTGTCCTCTTTCTCTACATAGAAGATACTTTCAAATTTAATTCACTGCAGAAATTGACAAATATAACTGATTGACAGCAATAATATTAATTCCAGATTATTACAATTTGTTTATTGTATTTTTTAAAGTACATGCTGTCAGGAAAAATACTTGAGCAGTGATCGGTGGGTGAATATAAATGGGATGGTAACAGGAAAATTTCATGGGCCAATGTGAAGAAAATAATGTGTTTGCCAGTAACTTGTTGCATTATAATTTAAACTATGTTATAATTAGAAAGCAATTAAAAAAATACAGTATAGCTCATAGAACTATTATTTTCCCCAGATAAAGATCTCCAAAGCAGACTAGACAAGAACAATGGTATTCCACATAAGAATTTGAGTTATTCATCCATACATCAGTTTCCTAAATTTTTCAAAACAGCAGTGAAACACTTAAATATATGTGTTGTCCATGTGCTAACCTTACCAACATTTCAGGTTCACCAGCAGCCGAGTCTTTGGCCAAGTTCTGAGATGCTGTTTATTTCAATGCAGTTGTTCAATCAAGTCAATGCCATTTGCTGCCACACTTACAGAGAGGGAGAAACAAAGCAAAAGGAAAAGTCATTAATTTCTCTCTTGAGGCTGAACCTGCTCCTCTCTCAGCTCCTATGTGCGTATCAACAGAACCTCCTCAGGTGAAGGGAATTTATGAAGGAGAAATCATGGGTGACCAGACATGCATGCCTTCTACACTGAGAAGGCTGGTCTGGTGAATGCTGTGGAAACTTTTTGAAAACCAATAAATACCCTGATTTAAGATTAAAAACTTATATGGCAAGTATTTCGCTGATTGGAAATTATAGTTGTTGCTGTTGAGTTTACCTTGGACAAAATAGACTAATAAAATATTTTCATTACATTTAATTAAACTAAAATAATTCCAATCAGAGTGTTATAAGTACTATTAAATCAATTGGTTGTATTTTGCTCAGAGTAGTTCTATAAATTGCTGCAAAATTGTCAAGTCCCTCTGAAATTTGCAGGCACTGCAAATTCCTTGGGGAGAAAACTACTTGAGAAGACACTTCACATACAATAAAAATTTACATAAACCTACCATTTGTTCAACTCCTGCTGCATTCTTCTGAATAGATTTCAAGGAATAAAACACAAGATAATTGATAACCATGTAAAAAGGGAATAAAATGTTACTATATGATCCAGCTAGAGGTCTGACAAATGGTCTAGCTCATGAGTTTTGGGTATATTTCTGCTAAAATGTCAACTAAAAAAGAGCTATAGGAGTCTGCTTAACTGCAAAACCAAAAAGGTCTGGTGACTGTCACTTCTGTGGGCTCTGAGTACCATTTTAGTGTTAATTTCTCTATTGTGAGGTACAAATATTCCTTATAGTCATCGTGAGAGGCATTCCAGTTCTGAGTGCCATAGAAGTTGTCATTTTTAATAAGCTTGAGCTGTTGTGTACTAAATTTTTTCCTGTTTTGTTGTTGTTTTTTAGAGATACTTGAATATGTCACCTATCATCAAATGTAAATGATTATTTGGGTACAAAAACTTCTTTTCCCATAGATATGCAAACTCCTGTGAAAAGTTAGAGCTAGATAGAAAATACTACTTATTTATTGACCAAACTATAGCTGTCAGAAACATATACATCACTGGTGCTATGTCAGCAGACAAAATGATTCCTACAACAGAAAGGAGACTACTACTGTGCACTCAGACCAAGGACTGCTGGTATGGCATTTTTCTTCATCCTTAGGGCTTTTGGCAGAGGAGTCATAACCTTTCTCTGCTCTTACATTCCTTCTAAAGAAAAAATACTGTGTGAGAAGACCATTAGGGCTCATAGAGCTTGTAAGGAAAGCTAAAGACATTTAAGTGTTTTTATGTTTTCACATCACAGAAAAGACCAAGAATCTTACATTGATTCTGTGAAAAACAGAAAAAAACAATAGCTTCATTGAGTGCAATTATTATGACTAAGTTATGGTTGGTATTCATCTGGAATACAGCAGACCTCAAGTGAAGTTCTTTCTTTGTCTGGTTTGGACAAAAGTCTGTAATTTGTCTCCGTTTTCCAAATGAGAATTTGCATTCACAGGTTAGCAGCTAAATTACTATAGACAAAGTTTTTGAAGCTCCAACTTCAACTGTATTTAAATAAATTACTCATTTTACGCTGCTGGAAAGAATCTTTGTTCCAACCCTAGTATAATAGGTAAATTCTGGAAGAGAGAAGGAAATGGCTCATCCCAGCACTCACAAAAGGTGTTTTATGCATATAGAACTTTGATGTTGGAGGGCAATAAGCTGTGCACGATACACTTCCTATCTATTTTTTATTATTATTTTTGTTAAACTTTAAAAATGCTCGCAGCTATTTTGGAGAAATTTCATTGCTGTATACAAAATAATTACAATGAGCTTCTCATATGTTGTATAAATCCCCTAACTATGACTTCTATGATATATTAAATCTTACATCGTTTTTCTTGAAACATACATTTCTATTGCCATATATATATGCACCCCAATTATCTTTTTCTGTATAGACACATACTTTATGTTGATACAACTTAAAGAAAGATCCATTTCAGATTTTAGCAATTGCAAATGCAGACAGATCTTTGCTATATTTATGTATTTTAAAATACAAATAAGTCTGAGCAATAAATGCCTCCAGGACTATGACAGCTCCTGATGTAAATCAAGGTAAAGATGAAAGTCGTAACCCATGTGAAATATTCAGTTGTCTGGGCTTTTTACTGTTAGGATGTTAATAACCTTTCATGTTTGGTATTTTTTGCATGGAATGTTTATCTTCCTGTTTTCACTTGATAAAGTTTGCAGGCCTAAAGGGTTTTATGTTTGTTTGTTTGTTCTATTCTTGTTTGAGGTTTTTTTATGATACCTTGTCAGTGTGGAGAAAGGATTGTTTCTTTGATTGAAAAGATGAAGAAAGTGGACCATGAACATAGTAATACTGCACCTTAAGGACTTTACTGACACTGGGAAGTAAAGTTTACTCTAGTGGTGTTTTATCCCTTTGCAAGAGGAAAATATATACTAAACTTAGTAACAACATAATTCACAAAGTATGTTTTGATTAATGCAAGGATTTTACTCCAAACTGCTGGAGAACAAGCACAATTAGAAAGAATTGGCTGCAAAGTTCATAACTGAAGTCATGGTTTCCAAATGTGGTAGCTGGATTGTTCTGGTTTCAAGTCCAGGACAGTACAAAACTTGGAATAGTAATAATACTGAAACATTGGTATTGCAGATTAGAGGCTGTGAGAGCAAGAATGGTGACTTTTCATTGTGTATTGTCTCAGAAAATAAGTATTAATATGCATGGGGTTATTCTTCCCCAGATACAGGACCCTGCATTTGCCTTTGTTGAATTTCAGACAGTTCTCTGCCCATCCCTCCAACCTGTCAAGGTCCTTCTGAAGGGCTACACAGCCCTCTGGGGTATCAGCCACTCCTCCCAGTTTTGTGTGGTTGGTGAACTTGCTGAGGAGGCACCTACCCTGTTATTCAAGTAACTGATGGATAAGTTAAACAGTAGTGGGCTGAAAATCATACCTTGGGGGACATGACTAGTGACAGGGCTCCAACAAGTAACTGGTACAGTACCTGCTTGTATTTAATTTCTGAATTGGACAGGATCTGCTTCTCCACCTGGAATACCTACAAATCTATGGCGCCTGATGGGATTCATCCAGAAATCCTCAAGGAGCTAGTTTTTATCATCATCTGGATGTTTTTTCACAGATTGTGAGGAATTGGAAGGAACCTGCAAGGATCACTGAGTCCAACTCTTAGACCTGCACAAGAGCATTTCCAAGAGTCACATCACATGCCTGAGAGTATCATCCAAATCCTTCTCTGTCAGACTTGGTACTGTGACCACTTCCCTGGGGAGCCTGTTCCAGTGCCCAGCCACCCTCTGGGGAAGAACCTTTTTCTAATATCCAGCCTAAACCTTCTCTGACACAACTTCAGGCCATTCCCTCAGGCCCTGTCACTGGTCACTACAGAGAAGAGATCAGTGTCTGACCCTCCTCTTCCCCTCACAAGGAATTGTAACTGCAATGAGGTCTCCACTCAGTCTATTCTTCTCCAGATTGAGCAGACCAAGTGCCCTCAGTCGTTTCTCATATGGCTTCCCCTCAAGGCCCTTCACCATCTTTGTTGCCCTCCTTTGGATGCTCTCCAATACCTTAATATCTTTCTTATATTTGGTGCCCAAAACTGCACAAAATATCCAAGGTGAGGCCACCCCCGTGCACAGCAGAGTGGGACAATCATCTCCCTCGCCCAGCTGGCGATGCTTTGCCTGATGCCCACCAGGACAGGGTTGGCCCTCCTGGCTGCCAGGGCACTGCTGACTCAGATTCAGCTTGTCATCAACCAGGACACCCAGGTCCCTTTCCACAGCACTGCTTTCCAGCTTTTCATTCTCCAGTCTGTCCATACATCCAGGATTGCCCCATCCCAGGTGCAGAATCTGGCACTTCCTCTTGTTGAACTTTATATGGTTGGTGATTGCCCAGCCCTCTAATTTGTAGAAACAAATGTACTGGAACAGGCTTCCCAGAGAATTGGTCACAGCACCAAGCATGATAGAGTTCAAGAAACTCTCAAGCATTGCTGTGACTCTTGAGGATGGTCCTGTGCAGGGCTAAGAGTTGAAGTTGATAATTCAATTGTGGATCCCTTTTAACTCAGCATTCTCTGTGGGATTCTGTGTGAACTAATCCTTCTGCATATAGCTCTAGTGTGAATTCATGTTTACGGGAGAAGGATGTCTGGTATTACACATCATTATACAAATATATGCTTTTTTTCACTATGTGTTGATATATACATTAATAGTCCCTGCTGAGCTAAACTTCGTGTATCGATTGCTGCAAGGGCACTCAGGCAAATTCGCAGTTGAATCAACTGTGGGGTTTTTCTTCAGAAAAGTTAATTCAGGTCTAAAGTTCTCAAAATTTTGTCAATAAAGTTTATTTTCTCGGAGTTGTTTTATTACTGTAGTAATAGTAATACTTTATCACTTGCCTTCAAATACTCAGATCTACTAAAGCTGATAACATGGTGTATAAAGCACCAAGTAAATGCACTTTGTAAAATGTAGCCCTTTTCCTGTCTGGAAGTAACAGAATGCAGTGATAGCAATCGCTTTTTTTTCAGTAGGAAATGCTAAGTGTTGTTCTGTATTATTTTTTCAATGGTGAGAGAGCTAATTTATTTTCTTATAGTACAATAATTTTATGTCAAGAATATAAAGCTTCACATGTCAATTACCCTGACAGTTGAATCGTAATAACATGAAACACTGCCAAAAAGCAGGATAGTGAAAATGAAGCTGTTCTGTTTTTCAAAGTAGATAATGTTGAATTAAACTTTTGTGTACAGTATCTAATGAAACAATAAGTGCTATAAGTGAGAGTTTTCTACTCTTGAGCACCTGGGTTTATGCCTCTGGTTTCATTGGTTATGTACTGGATAACTTGTCAGAGGTTTCCAGAATTTCCTTGCAGAGAAGTAGTTAAATAATGCTTATTTTTGAGATTACTGAAGCATTGTGGTATCTACAAGGGCATGCAGAAATGGAAGACATCTCAACTACTGTAATTTACTTGCCCTTTCTAAAAATGATTCAGCAAATTTTAAAAACCCAATTAAATTATTTATTAAAAAAAAAATTATTCCTAGCAGGATAGAACTTCCTTTCTGTAATGGTACTTGCATTTTTTCCTTTATCTCAAAAAACAACTGTACACTTCATATGTTTCAAATATGTACAATATTTGAAAGCTTTACGTGTTAATACTGAGTACAAAGCACCACTGTGCCTTTCAGAAAACACTCTAAATCCCACAGCTGACATACTGGCCAACATCCCCTCGTGCCATGTATGTAGGCTGCTCACCTAAGAGACCTCTTTTCCAGAGGGCAGATGCCCAAGCCACTCTACCTTATATCTCATTTTCTAAGTGGTCTTGTTCCTGCATTTTCTGTCTTTCTCCTGAGTCCTTTACCCAGAATGTTGTTGCAGCTGTCTCAGAAATAAGCTTAATTACCTTTTTTTTTTTGCCACAAACAAAATACATGCAATATGCAATTAGAATAGGAAAAAGGTAAAGGAACTATCAGTAAGTTGAACGTTTCAATTTTCCTTTTGTTTCCAACCTTCTAAAATGCAACTTTGTTAAATAAAACAAGGAGCAGATTGAAGTAGAAAAAAACCCCAACATAAATTGTTTTTCCTGCATGCAGCATGACATTTCTTTTTAAGGGACAAATAAACATTTGATGACTAACAGCCTTAGATTGTTTTGCTACATGTTAAAACTGACCTTGGTTACAGATTATTTAAATGATCAGTAGTGAGATGTAAATAATTACAGGAGGATCATTTATGGATGCTGTAAATTATAGGGGAGCATTGTTTTTAAACTAAATGGGAAAAAAAGAGTTTTGCTTATTTATTTTCTTCCCCTTTCTTCCACTAGTTTTTTCACTTT
>VXBX01001170.1:317858-353887 GCA_013400415.1 Scytalopus superciliaris
TTTTTTTGTCACTTGACTGCTGTATCCAAGGTCAGACTCAATGAGAGACAATCTTAAAACAGATAAGAGATGACAGAGAATGCATTCAAAACCAAATAATGCAATAATCTGATAGTGGCAGTAAAGATGTTACCAAACCAGAAAATATGCTGTAAGTAATCATTTTTTTCTCTGTAATTTCAACCTCTACTAAACAACTGATAAATATTAATAGGAGACAATATAAGAAAAGATAGAAAGAGTTCTAGCATTTGACAAATTGCTTAAATTTAAATGTGCCATTCCATCAGTTAGTCCCATGATTTAATTCACTGGCTAAACTGTTCCATTAGGAGAGATATCACTAAATTAACTATTAGTTTTGTGGCCATATGTGCTTACTTTTAATGAAGAAATTGTTGTACAAACCAATATGAGATCCTAAGTAAAAACAACAAAAAACACCACCAACTTCCTGGATATAACTCCCATTTCTCCATCCAAAAAGCCCCTGCTAAAAATAATTAAAAACCAAAACACTAATATAGTTGCATAACAGTTTGATAGACTGTGATGGTTTGCTAAACAATTACTTGTGAGTTATTAATATTTCAACATGGTTTCATTTACTTGATGTATTTTATTCCAGAGCATAGAAGTGACATGCAATAAGGCAGAACTGTGGTGGATATGGATATCATAATACTGATATTTTCTAACTTAGAAATGTTTGCCTTCACTGTTTTTGTTCCACTTTATTTTGAGTAATTAGCAAATAATTTAGAGCAAATAAGGCATAAATACGGGCTAAGCATAAAGTCTCTCTGACTGTGTAAAGCCCTCTTAAAACTGCAGATAGATAGGACAAGGTCACCCGACAGATATTCCTTTCCAGGAGGTCCACACCACTACAGCCTCAGAGAGAATGACACTGGCTTACTTTGGAGACAAAAGAATAGGGACTAATTATCCCTACTGGAAAAACTTTGGACATCAGAGCTAGGTAAAGGATGGAGCTAATACTTCCATATTGCTTCATGTTTTGTAGGCTACCTTTTTCATACCTAGTTTGGCGAATGATGTCTACTATGCTGCCATCATGCTAAACAGATGTGAAAGTAGGTTTTGTGGAGCGATTTATTTTTTTACGATCAATTCTCTGTTATAAATGTCACACAATACACTCATCTATCCATACTGTCAAAGGCCCTGACTTTACTACCATTAATATCACAAGTTACTTTTTTAAGGCAGAGGTTTAACTTCATGACCTTCAAATTGACAATGAGAATGACAGAAAAAAATGTTCCCTCTACTTTTGTTTAAATCAGATTTAGATTGGCCTTTTTACTGTTGCAGATGCTTGTAATTCATAAAATTATGATTGGTTTTCCCTTCAAACATGAGCACATGTAAGAATCACACAACCATCTGTATTTGAAACTGACAGAGTGAGCAGACCATTTTGATAGATAACCATTACATACATTCAGCTTTTGTATTCCAGCAAATATGCTGCACTGTAAAGTGCATTCTCTACCATTTTAGTAAGGAATACTATGCATTTATCATTATTTGTTTTAATCATTCAATAGTAACTGACAACAGAATACACCAGTCAATATGTTGAGACAAGGTTAAGGTCTCTACTGTGGGAGTAATGTGTGTTAGGTTTCACTTCTGTCTTTCTTGGATTTGATACAATTATAACAATTGAAACTAAAAGCAGTGGGGTTGCATGGGCATAATAGAAGTATAAGATAGCAAAACTAGTCTTGTAAGCTGGCAACAGCAGCAGCCAGGATAAGCCCAGCGTTTGAGCTTTAGATTCAAACTGAGCAGGGAGGTTCCCCAAGCCCAAGGACATCCGAGCAGCAGCACCGCACCCATCCAGACTCGGCAGCCCTTGGCAGCTGATTAGGTGAGGAAGGTGGAATTGCCAGAACCATTTGCAGATTTAAATGGCCCTAGGGAGTGTGAGTGTGCTGCCTCCTGGGGCCTGGATAAGGAATATTACCAGGAGACTCCCTGAGCTAATTCAGCCCTATGATTGTTATCCAGTACTGGTTGCCCAGGTTGGCAGTGATGAGGATGATGAGGGGTAGCTGGGTAATTAAAAAGGACTTCAAGGCTCTAGGTTGATAGGGTGATGGACAGGAGCACAGGTATTTAGCTCAATTCCTTCAATAGCAGGAATGAATGATAGAAGAAACAAGAAAACCCACGTCATCAGTGGAATTCGAGGGTTTTTTGACCATGTGACAATTTTTATAGTACCAGGCCTGCTGTAGACAGATGGGTTTCATCTCTCTACCGAGGGCAAAAGGATTCTAGTCCAGGAGTTGTCAGGGCTGATTAAGAGGGCTTTAAACTAGGTTTGAAGAGGGAAGGGGATGAAAACACACTCTCCAGAGATGAGACTAAGGGTGGTAAGCCAGAGTTAGCAGTGAAATCAGCAGCCCAGCTGAAGCACATGTACACTAATGCACACAGTATGGGTAACAAGCAAGAGTTACTGGAAGCTTTCTACAGCAGGAAAACTATGATGCAGTTACCATCATGATGCCAGCAAGGTCATGGAACAGATCATCTTGGGTGTAATCACATGGCACCTACAGGATGACAGAGGGATCAGATGCAGCCAACATGGATTTAGGAGGGGCAGGTCATTCCTGACCAATCTGATCTCCTTTTATGACCAGGTGACTCATCTGGTGGATGAGGGGAAGGCTGTGGATATGATCTACCTGGACCTCACCAAAGCCTTTGACACCGTCTCCCATAGCACACTCCTGGAAGAGCTGGCAGCCCAAGGCTTGGACAGGTGTACCCTATGCTGGGTTAAGAACTGTCTGAGTGGCCGGGCCCAGAGAGGGGTTAATGGTGCTGCATCCAATTCATGGCTAGTTGCTAGTGGGTCCCCCATGGATGAGTGTTGGTTTGGGTCCTATTTAATAACTTTATTGATTAACTGGATGAGGGCATTGAGTCTACCATTAGAAAACTTGAAGATGACACTTAGTTGGGGAATGTTGATCTGCTGGAGGGTAGGAGGGCTCTGCAGAGGGACCTGGACAGGCTGGATCAATGGGCTGAATCCAATGGAATGAGGTTGAACAAGATCAAGTGCTGGGTCTTGCACTTTTGCCACAACAACCTCCTGGAGGTTGGGGACAGAGTGGCTGGAGAGCAGCCAGGCAGAAAGGGACCTGGGGGTTTTGATTGACAGCAGGTTGAATATGAGCCAGCAGTGTGCCCAAGTGACCAAAAGGGCTGATGATCTCCTGGCCTGTATCAGGAATAGTGTGGGCAGCAGGATCAGGGAAGTGATTCGTCCCCTGTATTTGGCACTGGTTAGGCCATATCTTGCGCACTGTGTCCAGTTCTGGGCTTGGTGAAACGTCTGGAGTACAAGTCCTATGAGGAGCAGCTAAGGGAGCTGGGATTGTTTAGCCTGGACAGGAGGAGACTCAAGGGAAAACCTTATCACTCTCTGCAACTACTTGAAAGAAGGTTGTAGCCACATGCAGGTCAGTCTCTTCTCCCCAGCAATTAGCAATAGGACAAGAGGACACAGTCTTAAGCTGTGCCAGGGGAGGTTTAGGTTGGACATTAGGAAGAAGTACTTCACAGAAAGAGTGATTAGGCATTTGAATGAGCTGCCCAGGGAGGTGGTGGAGTCACCACCCCTGGATATTTAAGAAAAGGCTAGATGTGGCACTTAGGGCTATGGTCAAGTTGACAACGTGGTATTAGGTCATAGATTAAATAATCTTAGAGGTCTTTTCCAACCTAGTTGATTCTTTGAAGTATTATATATTCCCAGAAAGCTTTTTAGCAGATGTCATGGTGTTGCTTTTAAAAATGTTCTTGATGAAATTTATTAAACATCATTATTTATAGCATTTAAGTACAGTTGGGTGGTCCCCTCAGGGGTGCATCTTGATTAGTGAAGTGCAACAATATAGATTGCAGCAAGTACTTCTAAACATCAGGCCTGACAGCTTGACAATAAAACAAGCACAATATTTAAGTGTTTCATATTCCAGAGGGACACTATGAGCTGCTCTCAAAACTCAATGTTCATGTTCCATTGCAAAATATGTGCATGAATTCATGCATAAATAAAAGCAGACAATAGATATTCAGTCTCAACTGAGCACTGTTGTCCCCAGAATTTTTCTTTTTCAGATTTCTTTTTCTCTTGCAGACTGTAAGAGAAAAACCATTTGCAGAGGCTTATATTGCCTTGCAGCTTACATTATATCTGCACAATCTTTGAAGACTGACCCACGCTTACTTCTCCTGGACTTTACAGTAAATAGANTGCCTCCTGGGGCCTGGATAAGGAATATTACCAGGAGACTCCCTGAGCTAATTCAGCCCTATGATTGTTATCCAGTACTGGTTGCCCAGGTTGGCAGTGATGAGGATGATGAGGGGTAGCTGGGTAATTAAAAAGGACTTCAAGGCTCTAGGTTGATAGGGTGATGGACAGGAGCACAGGTATTTAGCTCAATTCCTTCAATAGCAGGAATGAATGATAGAAGAAACAAGAAAACCCACGTCATCAGTGGAATTCGAGGGTTTTTTGACCATGTGACAATTTTTATAGTACCAGGCCTGCTGTAGACAGATGGGTTTCATCTCTCTACCGAGGGCAAAAGGATTCTAGTCCAGGAGTTGTCAGGGCTTATTAAGAGGGCTTTAAACTAGGTTTGAAGAGGGAAGGGGATGAAAACACACTCTCCAGAGATGAGACTAAGGGTGGTAAGCCAGAGTTAGCAGTGAAATCAGCAGCCCAGCTGAAGCACATGTACACTAATGCACACAGTATGGGTAACAAGCAAGAGTTACTGGAAGCTTTCTACAGCAGGAAAACTATGATGCAGTTACCATCATGATGCCAGCAAGGTCATGGAACAGATCATCTTGGGTGTAATCACATGGCACCTACAGGATGACAGAGGGATCAGATGCAGCCAACATGGATTTAGGAGGGGCAGGTCATTCCTGACCAATCTGATCTCCTTTTATGACCAGGTGACTCATCTGGTGGATGAGGGGAAGGCTGTGGATATGATCTACCTGGACCTCACCAAAGCCTTTGACACCGTCTCCCATAGCACACTCCTGGAAGAGCTGGCAGCCCAAGGCTTGGACAGGTGTACCCTATGCTGGGTTAAGAACTGTCTGAGTGGCCGGGCCCAGAGAGGGGTTAATGGTGCTGCATCCAATTCATGGCTAGTTGCTAGTGGTGTCCCCCATGGATGAGTGTTGGTTTGGGTCCTATTTAATAACTTTATTGATTAACTGGATGAGGGCATTGAGTCTACCATTAGAAAACTTGAAGATGACACTTAGTTGGGGAATGTTGATCTGCTGGAGGGTAGGAGGGCTCTGCAGAGGGACCTGGACAGGCTGGATCAATGGGCTGAATCCAATGGAATGAGGTTGAACAAGATCAAGTGCTGGGTCTTGCACTTTTGCCACAACAACCTCCTGGAGGTTGGGGACAGAGTGGCTGGAGAGCAGCCAGGCAGAAAGGGACCTGGGGGTTTTGATTGACAGCAGGTTGAATATGAGCCAGCAGTGTGCCCAAGTGACCAAAAGGGCTGATGATCTCCTGGCCTGTATCAGGAATAGTGTGGGCAGCAGGATCAGGGAAGTGATTCGTCCCCTGTATTTGGCACTGGTTAGGCCATATCTTGCGCACTGTGTCCAGTTCTGGGCTTGGTGAAACGTCTGGAGTACAAGTCCTATGAGGAGCAGCTAAGGGAGCTGGGATTGTTTAGCCTGGACAGGAGGAGACTCAAGGGAAAACCTTATCACTCTCTGCAACTACTTGAAAGAAGGTTGTAGCCACATGCAGGTCAGTCTCTTCTCCCCAGCAATTAGCAATAGGACAAGAGGACACAGTCTTAAGCTGTGCCAGGGGAGGTTTAGGTTGGACATTAGGAAGAAGTACTTCACAGAAAGAGTGATTAGGCATTTGAATGAGCTGCCCAGGGAGGTGGTGGAGTCACCACCCCTGGATATTTAAGAAAAGGCTAGATGTGGCACTTAGGGCTATGGTCAAGTTGACAAGGTGGTATTAGGTCATAGATTAAATAATCTTAGAGGTCTTTTCCAACCTAGTTGATTCTTTGAAGTATTATATATTCCCAGAAAGCTTTTTAGCAGATGTCATGGTGTTGCTTTTAAAAATGTTCTTGATGAAATTTATTAAACATCATTATTTATAGCATTTAAGTACAGTTGGGTGGTCCCCTCAGGGGTGCATCTTGATTAGTGAAGTGCAACAATATAGATTGCAGCAAGTACTTCTAAACATCAGGCCTGACAGCTTGACAATAAAACAAGCACAATATTTAAGTGTTTCATATTCCAGAGGGACACGATGAGCTGCTCTCAAAACTCAATGTTCATGTTCCATTGCAAAATATGTGCATGAATTCATGCATAAATAAAAGCAGACAATAGATATTCAGTCTCAACTGAGCACTGTTGTCCCCAGAATTTTTCTTTTTCAGATTTCTTTTTCTCTTGCAGACTGTAAGAGAAAAACCATTTGCAGAGGCTTATATTGCCTTGCAGCTTACATTATATCTGCACAATCTTTGAAGACTGACCCACGCTTACTTCTCCTGGACTTTACAGTAAATAGATGAATGCTAACCCTGATCTCAAGGCAATGTGCCTGAGCTAAGTACCATAATCTCTGTTAGGACCACAGTGGGTTTGGCTTGGAGCTGGTGGGCACCTAGCCACATGGAAGGGAACATGGAGCAAGGACAGGTCTGACTGCCAAAGACAGTGATGGAAAACCTGTGGGCTGAAAATTAGTTGGTCCAGATTGACACCTCAGAATTTAAAAATGTCTGAGTGTATTTAGAGCCCAAAATTAGGACTGCAGTCCTCATCCAGACACTATTTAAGCACAAGTTTTAGGTCTGCCTTCAGCCAGGAACACATAAATTTTACAGACTGATTTTAGACACAACTCAGTTTAATCAGTGTTATTTGGGGAAGATTACAATTCCAAATCTACATCAGTATGATTTTTTTATATATATTCCCAAGAAGAGAAAACAGCTTTACTATGGCTTTTCCATTGTCCACATTCATAGAATCATAGAATGGTTTGGATTGGAACAAACTTTAAATATCTCCTAGTTGCAAATCCCTTGCCATTGGCAGGGATGACACCCACTAGATCAGATGTCTCAGGCCTCTCTCCACCTGGTCTTGAACACTTCCAGAGTTGGGCCATCCACAGCTTCTCTGGTGAAACTTGTTCCAGTGCCTCACCACCCTCATAGTGAAGAATTTCTTCCCAATAGTTATTCTAAATACCTCAGTTTAAAGTCATTCCCCCTTGTGCTATCACTACATAAAAAGTCCCTCTCTGGCTTTCTTCTCTGCCCCCTTTATGTATTGAAAAGTTGCTCAAAAGTCACACCAGAGCCTGAATGGGCTGAACAACCCAAACTTTCTGACTGTCTTTATAGGAGAAGTGCACCAGCCCTCTAAGCATCTCCATGTCTCTCCAACAGGTCCATGTCCTTCTTATGTGGGGACCCCAGAACTGAACACTAGCCCAGATGGGGGTCTTACTAGAGCAGAGTAGAGATAGAGAATCACCTCCCTCAACCTTCTGACCACACTTTCTTTGACGTAACCCAGGACACAATTGCCTTTCTGGGCTGCAAGCATACCTGCTGGGTCATGCCAAGCTTCTCATCCATCAGCACCCCTAAGTCCTTGTCTTCAGGCAAGCTCTCAATCTGTTCCCTGCCCAGTCTGTATTTGTATTTGGAATTGCTCTGATCCAGGTGCAGGACCTTACAGTTAGCCTTGTTGAACTTCACAAGGTACACACAGGTCTTTCAAGCCTATTCAGGTTCTTCTGGATGCCATCCCTTCCTTCCAGTGTTTCAGCCTGGCACACAACTTGGTGTTGTTGGCAAACTTCCTGAGGGTGCACTCAATCCAACTGTCCATGTCACTGACAATGACATTAAACAGTGCCAGTCCCAGTACCAAGCACAGCACTTGTCAATGGTCTCCACTTGGACATCACGCAGTTGACCACAACTCTTTGAGTGCAACCATCCAGCTAGTCCCCTCTCCAACGAGTAGTCCACCTGTCAAATCCATGTTTCTCCAGTTTAGAGACAAGGCCATTGTGCAGGATAACTTTGCATAACTCCCAGAAAATTAATTTACTTTGCAGTAGATTTGATGACTGCATAGGGGACACACCAAAGTGAAATAGAGATGCTTTATTTTCTTATCTGATTTTTAAAAATAGAATGAAAGGAATCCTTTGAGAGCAAGTCAAGATTAATCAGGAAACTGAATCTTACAAACAGAGGTGTTGTTTTAAGTGGGGTTATTTAGACAACATTTAAAAAAAAAGTGACAAGATAGCAGTTGAGATAGGAAACTGTAATATTGTCTTGAGCTCAGCACATAACTAGGGTGGGTAAGACTTAGTCTCTTTTTAATATAGATAAAAAATTTTCTCCAACACAGAACAAAAAACGATATCATTTTATTTGTTTATCTTTGACAACTTGAACCATCCCTTTCTAGCTTATGAAGAAAAAAAAAAATATTAAATATATTTTTAAAAGCTAACAGACTTGATTAGACTGCTGCAAATTAAGAATTCTGTCATAAAATCAACTGTACTATATTTTCAGTTTTCCTTTGCTGGAAACAAGTTGCTGTATGTCAATGAAACTGTTTGGAAGTGTGAGCAGATCAAATCTAGCACTGCATATCATTTGAGATTGCAACAGTCAAACTACCTATTCAATATAGTAGCTGCAGCTCCAAGAAAATACTGAATACTATTAGATGTACAGAATACTTAAACATGTTATCTGAAAGATTTTTTTTAAAGTTGCTCTGTCTTTAATGTAAGCCTTGGTTTATGAACAAAAGAGTCCTTCTACATATTTATGTGCATGTGCACTAGCACACAACTGTATTTCTTCAAAAACCTTTCTTTCAAGTAAGCAAAGACAGCATGCAGAATACTGACAGATAAGAACAGGGGGAACAGTACATCAACTCTTCTGTCAGTACAGTGAAGAGTTTTGCTGTCGTCTGACTGCAGCAATATACCTAATTAGTTGTGACGTGTAGTTGTGTAGTTTAGCAATGGAAAGAAGTATTCTGTAGAAGTGAATAACATGTGCACCAAAGACAAGATGTATATATGGAAGAAAAGGAAAGCATAGTAAAATTTGCCTCATAGGAGGTTAAAATAATTTCAAAAAACTCAGAAGGTGATTGCAATAAGCTTTAAAAGCATGCTGGGGACAGGGGTAAATGGTGAGTTCAGATAAAACAGACTGAAATATGCTAGTTTTTTTCCCATTTGGGTGAAACTTTAATGTCTCTGTTGCCAAGATCTTGGCTTTAAGGAGAAAGGGATATTTTACGGAAGGAATATGACGTCAAAAATTCAAATAAAGATGGAAAAACTCTTTTCTTACAATCAAAAATAGATCAAGAATCAAGGATAGAATTTTAATGAAAGTCATCCTAACTTTTAGTATTCATACTATAGCATAAAATGTGATATTACATTATGACAGTATAATGTCAGTGGTGTATCTCATGGGTACACTTAAATGACATAGTACTCTCAGGCTTTAGAGAATGATTTTTAGTCATTTGCATACACATCAGAAAAACATGTTAAGTTATTGCAATTTCAGTTACATAATACCAAACTAAACTGCATATTTTATATGAAAAAGACTTTATAATTCCATTTCTTATTTCATATCTACATAAAATGAGATTTAGATGTTTTTTCTGCCTTGTCCTAAAAGGAAATAGAGGGTTGAAAGCAATCTTCTGATTTCCATGTCATAGGAGTAATTATATCAAGAAATAAAAATTCATAAAGATCTGATATTTTTAGATATAAAGTTTAACTTTTGTTCTGCAGCAAGGATAGATTCTATACCCATTTTTTTAAGGTATGGAATTTCAAATTTTCAGACTACATTAAAGAGAAATACCAGTGTGCATAGTTATTATGAGGTGTAAATCTTGTAGGGCATTTTTACTGCTACTGTTTGCTTAAATCGTACTTAATTTGTTCCTTAATGATCTGGAAAAAAGCAAAAATAACCATTATATTTCATTCTAGGATCTTTAAAAATATCCATGGGTACACAGAAATGCCAAATTAAAGTGTGAGTTAGGGAGAGTATCTTTTTCACTTGCAAATTGTGACAATTATTTTACTACTGTGGGAGCATCTTTAAAAAATTTATATCAATGTCTCTGTATTTATTACATAAAATAAAAAGAATATAGAGCATTTATAGCCCATACTTAATTTTAAGCATTGGAGAGCAGTCCCCGTGGACAGGGGCCGCAGTGGGGGACAATAACACTTGGCACCCATTTGTTGTGAGAAATAGTCTGTGAAAGAAAAGCTTAAAGCAAAGTAGCTTAGAGCTCAAGAAAGGAGGTGTGAGCTTATGAGAGGACATCAAATGTGATCTGGGAAGAAAGCATTCCCAGGTAAGATGCCTTGCGGGAGAACAGTCCTCACCCAGATAAGGCACGCAGCTTTGGACTTACCAGCTTAAAAATGCTGACATATATTTGAAACAGAAGTTAATACAGGGCTAAAATAGTAGTTCTATTAAAGAAAAAACTGCAGATCTGAATATTCCCTAGTCAGATTAGAAGCTTTAAACACTTCTGTGAGTATTGTACTTACAGTGCTGGAGTCCCAGAGGAAATGTAACAGAAATTTAGCAGCAGATCTAACAAGTTGACACTACAAGAAAAATACAATTATTTAAAATTATATTGTATAATGCTGGTGTCTACTTGTTTAAAGGCAAGAAAATGCTGGATGACTTATTTTGAGGTTTTGGGAATTAGCAGTTCAGTCTTCTGAAGAGATGAGAAGTCATTGCTTCAGACTTTCTGCATCATCTGTGGGACTTCTGTTAGTCAGTCCAAAGTTGAAACAAATATCCAGAAATTTTATGGAAAGTAAATCCAGTCAAATCACAATTTGATTCACATAATGTTAAATCAGACCTTAAATCTTAAAATAAAATTGAGAGGCAACCTAACAATGGTCTCATATATCTGTAAAGACTAAAAAGAGGGCACAAGAGTAATCACTGATAATCACAGTCTTTTTGAAGAATTGTATCAACCAAGGGTTTACTACTGATATTTCATCCCACTGCCAGACTCAGGTGAAGTGCCATACATCCAGTGACAAGAAACAAGACAAATAAAAGCATTCCACTTTTTTGCTTAAATCAGATATTTTGAGAATACCATATGCCCAAGATGCTTACATTTTAATAGCCATAGAAACATACAAGGTTTGAGTGTAAGTATCCATAAGCCATCTGCAAACGTTACCAAAAGTTTGTAAGCAGGCTACAATTACACATAGAGCAACTAAGTCTATTTAATGATTTATTCTCTGTATTGTAGAGGTACTTCAGTATATTCAGAACAGAATATTAAAAATACTCTTACATACTGCTGTGTACCAAAGAGTGCATACTTGCAAGGTTACATGACTAATCACATCATAGCAAGATTTTGTATTACGACAGAACATCTGTGACAAATTCTGCTCTGCATTTAGGAATGCCTTCCAAGAAGAGGTTTAACATAGATTTCTATAGAAGCTTTGCATCCTTCTGCTGTATTGCACTATGACACAAAAGGATGAAGGTCAGAGCAATTTCATAGTGTGGTATCTTCCTCCTTTTTTTTTTTTTTTNCCGGACCGTGTGTATAAGACAGTTTGATTTAAGTCAAAGATAAATTCTTCAGTAAACATGTGGCATACTAGGCATAGTCCAAGATAAAATGATGTCTGATATCAAGTGTAACCATTGAGAAATACAGGTATTACAAAAATTATAGATGACAAGGAGTTACAGACTTTCTAACCTCAGGTAGAGTCAGCCTATGCTACACTAAATATTTGATAAACAAATGTATGAACAAAAGGAATACATTTTAAAATAAAAATTATTATGATTCATCTAGTTGTGATAAACAAACTTCATGCCTAAAATGACAGCAAAGGGACCACAATATTTATGTTTGCTAAATATCTTCTGAAACTTCTGGTAATGTTACTACAAAGAGGCTTTCTGTAAGAAACAGAATATAGCAAAGCTAAGAATCAGTTCAAAAGGTTTTTAGTAAGAGCAAAAGTGATTAAACATGTTAAAACAGGACAGAAAGAAGGAGTCATGACTCAAACTTCGAGTTGGTGCTATCAGAGTTGGTGCTAGTCTCACATATTAGAAAGGTGGACTCAGAATGCAATATTTGTCTTTTTGCTTCAAATGCTCCAAGTATGAGAAGCCATTACCCTAGCTTCTATTAGAGCACTTATATTCAATTTTGTACAATACAGCTAGGTTAATGCAACTTTCAATTTCTGCTGTGAATGGAGTAGCTCCTAAGAGTTACTTTTATCCTGATAGGAAAATTTAAGTTTAGATTTTAAATTTTATTATGTAAAGTGCTAGTGCTGGATACAATGTAATTCCTGGGTGACTTAAACTAAACTTATTTCTACTGCAACGAGATGTGTGTTGGGGTGGTTGCAGTTTTCACATGATCTGTGTCACATGTCACAAAACTCTGTGCCAAAAGAGGACAAGAAGGAATGAAAAGAGAGAGAATCTGATCTGCTGGAAAGGAGAGGAAGGAAAGCTTGTTTTATCTCATCTGACTTGTCAAGCAGGACTGACTTGGCAAAGGAAGGACAGAGCAGTACAAGGTCTTTAGACAAGGAAACCCTGCTTGAAATGTAAGCAATTCTAAAATTCATCAGGGAAACAAAGCAGTTATACCAAAAAGTTGAATGTCAGTGCAGTGTCAAAACTGCAAATCATTTGCCAGGAGGTGCAAAGGAGGTCAGGTGATGTGTAATTGAGAAGGGAGGGGTGGGGAAGATTTTCCATAACCTCCACTGAGCCAAAAGCTTTCTCTTTCATGGTGTGCTTGTGACCATGCCTTGCCTTCATTCTTTCATGAGTCCAGGGCCTAGAGGGAGCCAGCTGAATTTCCCCCATAATTAAGCTTCAAGGCCAGCTAAGTAGGAAGGCAGTCTGG
Organism: Scytalopus superciliaris; assembly: GCA_013400415.1. Classification (NCBI taxonomy): domain Eukaryota; kingdom Metazoa; phylum Chordata; class Aves; order Passeriformes; family Rhinocryptidae; genus Scytalopus; species Scytalopus superciliaris. Next base: position 330,981 of record VXBX01001170.1, read on the forward strand.
TTTACATTTCCCTCTTTCCTCTCACATTCTAGTTCCAATGTTACTATCACAGGTGGAGAAAGATTAAGACTGGAAGTGTTCATTAGATCAACCAGTCTGAATTTGTGTATCTTAGACTTTTTAAATTTCACAAGGTATTTTAGAATCCAAGAATTTGTTTGTACTTGATCAAAATAATATTCAAAAGAGCAGCCAAGCTGAAAAGATGAAGAACCCAAATTTATTGAAGCTTGTTCTAACAGAAGCAGTCCTCCTTTTTCCTGAAAAAGAAGTCTCTTAATTTCTCTAGCTTCAGATTTCAGTAATTTGCTCTTCTTGTTCCTTAAAAACAGAAGCCAGACAGTACTTAATTTAGGCAGTTCTTTCTTCCTCTGAAGTGATACACTGTAAGTAGGTCTCCTTTCAGTTCACTCTTCATTAATTAAATGCACTCCTCTCCTTAAATATTTGCCTTTGAGTCATAGAGCTCATTTGAGAGACACTTCTCTGTTCTTCATAACTCGTAAATCCCATATCATGCTGCCTATTAGAACTGTTTCCCGAGTTTTGCTAAATTCTAAATGATATATACTTTTCTCTACTGTAGGTCTAGAGGTCAAAGTATTCCCATTTATTGAATGTGGAAACTTTGGTTTGGGCAGGTAGAACCATTCTTTAGATATTGACAATTTTTGGTTCTGTCTAATCCTTTCATCTGACTGATTGCAGATAGAAAAGTAAAAAATACAAGGCAGAATCTTCCCCTTTCAAACGAAAGGAAGCAGTCAGTGTAAAGTTAAATCCAAGAAACATACAAAAAAAAATGTAGCATTAAACAGAGAAAGAAGAAGAGTTTGTTGAAGTACGTATACTGAATATGGATTGTAAATTTTCTCCCAGCAGGTTTGCATAGATTCTCTTATCTTCCATAGAGAAGATAATTATGTTCTAGGTTTTAAGTCAGGTTAAAAATGGGTAAAAATAAAGAATTGATAACAATTAAAAATTGATTACAAAATTATTATGATATGAAAAAAATAATTCTGATGGGAAAAAAATGTACAAGTTAACATGCTCAGTCTCAAGGTACTCTAAGAAGTGCTGATATTTTCACTTTATTTTCAAGTCATTAATACAAACCTCAGTCCCAGGGAATCTCACGGTCTTCTGCTCCTACTTGAATTGCCACCTAACAGTTCTCCCATGTATGGTAAACAACCTCATGGCCTAAGAGGAGAAGTGGTAGCTGACATGGAGTCTCAACCAGAGGCAGATGTAAGAAGGAGGCCCCGGAGATGCTACCAGCTGTCAGTGTTCAAAGGCAAGAGAGGGCTGAGAGCACAGGGCCAGCAGAAAATTGGAGATTTCCCTAAACAGAAACCTTTAGGTTCAAAGACTTTCAAGAGATATAAACCATAAAGAAAAGGATGACTGTATTCTGAACTCATCAAAGAGGGAGATATTGTCTTTCCAACTGGAAAAGTGGGAAGAATAAGATACTAAATCAAAAAGAAGACAGCATGGACATAGCAGATATTCATATTCAGATATAACAAAATATTCTGTATGACTCTGAAAGCAGTGTCATGTCCTAAGAAACATGTTAGGGGTTTATTTATGTATTTATTTATTTATTTAAAAGAATTGAAAATAGAGCTGAAGAGAGTAAAATTATAATCCCTAGCTTCTACGAGTGTTTAAAACACATCAGCATCAAGGATGAACTCACAGGGTCGGCAGTAAAGTGTAATCCACAGGATTTCAACCAAAGACAAGTGGCACTTTTGAAAGTGATTTTGAGATGAAGAAAGTGTATGCAACAAGCCTCAGTATTATGATCATCTTGTTTACTGAAAGAGACATAGAGTAACATAAAGACAACTGCATGTTGTAAAACATGCATGTAACATTGAAATAAAATCCGAAAAGGAAGCAGAAAAGGAATCATGATAGTAAAATACCTGTCTAAAGAGCTGAAACTTACTTCCTGATGGAAACTCTCAAAAAATACTTTTTCATTACAGAATAAAAAGAGTACATTCCTGTGAGTGTTTCAATTACATTGCCCTCAGGACCACTGAACCTTGGCTTAATCTGAGGAGTTCTACTTTACATTGAGATGAGCATGCTTCATTTGATCTACATTTTCATGTAATAACTACATAGTGACCTTCTCAAATGGAACTAAATTATCTGATAACATCCCATGTGACTGCATAAATTTCTCTTACCCTCTACAATTGTAATGAAAGACACAAATACAAGAGTTTCAAGGGAGACCTGGAGACCTACAAAACTTAAGGCCTCAGCATCCATGCAGGGCTAAAAATTAAAAATTATCTTTAAAAGATGGGCTTTTGAGGTGATCTCTTCCCCAATGATTTGTAAAAAATTAAGCATCTATAGTATAAAAGGGAAGGATGTTGGTTTTATTCTAGTTCTACTTTTATTCATTTTTATCTATTTACAACTAACTACTGTTGGTGACATGTTGAAATGGCTGTGCCCTCATTTTCATGTGTTTTTCTGTCACTACTTCTTTTGTTCACTTCATCATGTCTCCTAGCCTCCCTGTGCCTGCCCTGATAAATTGCATAGCATGTGTAAATGAGTTAGTTATTGTTTCTATTGATTTGAAAGGAACAGCAAGTATTTAAGTGAGGTGAACATATGCTATCTGACCCATATTAAGCTTTCCACCCACACTATCCCAACTTAAATTTACAAATCTGAACATGGATGCCTGAAGACTAATACTTGCAAAGCCTTTTTTTTTTATTTCAGAAATGTAAATAACTTCTCACTAAAACTGAAGATGTAACAGGGAGGCTTAAAAATGTTAGACTATTCATGGGGAAATTCTTCTGAAAAGTTTTGCAATTATGTGATTTTCAAGGTAGATACAAACTTCTAAATTATGTTTATGACTTGTAGATAAGACAGGTTCAGCAAATGAGAAGTTTGACCTCTACTCACTCATTCATATTCATGCAATATGCATAATACTGAATGAGCTCCTGAAGACTAGAAGAAAAATAAAAGTTTCACATACTAATTGAGTTTTTGACTTAGTATTAGTAAATAAAATTACATAAGATTTTTAATTGTTGTAGTTACTTTTAAGAAATGTGCTTTTTCTGCTCACCATAGCTCCTTATAACTCAATGTTGTACCTTTTAGTATATTTTCCTATCGACATCAGATGTCTTCTGTTCTCCATCATACACCTTTTTACTTCCTTTTCTTGCCTCTCTCACCCCTTCAGTCTTCCAGATGGGTCCTGCTTCAGCAGCCCTTTTAGCAAAGTGTCTGTGTGGAAAGAGCAACCACTGGTTGCCAGGAAAGTTCAAGGGTCCTGATATCACCTTGAGGACCTACCTCATCCATTTAGAGGAGTAACTATTGGCTCTTTGGGTGTGTTTCTTCACCCTCATCCACAAACTTGTTTTTTCATTTAGGTACATGCACAAGGAGGGAAAACGACAAAGTATCTTTCTTCCCACAATTTCAAACTAAAATTTCTGTTTCCAGCTGATCATTTTTAATGAACAAATCTGCTGCTGCAGCATCTGGAGGCAGCTATGATTATTACTCTCGAGTGGGAAAGAGCTCCTAAGAGCCTGAGTTCTCTCAGGTACCTGTGGAGAGCATGGGTGCTCTGTAAATGATGTTATGAACATGAAAACTCCTCACACACAGTAATATTCATCTGGGTGCACACTGCGGTAAAGTTAAAAGGTGTTAAATCACTCTACAACCAGGAAACTTTTCATGATCCTTAAATGAATAATTTAGCATCAATAGTAGATGTACTGTAAACATTATATAAATAGAAATTGGAACAAGATAGTAACCTTCTTGAGGTTCCTTTTTCTGAAAATACAAAAGACTTGTGGAAAGAACTGTCAAAACCACAGCAAATCCTAATTTATCATACTCACATACATATTAGCTTGTATATTTTTTGTTTGTATATCTTTATACTTATTAATTCATCTAGTTTTGACAAATTTATTTGCACAGTAGTATTTATATTAGCAATTTTATATATAGATTATACTGTATGAAATGTACTTTAATTTATATACTTCACCTGCTATTGAACATTAATGTCAAGTCAAATCATTTTCCAATGACTTTGATCTTTCAGCAAAATATCAAAATTCAGCTGTTTACTCAGCGTTACTCCTCTGTATTTTTGGCCCTCACTCCCTGTTTCTGCTGTTTACCACTACAGGTTTGCTGTCTCGCATGGGCAAAGGTTCCCAATAGTTTTCTGCGGTCCTGAGGGGAAGGTGAGGGGGGTGGAAAGAAAGGGACACAGTGCGGGGAGTGAGGTGGGTGCCGCCAAAGCAAGCACAGAGAGAGCGAGCTTTATTCAAACTGGTACAACTTAAGTAGGGTCCGGGAGCTGCGTTCTGATCCCAGGAGCACTCTGGGAAGGTTTTGGGGAAGGGTCTGGGCCAGCCCCAGCCATACAAGGCAAGACCTTTCAAAACTGGGAACACAAAGGCAAGTATATACCATATTAGGGAATGGTACCCTGCTGCAGGCAGGGACCAATCAGGGGTGGGTTACAGGCCATGAGGGATAGAAGTTTCCAGCAGGGTCACACGAAAAACATGTAACATTACAAAATCTTGAAACAGGACAGAACTCCCAAGTCACAGGCTGTCCCTAGGCATATTAACAGTCTATGTAACAGCAAAGTGCAACATCCATCACAGGTCTGTGTCCCTGAGGGAGCTTCTCCACTTCTGGTAGTCATCTCCTCCGACAGTTTTCCATCTTCTTCTTTCCTTGCTTTTCCCTCTCACCTCCTTTGGAGGATTCTCATTCTCAAAGTTCCTTCATTCAATTCAGTCTCTCAAAATTTGCTAGAGTTCTCTCTCTTATAATTATAAGTGTAAACTGAATCTTTTCCATACCACAGTCAGGTCCTTCACTAAGCTCATCGTGATGGAAGCCAATAGCATCAATCTCTTTTCTTTCAATATGCTTCTTAATCACTTTGTTTCTTTTGTATTATATTGTTTTCAATACTGTAATTTTTTATGTGTGTTGTGGGTTAACCCCAGACACTGACCAAGCCCCACACAGTTGTTCACTCACTCCCTTGTCAGCAGGATCAAGGAGAGAATCAGAAGGGTAACAGTGAGAAAACTCATGGTTCAAGACAAAGGCAATTTAATAGGCAAAGCAAAAGTCACACATGCAAACCAAGCAAAACAAAGAATTCACTGCTGCCCATGGGCAGGCAGGTGTTCAGCCTTCCCCGGGAGACCAGGGCCCCATCACACATAACAGTGTGATGTTATGGGAAGACAAACACCATTACTCCAAACATCCCCCCTTCCTCCTTCTGCCCCCACTTTATATACTGACCATGATGTCATATGGTACAGAATATCCATTTGGTCAATTTGGGTCACCTGTCCTCACTGTCCGGGTGCATTTCCCATGCAACTCCAGCCTCCTCACCAGTGTGACAGTACAAAAAGCAGAAAAGGCTTTAGCTCTGTTTTTGCTCAGCAATAACAAAACCATCTCTCCATTACCATCATTGTGTTCAGCACAAATCCAAAACACATCCCCTTACTAGCCACTGTGAAGAAAATTAACTCTACCCCAGCCAAAAGCAGCATGAAGTGTTTTAATATTTTCCTTTCTATTATGCTTTCTTTTCTATTCTTAAAAACTTTTATTTAAGCTCTTTTTCCTTGTCCTTTAAAATTTCCTAATTTTGTTTTATCTTAAACTTGCAAATCTTCAAGTCCTTTTTAAGTAGATCCAGCAGAGAGGAACACAACTTCCCATTCCAGCCCTACATGTATTGGTTTTTTTCCAATTTCTTCTGCCAGGAGTATATGTATTATATATGTATTTTATATGTATTATATATGTAAATTAATGTATGTATGTATACATATATATNAAAATACTGATCTTCCTTCTTTGGTGTTGTTTTTCTCTTTTTTGCATTCAGTATATTAGAGTTCAATTATGACTTAGTGACTAGGGAATGGAATGCAGTAAACTTCAGCAACAATAACTCCATCCATTTTTTATTCAAGAAATAAAATTAAAAAAATCCTCTGACTGTGAGTCATCAATCTGTGATAACTTCTTATCACTTATATGGTATTTGTGAGATCTCAGATTACATTGACTAGTCTGTGATTTCCATTTTTGGATAATAGCTAGTATATACAGAATCTGATATTTTAATTTTCAATGTTTTTTAATTCTTGTTATACCATTCCTATATATTTATTAAAATCCTGTTTTACACATGCTAAGACAATATCTTTTAACAATATCTTTAATCTCATCATTTAATTGTTCAAATTTCCCATGATAGTCAGGGGATCAGAAAAGGCAAATATTAAACTGGCCATCCTCTTTGCTGACTTTTTGCAAAACTGAAGGCAGACATGACTGCTGTTGAGTATCATCAGTATTTTGTATTTCATATCTCATGAGTTTGAAATATTATTTGGTCTACCTTGGCTTTTGTTGTGCACATCCTTTTATTTGAAAATTTTCATTTGCAAGACTCTCCTGCTCTCTCAAGTTCTTTCATTTAAAACAATACTGTGTGTTTTCAAAAATCATCCTTTCTAGGAAGATGAAGCAATTTTGGCAAGTTTCAAATTAACTGCTAATTCTAGCAATGACATTAAGGTTTTTCGATCAAAGTTAGTTAATAATACTGCAAAGAGCTGTAAAGAAGGTACTTTAAGCTACTCTTAAACATTATATTCTTTTTAACACATTCATATACTCTGTGTCATAAATCAGCTCCCTCTAATGGCTACAATTAATATTTCTGCTTGAGATTCCTCCTCAAAGTCCCACAACAAAACCCTCAATAGAATTAAAATCTTTATCAGAGATTGTGAGATGCATTCACAAGCATAGCTGCCTTTGCCAGCTTAGATTGTATCCACAGAAACTTAGAGAATTTTGTCACCATCAGCTACAGATTAGATAAAAACCCATGTCCTTTGAATGTCTTATAATTCTACAAAATGCAATAACTGGGTAATAGTGATTGAGAAAACAATTTCCATTTAGCATTTGTCACATGGTTTACTGTAAGACAAGATCAGCACATTAAGACATCGTGTCAAAACCTAGTTGCTTAATGTTCCTTACAATCCACTCATAGGCTCCAGAGCTACCTATCAGTCCTCATTTGCTCTTTCTTCACCTTTTCTTAAATTATATTTGTAGATCTGTTCTTCTGATTTAATCCAAATAAGTAAATATCCCTACCTGATTTCAAAATCAGAAAAAAAATCCAAACCAAAACCTGATAGTTTTATATAGTTAGGGCTCCAATAGGAAAAAAACAATAACATAAAATATACAGTATACATTGCTTGTTGCAGGTAGTCAATAACGTGAAGTTAGATCAATGCTTCTGTGTACTCCTTTTGCCATGACCCTAAGGAAGACAAAAGCTTAATATTTTCAGGCCTCATATGGGGATTATGATTTGTATTAGGCAGTTGCACTGTTTGTCAGCATATTTGAATGCTATCATTTTTTGAATCCTTGTTTTGCATGGATTTTAAATATCTGGTATTGGTAGGACTATCAGGTCTGGTGTGCCTTTTCAAAAGCCAGTAAAATTGCACAGTTATTCCAGTAAAAATTAGCTGCATCTACCTTATTATTTAATTTCAGAGAACTTCTCCAGGTTTGGCATCCTCAGTGCACACTGGCTGTGTAGCCAGAATGGTTTTGTACCTGCCAGTTAGGTTCCTTTTTGAGGAAACTAAATCTTAGCTCTATAACAGGCATATGCCAAACATGATCCCCAAGCGACTACACAAAGCGTTAAACTAGGCACCATCAAACCTTTATGGAGCAGATACTTGTCTTCGAGAACCCAATTAAATCTTATCCCTAGTAAAGTCCTGAAACAACATACAGATTGGCTGCAAATCTTCTAACTCCAGCTGCTCCAATCTAGTGATCTTCTTCAGTTTTGCTAAATTACATGCTAGTATGGATGTAGATCTATTCTTTCAACAATAGGTTGTCTTCCATTTTGTCTTGGTCTGCTGAAGAGCTTAAGTACAGAAATAAGGAAAAAGGATATTGAAGAGGTTTTTCTGCTTGAAGGTCTCTAAAATATTCATAGCAGTTATGAGTGATTTCTATATTTCATAAAGGTGTAATGATCCTCCTATTACAATAGCATACAAGCACTCCTCAGTAACTTCAAATATACATAATTTATATATTTCAAGGAATATTTTAATTCTTGAAATAAAGTGGATTGATGTCTACAAAACAATGTCTGGAAAGAGATGAATGAATGATTCTTCATGTTTTAGTAACTGAGCTTGAAAGCCTCAGAATAAAATCCAGGCTTGTAGTCTTCGCAAAAGCAGAGTTGTAAGATGCTGTCACTTTATTCTTTCTTTGAATTAGCTTAAGCAGTAATTTGTTCATTATAAAGACCATTCTGATGCCATGAAGCTCTTTAGATATTGCATGTCTATCATTGTCTATGATATTTAACACTAGACTGTGGAGACTACTATGGCAAAAGGACATCTTATGTTCCACACTGCCACATTGAAGTGTTTTTTGGAGGTGCTTTTTCAGAAGATTGCTACACCATTCATGATGCAGCACAACTAATCTTTGTAGGAAGGCAAGCACCAAAGAGACTATATGAAAGGTGAGAAGAATCGGCAAAAACCCACAACGAATGCAGTGAGCAAGAATCCATGGAACCCACGTCATATACCTCTTGGCTGTCAACACCAAATGTAGAAATAGGAGGGAAAGAAGTATAAATCGTCCACCTATGACTTCACAAACAAGAAAATGTGGACTACCTCAGGGATGCTGTAAGTCAAATTCATATACCACTCCAACAACGCGTGCAAGAGACTTTTTTTAGTAACTATTCTCTGAAGGTGCTATTAAGTCTATACTCCATCATGGATAACAACCTTCAGAGAGAAAAAACTCTTGTGGGGATCATTACAACCACACAGCTGTAACTTTGCAGAAAGATAAAGGTCACTCAGAAAAGGTAAATAATCTCTCTGTTCCAGTGTAGAACTAAATGACAGTAGTATCATGTCCAGTAATATAAAAACATGGGTTTTATTAGGTATAGTACCATGAGACCACTTCAAAAATCATTACTGAAAATCACAAGCAAAACACACATAAATATTATATGAACTAAATTTGAAGACTGGGGTAGTATTGCCCAAAATGGAATCTTTATTTATTTTTGTTCTTTTCTGTGTTTTTTTTCTCTTCCAAATTTCTTAACCTTCTTTAAACTGATAATAAAATAAAGAAATAATTATTTTGTGCAAGCAATGATAGATTTTCAAAGCAGAACATTTGAAAACAGAACTGTGGATCAAAAAAAAAAAAAGAAAACAGGAGGTAGGAGAATATTTACACTAATTAGGGATGCTTAACTTCAGAAGGCCTGATGGATTCATTTGATATTACCAAGGAAACCAGTTATGACTGTTTAGCTGTGCTTAAAATATTTTAATCTTAGAAGCACAGGAGAAAAGGTAAGGGGGCATGTAAACACAGCATCTCTCTCTAAAGACCAGTAAGGGGGAAAGGAGTGTATTCTGGGCAAAACTGTTCCAGCCGGTCCTGTTTCATTTTTGGAAGACATGAGATCATAAACCAACTCATTGGTATCTAACAAATTGTGAGACAATGATAAAAAGGTGTGGATCTGTCAAGAACAAATCACGAGAAACTACTCTAATTTCTTTGTTTGACAGGGCAACAGACCTAGTGGATAAAAGGAACACTGAGATTGTTATGCCTTGACATCAATAAGGCTTTTGACACTGCTCCTCATGACATGCTCATAAGAGTAGTGTTAACAACCTGGATCACAGAATGGAGAGTACACTTATAAAATTTAATGATGATATCAAACTAGGAATATTTTCAAGGTCTTTGGAGGACAGAAAAAGAAATCAAAATTACCTTGACAAAGTGAACAAATTGTGTAAATGATAAAGATCAAAGTCAGTATCAAGAAGAGCAATTCTCTCAATTGGCTCTGGTTTTAATAGGACAGCGAATCCTAAGAAAGAACATGGGGTATCAAGACTTAAAATTTGTAAAATTACTCCAATGACTTGAAAAAATTTTATGAATAATGTTTTTTCTTGCTCCTAATTGGTGATTAAAAACAGGGGGGAAAAGCTTATTTTAAAGTGAGGAAAATATATGCTAAATAATTATTTAGATTTTTAAGGAAATGTTTCCAACTGCAACAGTCTTCTTCCTCTAATATGAGATTACCTTCAATGGTTCTTTTAAGAAATATATAGATAAATATCCAGTGGAGATTATGTAGGTACATTTTCTTGTGCACCAAAGAATGAGTATGGACTGGATATTCTTGAGAGATCTTTTCTGGTTGATTCATCATTTGTACTGTAAAATAAGCATTTAAGTATGTCACTAGGTGAGAGAACTGCTAAAAAGAGCCTGAATGGAAACAAATAATTTTAATATGTCACACTTTGTTCTTATTAAGGTAGAAATAGCATGATAGCATCTCTGCTTGTAATTTTTTTCTAATTGCACTTCAGCCTGAAACCTCTGAATGCAGAAACGAACGTTTTTAAACATGCAGGTTTTAAATATGTCTTTGAATGTTTTGAAACTGGCAGAATTTCCTTTCTGTTTCAGTTTATTTACTTTTTATCAGCCCTTCTTCTTTCTAGTGATAATAACTTCCTATTTAAATAGGTTCTCTTATGTCTTCCCTAATATACTTTATTAGAGATTATTTCACTGAAAAACTGAGACTGCAAGATTCGTATCTGGGAATGCATCCAAGTAGTTTGGGGAAGATTTTCCAGCACATTATTAAGTTGTCTGTATGTTTCTACTCTACTCTTCCTAATTTTTGTCATGAACTGGAGTGCAAGAGATGGGAAGAATTAGGGTAGAATTTGGAACAAAATTATTCAGATGTGTTGAACAAAACTTTCTTGTCGTCACTATAGTCATAGAAATATAGAACAAACACAATTAGAAAAGCACAGGAAAGTAACTTCTTCTGGAGATTTTTGAATGAGAAGACTTCTCTCTTATTCCTTCACAGTTGTTTTGTAAAACCAAGCAATTCCTCCAAACATAAAATCTAGGATGAAAACTAGTAAGAGCAACATAATTTTCTAAATGAAAAAAGTACAAGGATTTGTTAGGGACAAAATCTGTATGCTACTGAAAATGATACATGAAATGATAGACTGAAATTAGGACTTCTATTATGGTTATTACAATAATAACCAAGTTTCCAATAATTCTGGAGGAAATGCATTTTAAAAGACTGTAATGGAAATAATGAATTTTCAAAATGCTAGCATGAAAATATATTTTCAAAATTCATTAACATTCATAAATAATATCAATAACTAACTTGTCACTGAGAAATAAGGGCCTTTGCCAAATATAAACCTCTGGTTATGCTGCAAAATGAAAGCAAGTCCCCCCCACCTTATACCAACCACATCACTACTGGATCCCTGGGTCTTGTTTAAGGCCAGATGAGAGGGTTGACCAATGGTCCTGTGCTAATGCAGTCATTGTGATTTTTCACATCTAGGGTAGTGTTTTATTCTTTTTACCATGCACAGACAGGATTTGGGTCACATATGAGCTTTATCAGCACTTGTCCGCTATTCTCTGCACTGGACTGTCCTGGGTGATAGATGTGCCCTTAGTAAAAGATAATGGGGAAACCAGTGATTGTCACTTAATACAACTGGGAACTGGAGAAGCTGTTTTGGGCCTTGCTACAAATGAGGAAAAATTCAGAGGTGAGTGTTACCTGATCTCAAATGAGAACTTGTTTATCTGTGATCAACTACATTAGATGGAACTAATTGAGGTTGTTTTCTTTATTAAGAAATCATTTTAAAAATATTGGAAAATTGAAGTGAATGCAGTATTTTGTGAAAAGTTTGCTAGCTCTTTTAAAGATGAGAAGTCACACAAACCAAAGAGGTTTATCTCCAGAGACTGATATTGCAAAGTTTGTTCAACATCATAGTGTTTGCGCAGGTAGATCTATGTACTGAAGCAGAGAGATATATCACATATAGCTGTGTATGTGTGGATTTGTGAGAAGAAAACTAAATAAAAGTGAAATTATCATTTCTTCAAAAATGTAAAGCTTTTCTCCCAGTGTCTTTGCACTAGGACAAAGTAGTTCCTAATTCATGTTTATCTAGAGAAATCCTAGTTGTTTATAGTAATTGAATTTTAAAATAAAAATTATTATCTTCTATGCAAGTGTCTACTCATAAAAGCTCTAACTGACTTCAGATGTAGGGGCTTAACTGATAACTTTAAGAAGAACTTGAATCAGGAATGATTCAACATTGAAATAATCAAAAGATACAGGCAAAGGATTTAGCATTCTTCATTTGTCATTTCTGTTAGATAAGTGCAACTTGTAAGACTTTTTTATGTGAGAAAACTTATTATGCTTCTGTACTAATTTTTTTTAAGCAGATAATTAAATATTCACTTTACAACTCTGTACTTTCAACAGTTGTATTGACTTCCTTACTAAATTCCTTGAAAGCTCTGAAATTGTAGACACATGCTGTTGCTGTCATACTAATACTCTCTCAGATGCATCTATCTCCCATGCACACTTTTCTCTCACACTCTGTCATCTCTTGTGTGATTTGATATTTAAATATAACCATGACTGTTGCTGTGAATCTGTTTCTTGTCAAGTTCTTAAAGTTCAGTTGGATTCTTGGGGGTTGTGACCTCTCAGCAATTTGAAAAATTAGTTCATGTATATACAGTGATCATTGTTTTAAAAGTCAATAATTATCAAAAAGTAGTGTCTGCAATATTGAGGGGTTTTTTTCCTTATAGGGAAAAAAGGAAAAACAAACAAACAAGATAATAAGTGAAAAAATCAACATCTGATTGTAATGTGGTGCTTTATTTCAAAATGCTTCCTAGCTTTTGAAAACTTAATTACCATCCCTTTTATATAATTTCATATGGTGTTTCCAAAGGAGGAAACTGTCTTGGAGAATTTCAGTGCCCAAAATTGTAGAAAAATAACTAGTTTGCTGTACAAAGGGGGGGGGGAGGGGGGGGAAAGCACCTTGATTCAACTACCTTACAGAAAAGCTGCACACCATGAAGCTTCACAGGTACAGAAACGCAAGCTTATTAAGATAGCTCATGGGACTTTGAATTATTTTAATTAGTTGAAGAGCAGAAAAATATTTTGATACTTCTCAGTTTTAAAGGTGAGATGTAATGCTGGGAAATGGCAGGATTCCAAATTATTTGAAGATTGGGAGAAAACTTTTAAATTATGCTTGTTTTAAAGGTGCAGCTACCTTCTTCCATTTTCACAACTACCCAGGTGCAGTAGTCTGCTTGGGAACTTTTGTCTTATACTCTAAATTTATCAACTATTATCAAATTAAAAAAGATAGTAAAATAAATTTAGAAAGGAATTACTAAAGAGTTCTCAGCAAATAAGCAGAAGATTACCATTAAAAATATTTCATACTAAATCATCTTTAATTGCTAACACAAACCTCACACTAATTTTTTTGTAGTTTAGATTTTTTTAAGTCACTTGAGCCATCTTAAAGTATTCATGTAAAAAAGCCTGGTGACTTACCCGGAAAGAACAGAGATCACATTTCTTTTCCTTTGCTCTTATGTGTTGCTCTCACTGTGTTGCATTAAGATCTTGTGATATTTTAAGTAGGATTATGAAAATTCAGGGCAAATTGAGCAAAGCAGATTACAATTGCTGTGGCATACATCTCGTACCTGAGATCAGGTAGCCCACCCCCATCTCCAAAAACTTTGCCTGAAGTACTTGTACATTGCTGTTAACATGAGCACAAATATTCAGCAAAACTGCAGTAACCAAAAAGTCTTTAAGTCCTGATAAAATAATCTCATTCTAAAACATAAAAAGCCAAAACAACTGTTCTTTCAAAACAAAACTTCTGATTGTTCACATCCACAACCCGAGCTGCCTTTCTTTACAAGATACATAGGCTATAATGCCCAGAACTGGTAGTCACTCACGCTAACCAACCTGGAGAGCCACAGGTGTCTTTCAGCACCTTTCTTTTGTCCATTTTTAGATTTACTTCTGGGCTAAATTAAATTATTTAGATTAAATGTAGCAACTAGATTTAATTCTGCTTGCAAACCTGGCACTGGATGCATGCTCCACTCTTGAAACTTCCTGTTGTGAAGAAAGATAAGTGATTCAAATTTGGTTTAAATAATAACATTTTTGAAGAATTAAAATGGGAGTAAAGATTTGGGCATGAATACGTACTGGGGGAGCTTCATACTCTGGAGTTAATCACTGCTCATAGTGACAACAGGCACTACATACAATGTACTTTGCTAACGAAGCAGTGGCATTCATACTCTGATATACTAACATCACTCTATCTGGAAGGCAAACAGTGAGTCTCCTAAAGAAATCAATCACAATTTTGCAATCAGAGCCTGCTTAAGCATATGTCTTTTTCACTCATCAAGTATACCCAAATCATGCTCTTGCATAACTGGCTGTTATTATATGCTATCTTTTGACTCATCCCTGAGTGCCATGCCTAGCACACTGAAGTTGAAGCACGGACAAGAATAAGAAGTAAAGATTGAAAGCCACTTTTTGACCAGACCCAGAAGCATTCTTGCCAGAGTAGGCTGGAAAATATATCCCTGCATAACCAGAGGGAATATCATGTCTTGCCCAAGACAGCAGCCCTTTAGCTGATAGGACTAACTGGAAAGTCAGCATTATGTATGAGGGCAAATTTCAGCCCTTAGATGACAGAGTTGCTACATCTCAGCCACCAAAAAAAGAACTTTTAGCTAACTCTCAATAATGGATTCACCAAATGTATATATTTTGACATGGGTTGTCTAACTATGGAACTGAATAATTGGTTTATTTACTGAATACTGAATAATTTGCGGAATCATCAGTATATGATAATGCCACTGAAAAATATTTTTGGTTTTTTACAGTATCTCAAATAAATTAATGGCAAAACAGACATTTGTCATACTATAGATTGTACTGCAAAATGCATGCTTGCTTAGACTGGAACTAGGGTTCACTATGTATCTGTACAAGAATACTTGGTCATATCTTAGAACAATTTTTTCAAAAGTACTTATATATCGATTGTTTTTAGAGATATATGTAAGGTAACATTTGTTAATTATTTTAGTGCTGTTTTGGAAAAGGAAGCAGCATCTATATTTGTATCTGATCTACATGACCAATCGCAAGCCAGAAAATATTATTTTGAACTTACAAGTCTTTTTCAGGAGAGATAACAGTTATCAGAGATGACAGCTCTTCCAGTAATACAACATTAAACTGCCACAGGTTAAAGAAGTGCAATTTTGCAACCTTAAAATAAGGGAAGCTGTCATTTCTTGTATGAAGAAATTATAAATTTTATAAGATTCAGAACCTAAAGGTAGGACAATAAGCGTGTGAAATTACCTCTGAACGCACTGCGTGGTTATTTCTTCATTGTCTGTGTGCTAGGTATTTTTACCCGTACGTTGAAGGGCTCTAATAACGAAATAATTTAGATTTGGCTGCCACCTGCTGGGGGTCTGGCCTTACTGCGTCTTTAAGGTGGTTTGGAGGAGCTAAAGGACGTTGGGTTTATGTTGAAACTTTTAAAGATCGTAATATAAACTGCGAGTGCCTAAAAGTATGAATTTAGGCATAACTGATTTGAAAACACAAGGTATACACGTCCCTGCCTGGTGAAACACGTCTAGTGGGAAGTAAAAGGCATCCTCTCTGCTGCCTGTCAATATCTGGGGCTACTATTCCCTAAATCAGCAAAATAATAATAATTAAAAAAGTTGAATCTACCACATTACATCTCCCTAAGGCATTGTAAAACAGCCCAAACCTCCTTTCCTTTCACCAGCATGAATAAACTATATATAAAATCATCTATTATTCAATACAATGTAACTTTTTCAAAAGCTCTGCATTATAACGACAGTGCATGAGCTTTACCCAAGAGAATCTGCCAGCAGTTAATGAAGACTACACTATGTATTATAAAGACCTACTGCTTTTTGGACAGTGGCATCCAAAGCATCAGGAAAACTGTCACGTGCAAAATTGTGACCATAGTCCCTGAGAAGAAATTTTTTTTTCTTTTATTGTTTGAAGCCATTTGCCAAATATCCCTGCAGTATGCAATGGCAGGGCGAAATCCAAAGTGTGGAACCCCTTTCCTATTCTGCTGTAAAATAGGAGGAGCATAAATCTTAAACCATTTCCAATCCTATGTAATGTTAAACCCGGTTATCCCAACCAACACTATTTCCACCACTGGGTGTTTCCAGTCTTCAATATAGACACACCTTCTTAAATACATTATCCCAGAGGAGCGACCATTATTACTAATAGGTTCAATCTTGGCCAGTGGCAGGTCTGTCTTGGAGCTGGATGGCATAGGCCCTGTCAGACATGGGAGAAGCTTCTGGCAGCTTCTCACAGAAATCAACCCTGTTGCCATTCTCCTACCAAAATAGTGCCATGCAAACCCAATACATACAACCTGCCTGGGCATGGCAATATGTCCAGAAGATATGTAAGATATGTTTGCATACCTAGAGAAACTCACAGAAGTTCTTCTAAAGTAACATTCACAGTTAAACTGCAACTACTAATTGGTGTGTAACTATAACATACTTCTTTTACTAAGTTTATACAAAGAGTGAGATGAGATTTTTCTGGTTCCTTAGAAGCAGGAGTTATCTAAGTGTGCATGGCTTAAAAGACAGATGAGACTTTATGTCAAGCATTATTTTGGCTTATGGGTGACAAGATTCTGTAAAATTCCAAGGACTTGTATTACCAGGAACAGTGAAACAGCTTAGTAGAATCATGAACAGATATTTTGTATTTGTGGCAGTGAAATTTAGGCAATGATTTTATCTAATGATTTTGTGCTTAAGCTTCATATCTCCTGTACAGTCCACCACCACAGAATGTTTTCTGAGTATGAAAACAAATGTTATGAATCTGTTGAAATAGGTTAGTCTAGTTCGTCTTATTGACAATTTAAAAAAAAAAAAATTAAAAAAAATTCCTTGCGCTGCTCTTAAACTACAACAGTTCAATTCAAAATTAAGGACAGTGAACACTGGACAGCTCATGTTGGAGCAAACCCTAGACTTGAACACACTAATTGCCTCTCCTACTGTTCAGTTCAAATCTAACAAGCCTCAAGCTGTTAGTACATACTTTGTGAACAGAAGAACACATCAGTCTGTGTCCTACTCTGTCTCTACTGTGTCTCTACAGGGTGTATTACTGTAGGTAACTGAGGATGTATGTTGAGAGTGTCACTGGCATGTCTTGCAGCTAACTCTGCAGGCAGTGACCAGGCAGAAATCTCCTTACTGGCACTGCACAGCTGTGGTGTGGACAAAATGTTGTCCAGTTAAGGTGTGGGCTCTGAAACAAAGTTGTTCTACAGAAAAAAATCAAAAAACAAACAAATAAAACCATATTCCTGCTCTACACAGTGCAGATATGCCAAGTGCAAGACCCTAGGCTGAATCTACAAGTTCATCGAACGGGTTTTACTTTAAAAATATATCAGGCTCAAAAAATCCACCCACTGGATTTAGTAAAAATCTTCTTTATACCTTGAGAGAGTGCACAGGAGGAGATGCTACACATGTTTATCAGGCCAAATAACATACTTTTACCGGCAAACTTTAGAAAATAAAAGAACTTTGAGAATTTTAAAGGGCAACATTCAACCAAAATAAAGCATTCCACAAAGCACTGACTTCACAGCTGTTAACCCATATAACTTAGCAAAATCCAACCTACCCAACTTTAAATTACCCAAATATCGAAAAGGAAGATTAGGAGAAGAAGAAATAAAGAAAGAGGGAGAAAAAGAGAGAATTACAGGTACTGCCTTGAGTCCTGTGAAATTCCAGTTTCCGTGTGTCCAGACAGTAGGGTCGTGACCACACGGAGGCTTCATGGTGTTGGTTTTATTGGCTTACCCTCAATATGGTCAGCCCACCCCCACCCCCTCCACCCCAGGTGGGACTTTCTGGCCCGCTGGCCACATTAGGGCTCCAGCCTGGGTCTCCAAAGCAGGATGTGGGGCAGTGCTCTGGTGTGCCNCGAGAGCCCATTTCTTCCCCATCTTGCTGAGGGAAGTAGGCCATGCATAAGTATACATTTTCTATTCTTGTAGTAGTTTCAGTTCTTCCTGTCCTTCTTTTCACTTTTGTCCTCTTCCTCCATTTATCTTCTTTCACAAAGTTCACTTCAGAAATAGTAGTCCAGCAACCAAGGTGAATATTCATGACATCAGTCATCAGTCTTTGCAGCAAGTAACAGACTCCCCTTCCAAGGGTGCTGCAACACCCTATCAGCTCCCTTCAGCAGCCCTCCTTTACAGTCTTTGTCCTGTAGCCTGAGATACATTTTTATCCACTAAACAAAGATGGCATACATTAGCTACATCTCCCTAGTATAACGTCACATAACTGTTATATTATGCTGCCAAGCAATTCTTGTCAAAGAAAAAAAAATGGGAGAGAGAAAAAGAAAAAAGGTAGCAGTAAGAGTTGTCAGTTTAGTTGGTAATTCTTATAACTTCTTTTTGCACCCATAAGGTATAGATGCAGCTTTAGCACAGAAAAAGGTAATTTATTATCACATTTCATATTATCATTACATTTACAATTGCAGTAGTTGTTTAAGCAAATGTCCTCTATTGAATCCTGATTTTTCTGGTTTTTTTTTTTTATATATGTCTGTGTTAAAAGTTATATATAAGAGAAGCTTACGCCTTTCTAAAACTTTCTGACCTTTCCAAAACAGACTGGTTACAGGGAAGATGTTTATATGTAAAATGGTATCAACTGTGTCATTAGAACTGTCATTAATTAGCTATGTTCTTCACTTAATGGGTGATTTATGTATTAAATTTATATACTGGAAAGACTTTTTTCTTCAACATTTTTTTGCAGATCATGTTTCCATACCAAAGGGATTTCTAGGCTGCAGTTTACAGTAGAAATTCCCACACTAGTTTCTGACAGTCTAGCAGCAGTATCAGAAGAGTAACTCATAAAACAAACTACCTTTCAGGCTGTTATTAAAATAGCCTCTTACACTAATTATATTTAAAAGACTGCTACAGAGGGACATGCTTTGTGAGTTGTGATTGTACTCACAGTCAGGGACATAGCGGTGTTTGTGACAAATTAAAACAGCCAGAAATCTAGGAGTGTAAAACTAGTTTTAATTAAATTAATTTCTTACTTTATGAGCTCCTTTTTTTATATTTTAGAAAACTTTGTCTGAAATTATCATAGGCTTCCTTTTCCAGTGTGATTTTGTGGCTCTTCTCTGCTTACCTATTGTGTGCACAGCAAATTCTCTTGTAGTCAGTCAGCAAACCCGTCTGAGAATTGAGGATATTTTTAGTAGAAGTAGGCAGAAGGTAATTGATTATTTTCACCTCTGCTGTCTTTGATTAAAGACATTGTGCTTAGGGGGGAAAGTCAACAATCATTCCTAAACATATACAAGCATTTAATTGTAGTAATTAATTTATCTATACAACTCAGTGTACTTTTAAAAAGCTTCTTGACTGAGAATGAATGCCTCATCAGTCTTAAATATAACAGCCTGAAAAAAACAAGTGAAATCAGTAGAATAACAAACAGTACTGCAGAAACCTCAGGCACTTTCAGGAAACAAAAAGACATTTCCAACTCCGTGCAGAGCAAAATTATGAAGAATTTGAGAAATAAAGGCTGCAGAAGGAACATCAATTGATAGAGCCACAAAAATGAAGCACATCATTGTATACATTGCCATGTAAAAGCAATGAAGAAGAGAAGCTTTGAGATGTAATTACAAAAACTATTTTGCAGGAGAGTTTCAAGAATTCAGTAGTTATGTATCCCATCTTTATAAATGTCATGTTCCTCATCAGTTTGTCTCTTCACTACAAACAAGCATAATTGTCAGAATGTAAGTCAAAGGCGGCAGCTAATGAGAAAAAAACTATAAAAACAGAGAAAGGCAGTAAAGACAAATGAGCAGCAAAGACAGATAAACAGCTTCAGAGGAATCATTGTAAAAATGGCTGTGCCATTAGCTGAGACGGGTAGACAAGCATTTGCTCTCTCCAAGCCTGCAAGGTTCACTCTTCGCAAAGAGGAGTCTAAATACTGAAGGGAAGCAAACTTAAAATATACTAGTCTCAGGAAAGACGATCAGGTTATAGATTATCATCAGGTAACCTCAAACTGGAATTGTCACATAGAGAATGCACTTTAACAGCTAAAAGGTTTATTTTTTACAAGTCAGTGTGGAAAGAAAATGAGGTATTGAACAGGCAGAGCTCTTGGAAGGACTCTTTGGGAGAGACTGAGGGAATAGAAAGGCCAGTCTTGAGTAGAAACAGATTTCTGCCCATCTAAAAGAGGTCTCTTCTGAGTGATTTTTAATCAACAGCTAGATCACAGCCACCTTAACATAAATGGCAGGTACACAGATCCTGTGCATGTGGATCAACACAAAAAGGGGCTACACTTCTGACATCTCACCTTTGAGTTGTTCAACTACAGAGTTTCACCTAGAAACTAATGCAAGCAGCTATGAAGTATATCCAAGAGAAACCAAAAAAGGTCTAGGACATAGCTCAGTGATAAAGGTGTTCTCTCACAAACAACTCCAATTCAGGGCTTACTGCACAGCTTACACCTCTTCTTTTTCCACACAGTAAGAGAGCATTATGGAGAACAAAAAGACCATGGAAATGAGCTAAAAAAATACAAAATGAAAGCTTTATTAGCTATCTTTCTCTAGCTCCTCAATGCCACAAAACTCCTTGATATTCACTTTTAGTCATGTGACAGGTAATGGCTGTGACATTAGTCAGATAACTGCACCAAATTTCCTGACATAATCAGAAATGCAATGACATAGAGTCAATATATTAGGGAACGTAACTTAGATGTCAATCACATATGTAGTGTGGACAGTTTTATCTTTCACAGTTGTATGAAGTTGCATGTATTTCTGAAAGAAACCATAGCATTCAAGTTCATCTAGAAGAGAATTTGAGGATTCTTCATATCTCTTCAAAAATTAAATAGAAAATCATAGAATAATAGAGCCATTAAGGTTGCAAAAGACCTCCAGGATCAACCAACCTTCGACCAAACACCACGTCAACTAAACAATAGCACTAAGTGCCATGTCCAGTCATTTCTTGTATGCTTCCAGGGATGGTGACTCCACCACTTCCCTGGGCAGACTGTTCCAATTCCTGAGCACTTTTTCAGTGAAGAAATTCTTGACATTGAACCTGAACCTCCCCTGGTGCATCAAGAGGCCATTTCCTCTTGTCCTCACTAGTTGCCTGGGAGAAGAGACCATCCCCCACCTTACTAGAACTTAATGGTTTTAGAGAGCAATAAGGTCTCCCCAGACACTCCCTTTCTCATCTAAACAACAACAGAAAAATAAAACCTTCCAATCTTTTCTTTACTTTTTTTTCCTTCCAAAAATAAGAATTTCAGTAAAGTGAATTGCAAGATATTTCCTTAAATTTTTAACTAAGAAAGAGAATGCTTGAGTGATTTTAATTTGCAGTACTGTAGATACTCATGTGTATTCATAGTCTTCTTTTCCTTTATGTTGATATAGGAGTTGTTAATATTTATAACATCTGTTGTAAATATCCAAGAAAATTCTTAGGATTCTCTGAGGAGAAAGAGAAAAAATTTTCCCACGAGAGGCAGAACTCCTGCTGCAGACAGCTGGCTGACATTATTCCCAGTCTTCTGAAGAACAGCCAGTCCCAAGATGAATCCTATCACCTGATCCAAATGACATAGTTCCAGGTTGAATGTTCCTTAAAACAATGCAGAAATTCAGGATTTCTGAGTGTACAGCTGAGGCCTCAATGATAATTCTATTAATAACTCAGCCCTTTTTTGTCTTTGGTCCTATAGTCTTTCCCCATAAAGTGAAAAGATTAATATGTTGAACTTTTCATTCTTTTATGTCATCAAAGCTTAATTATAGACCTAATGGTCCCTGTCATTGCAGGCTGAAACAGTATGCCAGAAGGTAATAGATGTGCTTGACAAAAACAAGGAAGGTCTTCCCAGTGCACAAATTCACTTTCACATGAAGATGAAAAGCCAACATACTTGATGATGGACCTCAGGATAATAGTGATGATGTGCTAGAGCTCTGAATATACCTTTGAAGGGAACTGAGAACTAGTAGGCTCTTATAAATCAGATCAGGTGAAGCAGGAGCTTTATCTGGTTTTGCTATACACAATAGAAGCAAAGATACTGTAGTTAAGAAAAAAAAAAAGTCAGTGCAAGAAGTAGCAGCTTTATTTGCTATATTTCAGTCAGGCTGATGGATTATGATAAATGGCAGAACATATGTTTTCAGTTATTTTACTGTGCCTACGGGCAGGCGTCTAGGGCTTTCATTTCACTTGTTCTATGGAACCCATAGGTTGTATATAAACCATTATACTAAAGCTGATACTGAGGTAATTAACCATTAATGAAATTGTTAGCCAAAGCTATTAAAAAATAAAATAGAGAAATAATACTATAAGGTCACACAATTTGGCTTGGTTTGGTACCAAAATTTGATAGGAATATTGTTATTAATAGTGGAGTACTGAAAATTCAGCAATGAATAGAGAAAACATACAAAAAATGAGCAAAAAATAACAATTTTTCTTCTTATATCAAGAAAGATGCAGATACACCACTTATTAAATTACCAATGATAAAAACAAACACTGAACAGATTTTTTTTTTTT
>VXBX01001170.1:365911-377892 GCA_013400415.1 Scytalopus superciliaris
AATCTCCTATGGTTATATTAGCAACCTGGAGGTGAAACTTTTCCACTTCAGTGAAACCGTAAGCATCCTCTGTGCTATGGTGGTGAAGCTGTTCTGAAGTAGGTGGAATCTTAGGGAAACTTAGATTGGAAGTGACTTCTGGAGCTATTGACTACAAGTTCCTTTTCAAATAAAGGCTAATTTTAAAGGGATATCAGGTTTTTTCACTTGTCTTGCAAATCTTCAGATATGGAGAATCCAAGCTTCTCTGGACCCTTGCTTTGGTGCTTAATTGCTTTCATTATTTAGATCATATCCAGTGTAATTTCTCTTGGTATTCATTACTGTCACCTTGACCTTTTTCTCTACTTATCTGAGCACAGTCTTGCAATCTCCTCTATATCTCTCAGAGTACAACCATCTCTTTTCCAGCCTAAACAAGCCCGGTTCCCTCAGCCACTCCTCACCAGTGCCAGGTGGAGGGGAATAACCCATTCCCTTGGTCTATTGGCAATTCTTTTCCTGATTTTTGGATTTTATTGTAAAAACACTTCTAAGCCCAGTATGATCTCCAGTGAGTGCCACTTGTAAGCAGGAACTAATCCAAACTGCTGTCTGCTCATGCAAGTAATTCACGATATTTATAAGAGGCAGATAAACTGTAAAGGTGAGTTTCTTTCTGCTGGATGTCATGCCAGCAAGTTATACTTCTGTCTACTTTCACTGTGGTCATACTGCCGAACACAGTTCAGTTACTCTGTGAACCGTAGTTCTTTTTATTGTCTATTTCTTTACATGTTGCCTCTTAAAGAAGGTCCACAGTGTGTGTTTTCTTTAAAAAAAAACACAAACCAAAGCAAACCAAAAAACCACAAACAAACCTAAAAAAACCCCAAACAAACAAAAATCAAAAAACCACCATCATCTGTTACAGATTTTTCAGTTTTTGCATTGTCTGAACATTGTGCAAAGTTTTATATATTTCTTACTGCTATTTGGAAGATTGTTAGACCATATTAGAAAATTATTGTTTTACTATTTAAATCAATTTTAATGCATAATTCACCCAGAAAATTAAATCCTGAAGATTAGTTACCCTTCTGTGGCTTAATTCAGTTGGTTACCCCCCACCTTAGAATAATTGTGAAATTAATGTGTTTAAGATCCTACATGTATTTTTAAAAATATACTCAAAAGAAAACTTATCACAATAACAGCTGGAGGGATGATAACTTAAAGCAAGTAAACTAGGTCATAATAGTTTACAAATATTTGAAGAGCTTTATACAATGGTGGTAAAACTTAGACTTGTAAACACAGCAAAAAAGTCCATCAGAATATGAAGAAAAGAAGAAAGATAATTCCAAATAAATATGGGATGGGGGGGGAAAAGGAAGAACAAAATACAGTCTCTAAATATTGGTCTTAATTCTGGTTTTGGCTACATTAATTTTTGCAGAAACTAGACAAGAAAAGAATTCCCCTTCTCAAAGGTCACTAATAAAGATTTGAGATGGAAGTCATGGGAAACAGGAAACTAAGGGAATGTTTTGATATCAGTCTGTGAATATCAAAGTGAAAGTATTTATAATCTGTTTAGTTATTCATGAGAAATGCAATAATTCCCGCAGTATCAAGAGTTATGAGGAATACTTTCCAGTGTTTTGAAGCAAGATAGCAAAACTGCAATCCATTCTTACTCCTGCCATGTGGCCATGGGTTTAGATTCATTCCATGAGATAATTATTCAATTTACTTGTGTCTCAGGATTGTTTTGTTTGTTGGAGTCATTTGTTTGGTTCTTTTGTTGAGGTCTTTTGGGGGAGGTGCAGGTGGATGGGTTTTGGTGGGGGTTTTTCGAGTTTCTTTAAGAACAAGTACTCTGGAACAGAGCATGATGGCTGAAAACCTGGACCTCTTCAAATCAGTCATAGTGCCCTCAATAGAAGAGTGTCATGACTTTATCCAAGAACTAGAGGTCTTCATCGTTACTTATACTGCCTATAAGCATATGAAAACTGGAGCTTGGTTTCAGGAAGGAAGACAGGTTCTCCTGAATTTAATCTCAATCTGTTAGTCTCTTCATAAAATGTCACAACTCTCCTCTTACTCCTGTCTGAGATTCACCTCAATAGATGACATGGACTTCAGTCTGTATTCTGCAACATGACATATGTCTAAAAATTTTGCCACTCTATGTAGCTGTCCAGTAATGGTCAAAAATCACTACTGTGATTGACTGTGCTGCTTGAAATCGAGGTTTTGTCCAGCAGAGACTTGAAAACTTCACAGATGGAGACTTGGATAATTTGGTCCAGTGTTTCATCACGCTTCTGAAGGAACAAGCTATTTCTACATTCCAACTTAAACCTCCCAAAGAGGTTTAATTTTTGGCTATGGCAAATCAGTCTCACTGCTTTCAATTTCTCTTGCCTGTAAAAAATTCTTAATGCTTATGCTGGTCAACAGTGATGAGGGAAAACTAAGAAACCTAGAGTCTGATACTTGTCCAAACTAGATTTGTATGAAGCACTACTAAATGACTCATAAACATTCTGAAATAAGCTTTTTCTTTCTAATAACATTCTACTTTGTGTAAAATAATTACATGATAATTTGATATGTAGAAATTATTTCTTCTTATCTGAGCCTGGTGGTTTTCAGTCAAGTCCTGGTTCACGTCCTAATGAATAAATAACTGGAAAATAAACAACAAAATAATTTGTCAGTAGGAGATTTAGATTTCTCCTGGTTTTTTTTTTCCTTTCCTACCTTATTTGCCAGCATGTGCTGTGCAAAATTAGGTAATGAGGATGCTTTCCTCACTTTAGCAGCATTGTGAGCATGATGATTGTCCTCCATAATGCCATGAGAAGTGAAGCAGTTCTCATGTTGAAATGTTAAGTTATATAATCAAAGGAAATATATCTGGTATAACTAAATGGGATCTTTGTGCAAATAACACAGATAACCAGACAAACTGAGAGTTCTGAATAAATAAGTGAAGATATTTTCACTCTTTGGTATTCTATCTATTTCATTATTGCCAGGTAGTACTTTAGTTATAACAGTGTTTTCCTAATTTCTCTACCAGTCTGAAACTTAACATGTCTTCCTCTGGCTTGGTAAGAAAGGAAATTTTCCAAGGCAAACAATGCTTAAAAGAAGAAAAGCTGTCCTCTTCATTTTAATAACTGTTAAACCATATTACACCTTTTAATTAAACAAAGTAAAAGCTGTTTTCAATTTCCTGTAGGAGGATAAATTCTTTTGTGGAAAGAAGTATCATTAGAGTATATTGGGTTGCTTCTATTTCAGTGCCTGGTTTTCAGAAGAGAGGAGATATTATTTTTGCTTGCAGTATAAATAGGACACTAGCACGATATCTTGGTGCTGGTAAGAACTGAGGCTGCCATTGAAATATCAGATATGATCCAAAGAGAGGAAGCGCTGCCTACGCATAAAGGGCAAGGGAGGTTAAACGTAACAATTTAGTCAATGAACAAGACAGGGGATCCACAGAAAATGTGTATGGTAATTACTTCATCTCCAAGCTGTAAACAAACCTATCCTAGCAACAGGAATGCATTAAGAATTGTATTGACATAAACATTATAATACTTGGGCTTAAAAGCTGTGTGCTTAGCAAAAGTTTGGAAAGCAGTTTGTTCAATGTGGTAGCTGTACCTTAATGCAGTGATGCATCTCCAGAAAAACTGTAGAAAGAAAAACATGTCTTAACCTCAAAGTTTCTAAGAACCTTAGGCAGGCATTAACTAATAATGATACACCAAGTCAATTGTGTAAGTCAGTTGGAAAATGTGTAAGTTTCTGCTTTTCTTCTCTGCAGCAGCTTGCAAAACATTTTCTCCCTGCAGTCATTTATTTAATTACAGCAGAAAAGTATAGTTAAAAAAATAAATTTGAAAGACTGCAACACCTTAATGGCACAAATATAGACAGGGGTATTTATTAACTTTTTTTCACTAATATTCTTCAACATATTGCAGTCTACTTGTAGTGTATAGGTCCATCTTGTATTTTTTTTTCATTATCTTCTTCACTACAGTTATATGATCTTCTGAAATTACCGGTTTTATGGGAAATATGTTTATAGTAAATGTGTTCACCTAGCCTCTCCAGATGTTATTACTTAGGCTGTAGAGTCAAACCTCTGCAATGAAAATACTTTTTCAAGGTATTTATATTATGGTACAGAATGGCATTTTTTTTAATAGGCTTTCTCAAAAATACCTTTAAGTACAGTTCTGCAATCTGTTTAGATAGATACAACAAGATGACTCTACAGAGGGGTGCCCTAGGTTCTCTTTTGTCAACCCTTGTTACAAAGAAATCTGAAGTATTCTCCTGATGAATAATAGGGGTGGTACTTTTTACCCTGGAGAGGTAATGAGAGCTCTGCTGTTTTCCAAATGATCAGAAGAACTGACTACACACAGAAGCCTATATATCACCAGAGCAAAAAGCGAGACACCACATATATCAATATTCTACTGAAACACAGAATACATGTGAGCTCAATGTGAGTTGGACACATGATCCATACTTTAGCATGAAAAAGTAATGAAAATTATTAGAGATTTTTTGTTTTCTAGAAATGCAGACTGACCTCCTCTGATTGAAGGGGGAAAAGAATAGAAAACATTTATGTGAGAAGATTTATGTCTTACTTGTGCTAATTGCTATTGAGGCATAATTCTACTCAGATTTTTTTCTAGCACTGGAGTCTCTGTTTGCAGGTTTCAGATGAAGTGCACTTTCTAATATCTAAAGTGCTTTGTGTTTTTCTTTGAAGCATTAATCAGTTTGATGATGTGCAGGTATTGCTAAACACCAGTCACAGTTCTCCAACACAATACCAGTAAATCAAATCACTGTTTGCAGAAAGATGACATTTTATGGAATTTAATTTCCTTTATCAAAGGACACTTTCTACTTACAAACCATTACAATTTAAGTGATTAAAGAACAGCTGTATAGAGGAATTTTACCCATTACTGACTAATAACAACTATTAAATAGAAGAAGTGTAATGGCAAGTCTGGCTTTCTAGCAGTAGCAAAGGGAGCTGCATGCAATTTATTTACTTAAAAGACACTACCTTTGCTGCCTGGATCACTTTACCATGAAGTAATCTTTAAAGTACATGAAAACGAGTTAAGCAGTAATTTAATACAAGCAATGTACAAGCCAAAAGGTGAAACAGCCTTTCAACTGTATATTAGATCAATAAAGAAGGTCTTAGGTAAAATCAGTCTGTTAGGTCAGTATAATTAAATTCTAAGATCTACCAGGGTGTAATTACTTCATACAAAGAATAGAATCATAGTACTTGGAGAAGGCTGGTGCATGTGACACACAGGTTTTGTCCCTTCAGCTACAAAAGAAGTCTTAAATGCTCCTAAATTTTGTATCAAATGGAGCAAAGAACAATTTGTCTTAAATAAATAGCCTATATTCTTTTAGTTTTTCTAAAGTGAAGATTAAAGCTTTTCAATTAATGAAAAAAACATATATTCAAAATTTAACTGAAATGATAAATTAATGTCATAATACTTTTATGCTTCTTTATTAGCAAGATAGCATTTACACTTCTATTGACATAAATAATTCCTATAAAAATAATTATTTTGAATATTTTTACAAGGTAAAAACATGTATACTTGTGCTTTGGCTAAAATTATTTCTGACAGCAACATGCTTCACTTCTGCCTGCTCAATATGCAGAACTTGAACAGAAAAACGTGTGTAGACACGTACAGATCACCTCACTCAGCCAATGTAAAATCGACTCTCCTAAGAATATTGATGATACTTTTTTGACTTGTTCTTAAAGGCTCCCAGGCAAATTGGAAGACCAAGGAGTCTCCCCTCTTTAGCGGTAGATCCATGTTAGGCATTGAAAAACCTTTTTTCCTGCAACTTAGCTGGTTGCTTGTTATGTTATCTGATATAAAGATGGGAAACATCTCTGCTCTTGCTTTTGACATAGCTAAATATTGCCATTCTCTTCCCTCACTGTTCTTCCTTCACCTTCTGCCCTTTGAGTTGAGCAATTGTAAATTCTTTTCATTTCTCTTAAAATAGAGGCCTGAGAATTCTACTTTAGATAAGGTTGTTACCTGCTATTCAGGTAATGTTCACATTTGAACATTCTGGGATTATGTTTATTCTTTTGGTTTGTCTTTTAAGTAATTCAGATTCTTGAATGTGGTATCCCTGTTGGGACAGTTTCAAAAGAAGGTGCGGTAAGCACACAGACGACTTTGTGACTTGTGGGTTAGGGCATTGCATGGAGTTGGGAAATGCAGGTTGTATTTGAAGGGAAGGGAGCTGAATTTGTCTTTCACACACTGAATGAATGCTGGAATTTATACAGAAGAAAGGTATGCTTGTTTGTACGTGTGGTGAGTTAGCTAAGAAAGCTATAAAAGTGACAGACAAATGCAGTCGCTGGAAGGATTTCTAAAGCATGATTTACTAAAGGTAAATTATGCTTGACCAACCTGATTGCCTTATACAATGAAACAACTACCTGTATGGATGAGGGGAGAGCAGTGGATATTGTCTCCCTCGACTTCAGCAAGGCTTTCGACACTCTCTCTCACAATGTTGTCATAGCCAAACTCAGAAAGTGTGGACTGGATGAGTGGACAGTGAAGTGGATTGAGAAAGGGCTGAACAGCTGATCCCAGAGAGTCGTTACCAGTGACACAGGGTCTAGTGGCAGGTCTGTCACTAGTGGTGTCCCTCAAGGTTCAATACTGGGCCCAGGATTGTTTTAACTTCTTTATCAGTGACTTGCTCAGAAGACGCTCTACTGCTTCATCCAAGTTTGCTGATGACACAAAGCTGGGAGGAGTGGCCAACACACCAGAGGTGCTACACCAGCAAGCCTTCAGAAAGACTACAACAGGTTGCAAAGATGGGCAGAGAAACCTTCTTAAATTCAACAAAGGGAAATGCAGGGTTCTGCACCTGGGGATGAATAACCCTGGGCACCAGTACAGACTGAGCCAACGTGCTGGAAAGCAGCCCAGTGCTGAAGGCTCTGGGGGTCCTGAAGCTGTCCATGAGCCAGCAGTGTGTCCTTGTGGCCAAAAAGGCCAATGGTATCCTGGGGAGCATTAGGAAGAGCATTGACAGCAGGCCAAAGGAGGTGATCCTGCCCATCTCTACTCAGCCCTGGTGAGGCATTGTCTGGAGTGCTCTGATGAGGTCTGGGCTCCTCCAGACAAGGTAGCTATGGAGCTCCTGGAGAGGGTCCAGTGGAGGGCAACAAAGGTGAGTAAGGGACTGGAGCAACTCTCTTATGAGGAGAGACTGCAGGAGCTGTCCTGTTCATCTTTATGAGCCAACAACCCAGATTATAGGGGTGACTCCGATTTCCACTACCAGCGAGTCCCTGAGAGAGAGAGATCCCGGCCCCGGTCTCAGTCACCCTAACCTGCATGTGGAAAGAAAGAAGGCCTCAATGGGATATGGCTTTGACGTCAAATGGTATGAAATAAGGGGTGGAATGTGATGGGTTTGNAAAGATGATCAGTAGGGGACCTCATCAATGTATACAAGTATGTGAAGGGAGGGTGCCAAGAGGGTGGAGGGAAGCTCTTGTTGGTGGTACCGTGCAATAGGACACAAGACAGTGAGCAGAACCAGATGCATAGGAAGTTCCACCTGAACATGAGGAAGAACTTCTTTACTATAGGAGTGACCACACACTGGAAAAGATTGCCCAGAGAAGTTGTGGAGTCTCCCTCACTGGAGATATTCAAGAACCATCTGGACACCGTCCTGTGCAATATGCTCTAGGATGACCCATCCAGATGACCTATTTTGATCCCTTCCAACTTTACCCCTTCTGTGACTTAAGAAAAGGAACATCTATTTTTGGCCCATTTTCTCATTTTGAAAATACTAGGCATCAAAATTCTCACCCTTGTCAGTAATTGAACACCCATGAATATGTACAGAAGCAAATCTAGAGGTATGTAGCGAATTTTATTATTATTTATTCTGTTGATTCCATCGGAAATTTTCTAAGTTTAGATATTAGCTAAGGCTTGGGAGAGGTGCTTTATATTTGGGCCTATTTTTAGCTTGCTGGCTTTGCACTAGTTTTAGATGTAGGCATAAATTTTGCTTTGTTTTGCTTTTTATCTGTAAATGAGATAACGGAAGTGCTGAATGATTTAATAAAGGCTGATATGCTTTCTTAGTTCAGTAATGGGGTCACATTACCATTCTTACAGCTCGACTGAAGTGGTTGGTTGAATACTAGGGCACTTTACCCTTTGTCATATTCATTGCCATAACCTTGCCAGATATATCTCTCTTTCATCCAAAGTATCAATTTGCTCTCATATTTGTTGTCTACTATTTCAAGTGACCACACATACTCTCCAAGGCTTTTTTTGCTCATATATCTTAATAATAATTACTATAAATATCAATGCTTTTTGTCAGAGAGCTTGCAGGAAGCTGTTTTTGATGTTACTGGGTTAACATATTACACAGCTTCTTCATTAGATCTGTGCTGCCACTCTACATGGGAAATTAGACATAGCCAATGGGGTGGATGTGTATCTGCTTTTTATGGAGCTTATCATTTAGGATGAAGATACTCTTAAATATTTTTTTTTTTTTTTTTATGTAAGAGTTGGCATGCCTGACTTCTGACTGAGTTTCTGCTTCTCAGATTAAATGGTTAGAAGCACTAGACCCAGACATGCTATTTTGCTACACCCCTATCAACTAATAGATAATTTCTTCATACTTACCTTTTGTGATTCTCCTTTTTGACATAAATAAAACATATATACATACACATGTATACATACACTTCCCCTGTAAAGCACACTGCAGTTTTCAGCCTGTCAAAGCTTTAGCGTATGGGTAATACTTGATTCTGTGTCACTGTCTGAATGTACGTGTACTTACTCCTTGCATCTTAAACTAATCATCCAAGAGCTTGTGACAGTAAGTGTAGAGTGGCTTCCTGGTCTGTAGCAGCATTCTTTGAAAGGGAGGATTCCCTGGTGAATTCATTATTACACAGAAGTCCCACCCCCATGGAACTGCTGTAGGCGCATAACAGGATTACTGCTCAAGAGTTTGCTAGGATGCAAGTAAAATTGTTCCAGTCAGTCAGCAGCAAGCATCTTTGACTAAGGTAGGAGAATGCTTTCTTTTATACACCTCATGAAAAAATAAGGAAGCATTTCTATTTATTTGCTGTAAATAAAATTCCTTTAGATATTACAGTACCAGCTCAATTTGCATGAAAAAAAGTGATTTTTTTTTTTTAAGTCCTATGAATCTGGCTCTGTAAAAATACCTTGTTAGGGTTAGTGCATTTGTATTCAGCCAAGCAGTAGATGTGGAGATTGCTTTACCATTTGGAGAGGAAATACAGTTCAAATTTATTTTAATACAACTAGGGAGAGCTTTTGTACTTAAGAGATTAAATTATGAATGATTTTGAGAGATAGTTAGGATTTTTTTGTTGTTTAACATTATTTCCTTGTTTTTTGCAGCTTCATAGCAGCAAGGAAACAGCAATTTTAGTTTTCAAAATGCTGGCTGTTTCATATTGTGTCTTGAAAAAATACATATATTTTGTCTCCAAATTGGTGTTTTGGTAATGGTAGTTCTCAATAGGTACATAAAGGCTTTGATATGAATCTTCTAACTTCATTAGCTAATGAATGTGTCAAATGTATTCATGTAATGCTAGGGAAATAAATTAGCTGGATCTAATAACCTAATGGCATAGAAGTGCTCTCAAAATGTGTAGCTGCCTAATCGATGTGGTGACAAATTAAATGATCTGTGGCTTTGAAGGTTAGGAGTTAATTGAATGAAGAGACAGAATTGACAGTTGTTTTTTTTAAAAACGCTACTCATATATTCCTAATGGAAAGCTTGCTTTTATTCTTCCTTAAAGTAATTGCACATTCATCCTTAATTGAAATTCCCTTGTTTTATCCAGCAAGTTACTTTTAGGAAGGGCAAAGGTCTTCAGTTTTTATACTTTAGAGATTTAAGTTGTCAGTGTGATGTATAGAGCACCTACTTGTAACTATAAGTGACTAAAAATCATGTTAATCTGCACTGAGAATTTTCCTATACTCTTCAATTCTAAAAGCTTATGTTGAGTACTGGGAAATACCTCAAATTATGAACTATATTCTATATTTTAGATACTATTTGCTCTCCACATTACTGTATGAGGAAATATAACATATTTTAATTTTGTTGAAGTAGATTTTTATTTGCTTGCATAGCTGGCTACATAAAGCATAACTTACTTCATTGACAGCTAGGTCAGGAAGACTAAGTAGATATAGACCCTTACTAGAGTCCTAGTCCAAATCCTGCTAAGTTTCCTTACTAGGATTCAGACATCACAAATGTAATAACAATTAATATTTAAGTGATCATTCAGGTCTCAAAAAAACCTTAGGAAAGCCAACTGCTTTTTCCTGTGCTTCCTACAACTCCTCCATCTTTGGGGAACACAGTGATCAGAATTACCTTTGTTTTTCTGACTGCTAACTCTGCACACCTGTACTCAGTGAAAGCCAATGTCTCTCAGTTGGCTCAACCTCTGTGCAACCCAATCTAGTTGAAGCTGTCCATGCTCATTGCAGAGGGGTTGGACTAGATGATTTTTGGTTCTTTTCCAACCCAAAATGTTTTATGACTCTATGTCTTCTCATTACTCATCCAGCAGCAGCCATCCTGAATGTCTCAATTTTAAGGCCACCTAATACTGGGAAAAATGAAGGAAGCAAAATTTTAGAAAAAATGTGGTTCAGCTGCAGAAGCATAAATGGAGTCATTAACTCATGTTTAAATCAAGACACAGTGAAATATAAAGTAAAAACAGTGATAGATAAGGAGCTGCCGACTGCCAGTGGTCCATCCACCTGTGTGTGTTACAACAAGCTCGATGGGAGTTTGGCATGGTGTAACAGCATCACCCTATCTTTTACCTCAGGGGTGACAGATGAACTGAAGACATAGATGATGTAATGACAGGTATGAAGATGTGTCGAAACACTGGGATACAATTGTAATATGGAGATATCAGAATGACTCTTCAAACTTAGAGAGGGAGGCGGTTTCTCAGTGACAGCCGTGCAGCACAAAAATTGCAGCCACACGACAGCTTGGCAGCCCTATTTCACCCTTCAGACTTAGGACCTCTTCTTGATTAACCTAAACACATATGTTTTGGGGGTGAAAAAATTTTAGACGATCAACTTGATTGTACTATTGCAGGGTCTGGCTCTTACCTTCCCAGGCTCTTGAGCAGGGGCTTATGAAGTTTCAGCTACTTGGTTTCAGGGAGGCACTGTGCAATGCAGCAGTATGAATTGTGTTCTCTACTGAGTACCTGATACTAATAGAGGTGTCCAGAGCAAGTAGTTTTGTTTCTTGGTTTATATACAGTTTGGACATGTTCAACACTAATAAGACTACCTTCTAGCCTTAGCAGGCCTTATTCTATTATTATGCTTATAATTCATGTTTTTGTAGTTTGTAAAGTACAAAAAGAAAAGGTACTCTTCCGTCATTGTGTAACCCTCACTCTGACCAAAGTGCAATCTCACTGTATAGTGAGAAGTTAAGTCCCATACCTTTGAAACTTATGAGGTATGCAAAATGCAAACATATTGTGTAGGGAGAGAGGGAGGAAGAAATCATTTCACCCTTCTGTGCCTGGCAAGAAAAAAACCCTGTGTTACTACTTCTGTTTGCTTGAGAATGAACTGTTACCCTGCCCCTACTACACAAGTTTTATAGTACGATAAGAGTAACTTTGAGAAAAGAGACTACACGATGAAATTGCATCCTGAAATTCTTTCTATTGCATTTTTAACACTAAGTAGTAATAATAAAATCCAGAGAGCACTACAGAGTGCAGTTTGAAGGGCAGAATGAAGAGAGGAGTTTCCTCTATCCCCCCCCCCCCC